>JAJHZJ010000253.1:1200000-1596825 GCA_023548195.1 Bettongia penicillata ogilbyi | reverse complement strand
AATGCCTGGAATACAGTAGGCAGTTAATAAGTGCCTATTGGTTGGTGGATTGATTGATGAAAATTATACATTCTCTTTGCTAAGGAAGTGCCTACGAGCCGCATGAAATGAGAAGGGTAGAAGTGGGTTGATTTTTTTTTAAAATCAAACAAATATCTCTTTGGTTGTGGGATAACATGGAATCAGTCTCCCCTCCTGATCCCACCCTCCCAAACACACTTGTACATAGTTTTGCTTTCATTAACTCTGGTAAAAGCCAAGACCATTACCTTGACCTCCGAAGGGGCATTGCCTCATTGGAAAGCAATGATCCGACCCATCCTCCTTAGGATGGCTCCCATGGGGAAACACAGGCAAAACAAGAGGAACAGAGGGAGCCATTTGGTTCAGAAGGTCCGGAGGTGATCTGGGCAGCAGCTGTCCAGCCCACCCCTCCCATGAGGGCAGTCATGGATATTGTTATCCCTGATTATCAGAAGGAGGGAGGAAGGCCAGGAGAATAAAAGAAAGCATGGATTAAAGCATTAAAGCAAGAGGATTAAGAAAGATTAAATAGGGGCTGGAGGGCTGATCTCTGGGAGATACCTTCCTCGTGGGAGTTCTGATTCCTCTGTCCACCACACACACACACACACACACACACACACACACACACACACGCACACACACACATACAAACACATACAAACACATACACAAACACACACATATATACAAACACACACCCTACACACATACACATACATATGCACAAGCACACACAAGCATACATATAAACACATACACAAATATATACATACAACCCACACAAATTCATGCACACACATGCATGCACATGCATATATAAACACACAGACACATATACACACAAACATATATGCATAAACACATATACATATACAAATGCACAAACATACACAAACAAATACACACACCATCCAATAATGTCTTCAATAAATGTTTCATATTCTGGTGCTCTACTTATTAATTCCCCCAATCCCTGTCTCATTCTCCATGAATCCCAGAATCTCAGACTTCAACAGATGTGGGATGGGTGGCACACTTTGGAAAGTTCCTCTGGCCATTCCAAGAACTCCTAATGTGGTAGAACACTTGGTGAGGAGGAATCTCTTTTTGTTTCTGTTTTAGTTTCATAGCTTTTGTAGTGTTTGTCCCTCAATTGGACTGGATGGTCCTTTCCAGTTCCATCCCCAACTCTTCCCTTGTGTCTTAGCGATTTCTTGTAATTTGCCAAAATGGACTCCCAGGACCAGAGCTTGAGCTCAGAAGTACATCCTCAAAGAACAGTGCAGGTCAGGAGTGACATGAACCAAGGAGGATGTCCCACAGGGACCAAGAAGTGGGGCTGCAGGATCGGACCACTCTGTATTCCATCCAAGACCCACCAGGGTCAAGGCACCCACCAGCATCCTCACCCTCAGGTGAGCCTCACATTTGATGTTCAGAGGTGACTTAGCTTACTCTTCATGGACTTAGCCAGGAGGTATCAGGATTGTTCAGGACATGCTTGGCCTGAAGTGATCAGTATACATTCTCCTTAATAAATATCAAGCTCTTTGAGGACAGGTACTATAGTATTTTTTATCTTTGTATCCCCAGGATTTAGTGCATAGTAGATGTTTAAAATATGAATTGAGTTTTTCTTATTTTTAGGTTGAATTGAGTCATATTTAATGGTGGATCTCAATTGAGTAAATCAGTCCAATCATCCCACTCCATTTAAAGTGAGTCAAGTTATCAAGCCCTGATATATTAATGAGATGAGGATACTTCTCTATTGAATCAGTGCATCATTAGACTCTGTGTGTGTGTGTGTGTGTGTGTGTGTGTGTGTGTGTGTTGAGAGGGACTCTTGACCAGCTGGAGTGATATTGTATAGGAAAGGTGTTCAGAATGTCTGAGAAAATTTGCTCATAAGCTATGAGTGGTTGACAAAATATTAAGCAAGGTCTACCCAGGAGATTCAAGCAAGTAGAGAAAATGTTCCTGCTCTATCTTTCAGAAAGAACAGATTGGTGGAACTGGAGCAGAGCCTTGGGCCTCAGTCTTGTTCTTGGCCATAGTTACACTCCCCTCCCCTAGCTTGGGGGAGGAGGTGGAACTAGGGTCTTGCAAGCTTTGAGAGGCCTGGAGGATTTGGATTTCCCATCTTCCCAACAGGGTTCTTGTAGCATCTCTGGATTGTATGACAGAAATGTCTGCATTTGGAGTTAAGGACAGATCAGAGGCAGATTCAGGGCCTTACAAGGATCCCAGCTTTTGCCATATCCTATCTAAGAGGAAGATCTCAGGCACTCCATTTAAAGGACTTCTAGGAGCTCAGAGTTACCTTTTTGCCACATGACTTTAAGCATGACACTTCCTGTCCCCTGGACTCTACATGTACTGGTGGAAGAAGGCATCCTTGATTTGGTAAGGGGCGGAGAGATGTTTGGGGCAAACTATTACCCTTTCTAAAAGCCAATTAGTCTTGCTACACTAACCAGTAACCATGTATAACCACCTGCTCTAGAGATTTGATTCAGGAAGAGAATTACTGTAGAGCAATGGTCCACATGGACCATAGAATGTCAGGGCTGAGAGAGAACTTAGAACAGGGGATGTCAGGGTTAGGAGCTTGTATACTCTATACTATCTATCTATCATACCTTCATGAAGGCTCAGAGGTGAAAGGAGTCTTGAAGACCATCAAGTCTAGCATTGATCTGAACACATTGTTCTCCACAATACTCCCCAGGTGATCATGAGGAAACTGGTGCCTAAAGCCAGGTAGGGACCTGCCCATGAGTTGCAGCAGAATTGAGGCTAGAACCTGGATCTTCTGACTTCACCTGCTTTCCACTCCACCCTATTTCTTTCTAATCTCTGGCCAAGTCTTGCTTTGTTGGATCATCCCATGCCAGAGGTCCAGGATCTCTGGAAAAAATCCTGGGTTCCAGATCCTTTAAAAAAATTCTCCTACAATTTGAACTATGGTCCTTGGGTATCAGTCAAATTTTGAACGCTATAAATAGTGTGGTGCAGTGATTGGTGCTAGAATAAGAGGATCTGAGTTCAAATCTTATGATATTTACTACATGTGTGACCTTGGTCAGTTTCCTAATCTGTAAAAAATGAGGGGGTAAAATGGCATGGCCTCTGAGTCCCAGAATCTGTGACTTCACAGTTTAACAAAGAAGTCACTTCCAACCCACAGTTCTCTGAAATGTCACAAGCCATAGGGTGATGGAAGTAAGGGGAACCTGTTCTTTTGTGAGTCCCTATGAGTTCAAGGATCTCCAGGGAGATGCCCATAACTAGATAGAAAAAGGAAAATCTGATTATCTGAAAATCCCTATTTTGCCAACAGGGAAAATGCCATCCTGAGAGGCAAGCTTGATCCAAATACTGTTTCTACCAATCTCATTTTATCTATAAAACACTCCCACGAAGTAGACAAGGGCTGAACCGTTCCTCCCATGTTTTTATAGGAACAGAGTGGGCAACCTACAGAGATAGTATTGGATGGGAGTTAGGGGGGATTGTGGGTTCACTTTCAATGGAAAGTTGATCAAACAAAGGCAAAAGAGAAATTGGAATATTTACTGGAAGGAAAACTCAATCTTAGGGCCTCAATCTAATTCACCAAACATTAATGAGACTCCTACTGTGTGCTAGGACTGGGGTTCTTCCATCATTTTTTAGTCATGTCCACCTCTTTCTCACCACACCACCTTTGAGGTTTCCTTGGCAAAGATCCTGGAGGGGTTTGTCATTTCTTTCTCCAGATCATTTGACAGATGAGGAAACCGAGGCAAACAGGACTAAGTAACCTGCCCAGATTCACACAGCTACTGAATGTCTGAGGTCACATTTGAACTCAGAACAATGTTCCTGACTTCAAGCACCAAACTCTCTGCACTATGGTGCCACCTAGCCAGCCCAGCACTGAGGGTACAAGGACAAAAATGAAACCCTTCCTACTGTCAAAGAGCTTATATTCTACCGAGGAGAAACAGCAGATACACAGCTAAATAAGTCTAAATTTTACCCAAAATTTGATGGAAAGATGGAAACCAATCCCTGTAGGAGATCAAGAAAGCTTTTGGCAAGAGATAATGTTTGAGTTGGGCCTTGAAAGGTCTAAGAGACAGAGGTGAAGAAGAGCATTCCAGGCATGGAGCACAGCTCATGCAAAGACATAGTGATGGCAGATGGATTGTCTTATGTAGGGATCCTCAAATCTATCATATGGTGTAGGAGAGAGAACACTAGATTCCTATTCAGAGGACTTGATTTTGAATCTATGCACTGCTACTGGTGTGCTTTTCATTTTAGCTCTCTATGACTCAGTTCTTTCTCCTTATAACTGTAATCCATGGCAGTCCCACCCACATTCCTGTCCTCTGGTTTTCTTTTTCTCTGTTCTTTTCAGCTCAGTGCTCAATCTCTGCATCAAACAGAACAGATACTGGTGGCTGGGTCCCCACTTGGGTCTCAATGCTTCTTAAGCATTCCAGTCTTCAGCAGCTCCCTTTCCTAGCTCCACTGCCATGGCATAGTATGTAATCCATACTACAGTGAAATGGGAATTGGATTTGAAATCAGGGGAAAGAACGGGTTCAAGCCCCAGTTCTGCTGCTTACCATCTTGGAGACATTAAGCCAATTCTTTCTCTTCTCTATTCCTGAGATTTCCTCTCCATAAACTAAGTAGACCAGATGAGCTCTAAGGTCTCCTCCAGTTACCAATTCCATGAGCTCCCATGACCTATGATAAAATAATAGCAGTAGCCTTTATATAGTGCTTTGAGGAATGAAAAATGCTTCAGATAGCATTACACTTGACCCTCCCAACCACCCTGGGAGAGAGATGCTGTTATTATCTCCACTGAAGGAAACTGAGGCAGAGGTTAAGTGCTTTCTGGAGGTCACATAGCTAGTTAAGTGTGTGAGGCAGGATTTTAACTCAGGACTTTGTGAATCCAAATGCCGCTTACATCTAGATGCCTATAGATAAGTTATATTTCTTAATTAAATTTTTTTAAAAACCTCCCCTTTTGCAAAGGAATTTGACCTAAATGTCTCAATAAAGAGGAGTGGACCTGCTTGAGACCTAACTGAGACAAAAGAATGCAAGATGGAGGAAACATGAAAGGATTTCTATGTATAATGATATGCATACAGCCTTCTTCACAGAGTTATTTATCAGAAAAGTGCTTTACAAGCCTTAAAACATTATGCAAATGTGAATTATTTTTTAACCATTATTCTGATTAATGTTATTGCTATTTGTTTGTGGGTGGTGTTCAATGTTCCTTAGATGCCTCCAAGGATCAGCAAGGCTTACAGCCTCCAGCCAGAAGCCAACCAATGAGACGATGGCATAGCAAAAGCAGTGGAAGGAATTGGGAACCCTTAAACTGGAGAAGGGAAGACTCGGAGGGAAGGAGAGGGGAACATGGGAGTTGGGTTTAAGTGTTTGAAAGGTGGCCAAAGAGAAGATTGATTAGCAGTTCTGCTTGACTTCCGGTCGGAAGAACCAGCATTAATAGACAAATGTTGTAGTGAGGCAGATTTCAGCTTCATCCAAGGGAATGTTTCATTTGTGAGAGCTGTCCCAGGGTGGGAGGGGATGCCTGAGGGAGGGAGTGGGCTCTCTATCACTGGAGGACCTCAAGGAAAAGTCACAGGACCCCTTGGAAGCTGTCCTGTAAAAGGAGTTCCTTTTCAGGTACAGGCAGATGAACTAGCTCTTGGAGTCTCTTTTGACTTTCATATTCTGTTGACTTGGACAGTTACTTAATCTCTTCTTTTCATTTCTTTCCTCTCCCCTTCCCTCTCCTCATTCTTCTCTACTCTCCTTATTCCTCTCCTCTCTTTTCCTCTCCCCTCTTCTCCTTTTCTCTCTTCTCTACTCCTCTCATATTCCATCTTCTCCCCTCTCTTCCCCTTCTCTCCCTTCTGCTCCTCTCTCTTTTTTATTTCTCTCCTCTCCTCTCTGCTTTCCTCCCCTCTCCCTCCCATTCACTCCTTTCCCCTTTTTTCTCTCCCTTCCCCTTTCTCCCCTTCCCTTCTCTACTCTTTTCCCTTTCTCTCCTGCTCTTCCCTTTCTTCCTCCCTCCTTTGCCCTTCTTTTCCCTCTCCTCTCCTCCCCTCCCTGCCCCACCCACATTCCTGTCCTCTGGTTTTCTTTTTCTCTGTTCTTTTCAGCTCAGTGCTCAATCTCTGCATCAAACAGAACAGATACTGGTGGCTGGGTCCCCACTTGGGTCTCAATGCTTCTTAAGCATTCCAGTCTTCAGCAGCTCCCTTTCCTAGCTCCACTATTCACAACATCATTATTGAATTATGATAATATATGACCCAAGATTGCAAAGCTGCCCCGCCCCCGCCAATTACATTTATCCCAGGCAACCCTCCAGAGAACCCATTTTGCTGCTGTCGGCAAAGTCTTGGGTGACCTCCTCATGTCCCTCCACTTGGGGGCCTGTCTCAGTCACTCATCCACATAGCTGCTTGGAGAGGTCTCTGTGTTCCTGTCACTACAGCCTACACAGAGAGCCATGATGAGGACTTTCATGCCACAAATCTAGCAACAGGGGCCATGGAGAGGCAGCAGTTATGGATTTCAAGAATGGAATAGAAGAAAGGACTGGTCTCAGGTGGAGCAGGAGGGTGTCAAAAAGGAGCCAGTAGGCAGGGTTGCCTTGTCCATGATAACTTTCTGGCTTTGGCTCTCTAGACACTCCCGCCCTCCCTGCCCTAACCCACATACTCCATAAAGGGGCTAAGTCTTTCCTTGCCCTGCAATATGCCTCCATGCACGGTGACAGGCAGAGGGACCTGTGGAAAAAGCCTGCATCAAATCCTTGCTCCTCAAAGAAAGGGCATGACCATCATCTCAGCCCTGGGAGTCACGAGGGGCTCACAGAATAAATCACAGGGTCAGAGCTGGAGACTCAGGAGCATCTCACATATCATCAGCAGTCTGATCATGCCTGGGCTCTGCCTTAGACAATGATCCAGAATGAAAGCAGTCTCAGGGGAAGCAGGAGAAACCATGTGTCATGTCATAAGACTGAGCACTGACTGCCAAAGACATTGGAGATCATCTAATCCAACCTGGTCATTTGACACATGAGGAAACTGAGGCCCAGAGAAATTGGAGGTGACATAGTCCCTAACAAAGTTAGATTATGGAGGGAAGTCTGGTAGATCTAAAATTCAAAGAGACCTTAGAGATTATTGAGTACATTTTCTGTGTCACAGACTCCCCCCACCCCAACCTGTGGCCTTCTACCAAATCCTATAGACCCCTTCTGAGATCATGTTTGTATATGCAATAAACAGAACACACAGGAATACAAAAGAACCAATTATATTGAAATACAGTAATCAAAAAGAAATTTTTTTAAAAACAAGTTCATGGATTCCTGGCTATTAGAATCCCTAATCTAGTCCTAACACCTTCATTTTACAGAGGATGAGTCTGAAGCCAACAGAAGTAACGTGCCCAAAGTCAAACAGGTAATGTGACAGAGCTGAGATTCGAACTTGGGTCTTGTGACCCCAGATTCAGCACTCTTTCCACTGTACCATGATGCCTCCCTCAAATAAAATGATGCATTTACTCACTTGTTCATTCAGCAAGCATTTATTAAAAGTCTATTGGAGATGCCACATGATATAGTGGAGAGAGTTTGGAACTTAGAGTCAGGAAGATCAGGGTTCAAGTTCCTTTCTCTTCCTCCCCTCCCATAACTATTAGCTCTATGTGATCATGGACAATTCACTTAACCTCTCTGACCCTCTGTCTCCTCATCTATAAAGGGAAGAGACTGGACTACATGAATTATGAGGTCCCTTCCAGTTCTCAAAGCCTGTGAATCTATGATTAAAAACTTTAGAGAAGCAAAAGCTAGGGTTTTTGTGAGAACCCAGAGGAAGCACTGCTAGGAACAAGATTGAGTGACTTGTCCAGGGTCACAAAGGTAGCAAAGAGCAAAGAGCTGAGCCTCAAACTCAGCTTATGAAAACTACGTATTTCAGGGTTGAAAGGAACCGCAGAATCCACCAAGATTATCCCATACCCCCCACAAAAAGTATTCTCTGTATAATACTCCTGCCAGGTGATTGCATCTCAGAAGTCTTTGTTCAAAGACCTTTTAGCCTCTAGGTGGTACCACAGTGCACAGAACACTAAGTCTCTCAGGAATACTGAAGTTCAAATCCATCCTGGGACACTTATCATTTGTGTGACCCTAGGCAAGTCACGTGTTTGCCTCAACCAAAAATGTGAATAATAATAGCATGTACCTCCCAGAATGAGGTATAATGTGAGAATCAAATGAGATAATACTTGTAAAGCACTCAGCATAACCTAGCACATAGTAGGTGCTACACAATTATCATTCCCTCTTCCAGAAGGGTCTTCCACCTCCTCAGAAAGCCCATCAAACTTTGGTTCAGCTCTTATTGTTAGAAAGTTTCTTGCTACATTGAACCTTATTTTTTTCATAGAATTGTAGATTTAAAGTAGAAGGGTGTAATCTACAGAAGGGAAATAACACTTATCCAAAGATACACATGTGGCAAGTGGTAGAGTCAGGATTTGAATCCAGGTCCTCTGAATCTGAATCCATTCATCTGTTTTCACTAAGGGAAGCCTTGACCTGTTGAGGGTCAAGCAAAACAAATCTCTCTTCCACAAATACTTGAAGATGTGGGTAGTGATCTCCAAACCTCTTCTCAAGGGTGAGCATCCTTATTCCTTCAACCAATACCCAAATGATTTTGGACTCAGAATCCATCATTATCCTGGATGTGAACACACTCTACCTTACTAATGTCATCCCAATGACCTCTAGAATTGAAACTGAACCACTAAAGATGGTCTAAGACTGAGAGTTGGCCAAAGAACTTGTAACTGGAAGCTTTGCCACTCGGGATATGGTCCTGAGTGTTTTGGCTACTACATTACAATCACTGCCTCATAAAGAGCTTACAGTTGACTTAGACCCCCAGATCCTTTTCTAACAAACTGTAAGTTGGCTTTCCAATTGTACTTATATCATATTTTTAAACCCAAGTGTAAAGCTTTATCTTTATCCCAAATAAATTTCACCTGACTATATCCAGCCCAGTTTTCTATTCTGCCAATAACTTTTTGGATCTTGTTTTTGTTGTCCAGATTGTTAACTGTCCCTCTTAGCTTTGTGTCTTCCACAAATTTGATGAACATGTCATCCAAATTACAAATAATGAGGCACTCAGGTGGCCTGGTGGAGAAAGCTTTAATTAAGAGTCAAGAAGACTGGAGGCGGAGTCAAGATGGTGGAGTAGATGGACAGAACTGCTCTAGCCCCATAGTCTATAAAATACTTGTAAAAATGACTCTAAACAAATTCTAGAACAGCAGAAGCCACAAAACCACAGAATGAAAGAGATTTCCAACCCAAAACAGCCTAGAAGGTCAACAGGAAAGATCTGTTGCACCGAACTGAGAGTGGAGCACAGCCTAGCCTTGGTCCTGCAGCAGGCCTGGAGTAGGTTTCAGGACATGGAATCATGGATAGCAGCTGTGGTTCCCAGATTCCTCAACCCACAAACACCAAAGACAGTTTCAAAGGTCAGTAAGAAAGATCTTTCACCTGCATGAGAAGGGAGCCTGGTCTGGCCCCAACCCCAGCCCCAGGATGACAGCAGCATCCACTTTTGGAGTCTTTGGTCCAAAGACCCTGTGGGAATTGAGCCACCAGAGTACAGGTTAGGAGAGGAGTAAACTACTCTCCCTTGATTGTACCACCTTGGAGGAACCAAGAACTTATATGTCCCTAGAGTATACCCTCCACTTGACAAAGGGCTCAAAAATCAGGTAACTGACTTGGAAAATGCCAAAAAGAAGGGGGGGGGGACAAAATAAAGAAATAAATAGAAGATTACTTTCTTGGTGGACATGTATTATCTTCCATCCTTTCGGATGAGGAAGAATAAACTATACCATCAGAGGAAGACATAAAAGTTAAGGTTTCTACATCCAAAACCTCCAAAAAATATTCAATGGTCTCAGGCCATGGAAGAGCTCAAAAAGGATTGGGAAAATCAAGCAAGAGAGGTGGAGGAAAAAATGGGAAGAGAAATGAGAACAATGCAAGAGTCAAGAAGACCTGCCTTAGATGTTTGCTAACCATGGGACCCTGTCTCTACCTCAATTTACTTGACTGAGAAATGGAGATTATACTAGTGCCTGCCTCATGGATTTGTTATAATGATCAAATTAAAATATATATATTAAAAAATAATATAAAAATATATATAAAATAAAATAAAGTATAAAGTATTTGGCAAAACATAAAATACTATGAAATTCCAGTGATTATTATTGTTGAAGGTAGCTAAGTGGCACAGTGCATAGAGCACTGGACTTGAATTCAAGAAGACTCATCTTCCTGAGTTCAAATCTAACCTCAGACACATATATCTGTGTGACCCTGTTTACCTCAGTTTTCTCATTTGCAAAATGAGCTGAAGAAGGAAATGGCAAACCACTCACGTATCTTTGCCAAGAAAACCTCAAATGGGATTGCAAAGAGTTGGACGTGAGTGAAACAACTCAGCAACAAGTTATTATTGTTATTCAGGAGCACAAGTGCAGACACAGACCTCTTGGGTTGCCCCTAGATCTCTCCTTCAAAACTGACACCAAAGTGTTCATAAGTATTCTTTGACTGTGGCTTTTGAACAGTTTTCCAAACCATCATATCATCCTGTCATCTAGTCTATATGTCTTTTACATTTACTCAAAACTCTTAACAGACTTTATCAGAAGCATGCTAAATTCTAAGCAAATTATCTCCATATTCCCCTGACAGACCAGTTTAAGAACCCTGTTGAATACATTGAATACATCAAGGGCAGCTATCCGGTCTCTTCCTATCCCCTGGATCAACTCTCTCTTAGCTTCTATAGTTCTGCTCTCTCAGTCCAAAGATCATTCTCCTTTGGAATAAACAGAAACAAAATAAAAATTAAGGAGGACTCTTGACTACTCTCATTTGTCAAGTTCCCATCTTCTCATCCATCTTGAGTATCAGTCTTTTACCTTTTTATTTTTTCTGTTCCTAATATAGTTTTTAAAAACAAATCTTGGGGGCAGAGTCAAGATGGCAGAGTAGAGAGACACACATATGCAGGCTCTCCCCACACAGCCCATAAAATACCTGTAGAGAGGAACTCTCAACAAATTTTGGAGCAGCAGAAGTGGAGAACCACAGCATGGAGGAGATTTTAAGCCCAGGGTGACCTAAAAGGCCCACGGGAGAAGTCTGTTGCACTGCACACGGAGCAGAGCCCAGCCCAGCCTTGGTTATGTCACTCAGCTGGGAGGAGGACACCTCAGGGACAAAATCTCCAGTCACAGAATCCCCAGTCCCAGTAGCAGCAGTCCACAGATCCCTCAACCCACAGGTGCCAAAGGTCAGTGACAGGGTTTTTTCAGCAGCCTAGGAAGGGAGAAGGGGCTTCCCATAGCTCCTGCCTCAGGCAGCACCCCACAGAGGCCACATCAGACAGGTAGTAGCAGTTCCCACAGCAGACTGTACAGCCACCCCCATCCATTGTTGGAGCGTAAAAAACCCTGGGGGCACTGAGGAGCTGAATATTACCTCAACAGTGTGCAGAGACCCTGAGGGAACTGATCTTTATCTCCCACTGAATAGCAACCCTGCCCATCCAGCTTATCTGAAAATCAGACCCCAGTGCTGACTTGGTGGGACTGGAGGCCAGGTGGCTGTGGAGAGGTAAGTGCTAGGATTGTGGGCACAAAAATTTCATCTGCTCCCAGACCAGTGTACATGCTTGATTGTGCCACCTTGGAGGAACTGAGATTTTACAGATTCCCAGAGTATACCCTACTCTTGACAAAGGACCCAAAAGTCAAGTAACTGGTTGGGAAAATGCCCAAAAAAGGGAAAAAAATAAGATCATAGAAGGTTACTTTCTTGGTGAACAGATATATCCTCCCATCCTTTCAGATGAGGAAGAACAATGCTTACCATCAGGGAAAGACATAAAAGTCAAGGTTTCTGTATTCCAAACACCCAAAATAAATATTCAATGGTCTCAGGCCATGGAAGAGCTCAAAAAGGATTTTGAAAATCAAGTAAGAGAGGTGGAGGAAAAACTGGGAAGAGAAATGAGAGAGATGTAAGAAAAGCATGAAAAGCAGGTCAACACCTTGCTAAAGGAGACCCAAAAAAAATGCTGAAAAAAATAATACCTTTAAAAATAGGCTAAATCAACTGGCAAAAGAGGTTCAAAAAGCCAATGAGGAGAAGAATGCTTTCAGAAGCAGAATTAGCCAAATGGAAAAGGAGATTCACAAGCTCAATGAAGAAAATAGTTCTTTAAAAATTAGAATGGAATGGATGGAGGCTAATGACTTTATAAGAAATCAAGAAATCACAAAACAAAACCAAAAGAATGAAAAAAATGGAAGATAATGTGAAGTATCTCATTGGAAAAACAACTGACCTGGAAAATAGATCCAGGAGAGACAATTTAAAAATTATGGGACTACCTGAAAGTCATGATCAAAAAAAGAGCTTAGATATCATCTTTCATGAAATTATCAAGGAAAACTGCCCTAATATTCTAGAACCAGGGGCAAAATAAATATTGAAAGAATCCACCGATCACCTCCTGAAAGAGATCCAAAAAGAGAAACTCCTAGGAACATTGTGGCCAAATTCCAGAGTTCTCAAGTCAAAAAGAAAATATTGCAAATAGCTAGAAAGAAACAATTCCAGTATTGTGGAAATACAATCAGGATAACATAAGATCTAGCAGCTTCTACATTAAGGCATCAAAGGGTGTGGAATAGGATATTCCAGAAGTCAAGGAACTATCACTAAAACCAAGAATCACCTACCCAGCAAAACTGAGTATAATATTCCAGGGGAAAAAATAATCTTTCAATGAAATAAAGGACTTTCAAGCATTCTTGATAAAAAGACCAGAGCTGAAAAGAAAATTTGACTTTCAAACACAAGAATCAAAAGAAGCATGAAAAGGTAAACAGTGAAGAGAAGTCATAAGGGATTTACTAAAGTTGAGCTATTTACATTCCTACTTGGAAAGACAATATTTGTAACTCTTGAAATTTTTTTCAGTATCTGGGTAGTTGGTGGGATTATACACACACACACACATACATACATACATACACACAGAGACAGAGCACAGGGTGAATTGAATAGGATGGGATCATATCTTTAAAAAAATGAATTAAGTGGTGAGAGAGAAATATGTTGAGAGGAGAAAGGGAGAAATGGAATGGGGCAAATTATCTCTTATAAAAGAGACAAGTAAATGACTTTTCAGTGGAGGGAAAAAGAGGGGAGGTGAGAGAAAAAACATGAAGCTTACTCTCATCAATTCAACTAAAGGAAGGAATAAAGGGCACACTCATTTTGGTATGAAAACCTATCTTACAATACAGGAAAGTGGGGGAGAAGGGGATAAGCAGGGTGGGGGGGATGATTGAAGGGAGGGCAGTGGGAGGACGGAGCAATTAGAAGTCAAAACTCTTGGGGAGGGACAGGATCAAAAGAAAGAATAGAAGAAATGGGGGGCAGGATAGGATGGAGGGAAATATAGTTAGTCTTACACAACATGACTATTATGGAAGTCATTTGCAAAACTACACAGATATGGCCTATATTGAATTGCCTGCCTTCCGAAAGGGAATGGGTGGGGAGGGAGGGATGAAGAGAAGTTGAAACTCAAAGTTTTAGGAACAGCTGTTGAGTATTGTTCTTGCAACTAGGAAATGAGAAAAAACAGGTAATGGGGTATAGAAAGTTATCTTGCCCTATAGAGCAAAAGAGAAGTTGGGGATAAGGGAAGGGAGGGATGTTAGAAGGGAGGGCAGACTGGTGATAGGGGTAATTAGAATGCTTGGCATTTTGTGGTGGGGGAAGGGGAGAAATGGGGGGAAAATTTGGAACCAAAAATTTTGTGGAAATGAATGTTGAAAACGTAAATAAATAAATTTAAAAAAAAAGAAAACCACATACACACAAAAACAAATCTTTAGCTCTCCTCTCCAGCCTGTTTATTCAGAATTTTAGCATCCACATCTTCAAAGATGCATTTTCCTTACCCATCCTTACTTCCATTTTTGGTGCCTGTCTTCTTAAAATCTAAGTTGACTAGAGAGGTTCTTGTGCATCCACATCAGCTTGTTTAGATAGGTTCCAACTCTTCCTCTGTAGTGATGCAGTAGAAAAGGCATTGCTGAACCTGGAGTTAGGAAAAGTTTAGTTCAAATCCTGACTTAGACACTTACTAGCTGTGCGACTCTGGGCAAGTCACTCAACTATTGTAAACCTCAGTTTCCTCAGCCAGGTGACATAGTAGATAAAGCATTAAACCCTGAAGTCAGAAAGACTTATGTTCAAATCCAGTCTGAGACACTTACTAGCTGTGTGACCAACCTTGGACAAGTTACTTAACCTCTCTCTGCCTCATTTTCCTCATCTGTAAAATGGGATTAATAATAACTACTTCCTAAGATAATACTTATAAAGCACTTAGCATAGTGTCTGGCATATAGCAGACCACATGTAAAGGCTAGCAATTTTTATCTAGAGTCCTAAGGAGAAATTCTCTGAAGCAAACAGGTCATCCATGCTAGATATGGGGCAGGGAGACTAGAAGCCATAGGACAAGGACCTGACAGTAGCAAAAATATATCCATAGAGATGCTGCTAGGTGGTGCAGTGGATAGAGCATTAGTGAGGGCCTGAACTCAAATCCAACCTCAGACACTGACTAGCTGTGTGACTTTGGAAAAGTCACTTAACCCTCATTGCTTCTTTTTAAAAAATAGATCTACAGGTGATAGGGGTTGTTTACATTGAGACTAGGCCTTTGGCCAAAGGAGATCAACGTCTTCTTCCTTAGGTCATAGAATCAAAACTACACAACTGGTTAAAGAAAATGGAAGAGGGAACAGAGATGTATGATGATTTGCCCATGTTAATACAAGTGACTGAGTTGGGATTCAAATTCAGGTTCTATGAGTTCAGACCTCTTAAGTCTATTGCTTTCTCCACTAAATCACACAAACTCCATATCAATTATCACCACTTGACAGATGAGTAAACTAAGGTTCAGAGAGGGTCTTGAGCTTCCAGCTGTGGTGCTAGAAAACACTTCAGAATTCAAGTTCAGCCCATTTTACAGATGAGGAAACTGAGGCCAAAGAAGTTGTCTGAGAGAAGGTCAAAGATGGAATTTGAACTCCCATCTTCTGATTCTATGACCATTTATCTTTCTACCCAAACAGGCCTGTCTTGGTCTCCTTAGACTATTCCTCACAGTCATATTTCTCCATCATTCTTTGTTGGTAGTAATCGAGAGATAGGTTTTAGCTGAAACCCTGAGTGAAATCAGTAGCAATAGAATGAATTCCCACCTGCTACATAATTTGTCTCGGGCATGTAAGCATTTCACTTCTGCTCATCATTGTGAGCGTCCTTGAGGCTACAAGAATTATGCCTCCCTGTGCCAAGACACGGTGTAAACTGGGCGCCCATGCCATGCTTGTCTCAGTGTTGACTTTGATGAGTAAATGGAAAGATTACACGGTTTATGTAAACGAAAGACACACCATCGCCTGGTAACATCTTCCCCAGAAGATTAGTAAATTGAACACACAGGCACAGATTGACGGAAATGTTCCCATCTGAATACACAATATAAATGTCTTTTTCTCATGACCTGGCATGTGTTAAAAAAATAAAAATAAAATGTCCAGCAAAACTCCTGCAATCTTTCAGTTTCAAAGGCAGAGGACCACTTGCCTGTGGGATTTTTGTTATTGAGCCATTTCAGTTGTGTCTGATTGGGGTTTTCCTGGCAGAGATACTGGAATGGCTTGCCATTTCCTTCTCCAGCTCATTTTATAGGTGAGGAAACTGAGGCAAACAGGGTGAAGTGACTTGCCCAGGGTCATACAGCTGGCAAGTGGAATAGTGATGTTTAAAACCAAAAGGATGTATTGAAACAGTCTTTTGGAAGGGAAAAGAGGAAGATCAATTTCATTCCCAGTAGGTGGGAAAAGTAGCCCAGATCCTCCTAGAGCTGGGGGATTAAGAGTTTCTTCCTTTGTTGCAGTTTCAGGACAGAAGTGGGGAGGTCAACAGAAAGTTTTGAAAAGAGAAATGAAAATTCCTGGAGGATTGGAGATGTATCGTTTTTCTCATCTTATCAATCCCCCAAATGCTGATTAACATGCCTTCTATATAGGAGGCACTTAATTAATGCTAACATACTCTGCATTTCTTTATCTATGTGTGTATTATATTCCTTCATTCCCATGCAAGTTCATTGAGAAATGCCCAGCACAGTGCCTGGAACAAAGACATCATTTTAACTAAATGCTTAACTATTGATTGATGAATATAAGCTCTTTGAGGGTAGGAGTTGTTTCTTTTTGGTCTTTGTATCCTAAATAACTGGCACACAGGTATTTAATGTCTGACACATAGAGGGCACTTAATTAATATCTATTGATTGATTGACATTGATGAATTGAACTCGATTGAATTGAATGCTAAGAGAACACATCGAGGACATCCATAAACTGGCCACAAGTCCATTGGCCTGGAAGGTCAGTCCTTCAAATGTTGTCAGCAGAATGAGTCAGATTTGGGGCTTGAAAGAAGCACCCCCATTACGATACAGACAATTACTTTCTCCTAGACTCCTTTCTCTCTTCATTTCCTCCCCCTGCTCCTACTCCGTGCTCAAATAAAACCCATCCCAATCCCTGAGGTACCACACTCCAAAATGGGCAAGGATCTCCTCTCTGCCTTTTCTGATGATGCCTCGAACAGAGGAGGCTTATCAGCTCAGCCAACAAGCAATATTTTTCTCATCTTTTCAACCCAACTTGGGAAAATGAAGTCCGACATGTTAGCAGGCCCAGTTTGTGTTCAACTGAAGATATGGCCTTTAAGAAATATATTTTATTCATGTCTATAGTACATGGCATCTCAGCATTCCCGACTTCCCTTTGTACATAGCACTTAGAACCATCCAAGGCGAGACTGCATGATAAATATTTTACTGTCAGAGAGAATTCCTGTAACACTTGGATGGTGTGGAGTCATTTGAAAACTGATTCTCACTCCATGATTTAGAGACAGTTGGAAGAAGAAAAATATTATATTGACCCCAGGGGGACTCTGCAAAGTTTGTATGGAATAAAGTTTACTTGCAATTCAGAATGAATATCTGGCACTGTTTCAGGCATTATGACAGTGGTCAAAGCTGTAACTGAGGTCTGGACACTGGGACTCTTCCCTAGGGCAGTGAAATTTAGAGAGTACACAAATTTAACACATGAAGTCCTTTAGAAGCAGAGAAGTCATTCTAGTCAACTAAACCCTAACTCTACTCAGCTGAGTTTCTCTTAAATAATTCTCATATTATTTTACACATCATGAGTTACAAAGCTGGTTTGAGGACACATTTGGTCCTGCTGCTTGGGAGAGGGGAGTGTTGATGGAGGAATGTTTACCCTAGGTACTAGAACTGATAGTGATAGCTCTGGGAAATAGAAGACCTAGGTTGGAGGTCTTCCTCTAATGCTTTCTGGCTATATGACTCCAAGCAAGTTGCTCGCTTCTCTGTTTCTTCATCTTTAAAAGGGAATCAATAATGCTAGAACTAGTACTGCATTGGGCTACCATGAGGAAAGTGCTTTGTAAAGCTTAAGACACCTCTTCAGTGTGGAGCCCAGATCATGAAAGAATGGAAAGAATGTTGGACTTGGGATCAGGGGACTTGGTATATAGAAGGCACTTAATGAATATTTATTGACATTGATGAATTAAACTCAATTAAGTTTCCCTTAGCCTCAGTTGCCTTCACTGTAAACTGAGGGGAATAGATTAGCTCTGAGATATAATGAGGAAATGCTTAACAAAATAAATAAAAATACAATGAAACGTAGACAATGTTCATTTGTAGTTTTCTAATATGCATCCCACAGAGATCCTGCTTTGCTACTGCACAAGTTGATATCTAAGGCCCCTTTTAGCTCTAAATCTATAACCCTATGTCTTGACTATGCCTCAGTTTCCTCCTCTGTAAAAGAATGTAAGAGGTGTATGGACTAGATGACCTCTAAAATCCTTTTTAAAATCTAAATCTCCGACCCTGTCTCAGACTTGGGTTAGAAGTCTACTAGGTGGGTGACCTTGGACAAGCAACTCCATCTAATGAGCCCCAGTTTCCTCACTTGTTATATCTAGGCTATAATAGCTTTAGCCTCTTCCACTCAGGGCTGTTGAGAGGATCCAAGGAGATAATAACAGTTTTGTAAACCATTAAATACTATGTAAATGCCCGTTTCTGTTATCAGCAGACACTCAAGTCATAGTATCATAGCATTTAGAGCTGGACCTTGGGTCATGCCACTTCCAGTCTTTGGAATACACTTCCTCACCCAAAGGATCAAAGAAGTATAGGATTTGGACCTGGGAAGGACCTCAAGGTTCATCTTACCCAACCAAATCATTTTATAAAGGAGTAAAAGAGCATTCAGAGATATTAATGGACCTTGGACCTTGATTGAAGCTAATTAGGGGATAGGGACTAGACCCATAAATTCTTTGGTGGAAGGAACTCCCAGGTGATGAAGTTCCTTCCACGAATGCAAATCAGTACCTTCCCTGCAATTTAGCATCTTAAGAGAGTTTTCTGAGGACAATGATAGGTTAAAAGACTTGGCTAACCATTATTCTTCCGATGTGAAACTCCAACCTAAGTCTTCCTCAGATAAGGGATAATTCCAGACCTGCCATCTTAAGAGGAACTTTGATAAGCTGGACAGTTTCCAGAGGAAGGCAACCAGACCTGTAAAAGACCATGTCATATGAGGGTCTGACGAAGGAAGCTAGGATGTTTAGCCAGGAGAGGAAGAGACCTGAGGTGGAGTACAGACAATGAAATCTATCTTCAAGGAGTCAGGTAGGTGGTTCAGTGAATAGAGCACTAGGACTTGGAGTCAGGAAGACCTGAGTTCCAATTCTATCTTTCAGGCACTTACTGTCTGTGTGATCCTGAATTTGTGACTCTTAACCATGGTCAGTATCAATTTTCACATCTGTAAAATGCAGCTAATAAAAGCACCACCTTCATGGGGATATTGTAAGGATCAAATGAGATGACATACTATAGGGTCTTGTGAACTATAAAGTGCTATGTAAATTTACTTGTAGCTGTGGATACTGGAAGGTCAAAGAGGGCTTAGGATTTTTGGTTCCAGAAGGCAGAAATTGGAGCTGAGAGAATTGAGGGAATGAGGACAGTGAGTGATGAATTATGGGAAGTAGGTAAGCCATATTGACTCCATCTTGTAACTCAATTCTAGAGCTAGTTCAGTTCCTTTTCTATTCATTTATGGGTGTAGTCCAAATTCTGTCCATTGAGAAAACTTTATTCAATTGAGGAAGCTCAAAGAAAATTTTGTTGCATTGTTTGAACCTAGCCCTATGTGGTTGGAGAGCTGTTAGAGACCTTTCACTAAAGTTTCACACTGTTTGCTCAGTTTCTCCATCTGCAAAATGAAATGGAGAAGTAAATGACAAATCACTCCAGTATCTTGGCCAAGAAAATCCCAAATGGGGTTACAAAGAGTCAGACACAAGGACCTAGTTTATACTGACCAGAAACTCAGATTGTTTCAAGACATTTCCTCACAACTAACTGTACATCTCAAGAAAACCATATGTCTTATCTGAAAACTGGCCCCATACTGATCATCAGTTATTGTCCACATTCTTTTGATTGTTTCCAGATACTTGGGAAGTGGGACACCTCCTTTTCTGATTTCAGAGAATTGTACCTGTTCCCTTCCCCCCAACTTGAAAAATATCTTCTCTTTCATCCAATTAGAAATCATTTTACCTAACACATTGTTTCCTTTTAATTAAATTGTCTTATTGATTAGTTGGTTTTGATGTATAAAATTCTTTCTCCTCCTGTATTGGGGGTCCAGGCCTAAGCAAAGGAAGGGGACTGGTCTCATTTTCTTGAGCAATTGACATGTATTGCTTAATAAATCAATGTGCTTGGAAGATGGAACCTTAGCTACTTCAATCATTTCATTTTTCACTAGCCACAGAGTTCAGAGAAGTCACAAAGACAAAGGAAGGCTTGATGTAGGGGAAACTTCCTCACAGTAAGAGCTGTGTTAGAGTGGAAAGGACTGCCTCTGGAGGTGGTGAGCTCCTCACTGAAGGGTCTCCCAGAAGACACTAGATAGCTATTCTCCAGGTACCTTGGAGAGCACATTCTTATTCATATATGGTTGAACTAGGAGGCTTCAGAGTTTCTTTCCTACTCTGTCATTCTGTGATTTAATTTACCCCCTCCCCCATTTTACAGAGAATGAAATCCTCCCCCAAATCCAAGCCTTCATATGGAGATGGCTTCTAGATGATCTCTAAGGTCCCTTCTAGCTCCAAATACACAATACTAAATTGCTGTCACAGTAACCTCTTGGGTCCTCAGTTTCCTTATCTAAAAAAATCACTTGGTTGGATTCTAGTGTATGTAAAGTTTCTTACTGCTCTAAAACTATGATCCACTTTATTGTACATTGTGGAGATCAGGGTTTGCATGGAGGGAAGACACTAAACGTCCCAATACAAATCATCAGCAGGGTAGAGAAGAGCATTTGAGATTTCTGATTCACATCCACCACTAGGTCACATTGGTCTCAATCAGGCTCTTTGCTGCAGTTTTCTATATGCCATGTGTCATATATGGAGTTGTTTATAGCTTCTTTGAATTCCTAGATATTTCAGAACCAGATGTTTCCAGTTGTGATGGTCTATGGAAATATAAAACTGTCACACTTCTAGCCTCTTTCAAGATAACGATACAGTCTGTTCACAGCAAGAGGGCCCTCAGCTTAGTGACAAGCACTAGATTCACCTTCCCCCAAATATAGGGTGGGGGAGGGGGACAGGCTGGAGAGAGATTATGCAAATTTCCTCCAACAGCTGTGGAAAACATGTTTCCTTGTATCTCCTTGTATTCTAATGAGGAAGCGGCCCCCATGCTGGGCTGTGTGGCAGCAGCTGCATCGCAAGACAGGAAATAGCATAAATAACACAGGCTGACCTCATTATCCCTGATCTCCCAACAGGCCCTCCTGCCCTTTCCCACCTCTGGGCTTTGTTAGAACTATTCCTCATGCTAGTAGGGACAGTAAAATTTGGTCCCCATTAGTGCGAATAATGAATTCCCCCAGAATGGGTTGCATTATTCAAATTTGCCTTTCACATTTCCATTGTGCTGAAACTAACGATGATACTTTACATATATATAACCTCAAATAGTGTAAATTAGAATACCAATGATGCTTTGACCATATTAGGAGAAATTCATTATTTGAAGTAAAGGAGTCCTGGTTGTAATCCAATTAATCTGACCACACTATTACAGGTTGATACATACACACAGAAGTGTGTGCGTGCGTGTGTGTGTGGGGGGGGGGGTGGGTTGGGAGTCTCTTTCAACCAGGTGAATATGCTTCCATCTATCCTTGGTCCCCAACACAGACCCTGCTGCCAGCTAATCAGAGCATACAGTTAGAACAGCACTGTGAAGATGGGAGATTCAATCTCCTCTGGATTCTCAGAAGCTTCAAGGGGTTCTCTGGTCAAAGGTATGTGAATTAGGGGATGGAGACCCAGCTAAGGCTGAACCCCAAACTAAGGATTTTCTTTCCTCTCCTCACCCTCCAGGCAGTTCCTTCTCAGGGCTGTTTTGGAAAGTAAAACAAAATAATTTCTGGAAAGCTATCCTTCTGAACTCACTTGCTAATCTATAGATGATCTCCAAGTGGTGACCAGGTTTTCTTGACCTATAGGAACAGGATGCTTATGCAAAATAAAGCCTACAGATGACTGATTGAGACTTGTTCTCAAGTAGTTGAGGCATCAAGTCAACCCCGCCCTTGTTCTTGAAATGTCTTTCCCTCTGCTAAGGAACAGAGAAATCTAGGATTTAGAGCTAAGAAGTCACTGAGAATTCAATTTTAGGTATTACCTGGGATAAAGAGAGTACTTAATGCCTTTGTGACCTTGGGGGAAGTGTCTCTCTCTCTCTCTCTCTCTCTCTCTCTCTCTCTCTCTCTCTCTCTCTCTCTCTCTCTCTCTCTCTCTCTCCCCCTCTAGGTCTTAGCATCTTTATCTGTCAAATCAGGAGGGTGAACTAAGGTCACTCACTTACAGCTCTTAATTTATGATCCTATGAGCTAATTCAATCCCATGACTTTGCAGAAGAATTAAGGGATGCTCATAGAATCTTACTGACCCCAACCAACATCTCATATCTAGTCATGGGCAGAGTCAGGATTTGAACCTGGATCTTCTGATTCCAAATGTAATTCCATCACTCCACAGAACAATGGGTATATGATAAAATAGGATATCTTCATCAATATGTAGTTGATTATCCAGAGTCTGCTGACCAGTCTTCAAAGAAGAAGAAGCTGTGACTATCAAAGGCAACTTAGAATCCCTATTTTTGCTCTCATTTTAAACAGACTTTCCCTAACATCAAACCTAAATTGTTCTCTTCGCCACTCCATCCAGTGGTTCTGGTTTAACCTTAATCCCACTCTGCAAGACCCACCTTGAGATACCTGAATACAGCTCACAATCCCACTGAATCTTCTCCAACCCAAACCTCCAGGCTGCCCACATCTGGATGCTCTCCACTTTGCAAATGCCCTTTTTAAACTGGTGTGCCCGGAACTGAACTCCAGATGTAGTATGACCAGGTTAGAGGACAATGGGACTATTCTTGGAAACTAAGACTCTCAATGTAGCTTTTTATTGCATTTATAGTTTCTGATCCATAGCCCTTTCTAGCTCTGACATTCTACATTCTGAGGGTCAATAAATCCACTGATAAACAAACATTTATTAACTAAGTACCAGACACTTTGGGTTGGAGGGTGTATTCAGGGAGGACCACAGTACCTTTGGTGTGATGGCTACCAAGCCCTTTTCAAGACTCTTTCCACCTTTGATGTCCCCCTGCTCCACTCAACTCTCACTTGTGGCTCCAAGAAGCTGCAGCATAGCCACATTTTGGTAAACTGTTTCAGCAGATGGGCCAAACCAGGTTGAGGGGAATCAAGGGGTCTCAAACCCATTGGTGAGTTAGGGGGGTGCCTACCCCAAGCATGTGAAGACTTCCCCTTGGGGGTGGAGCCAAGATGGCAGAGTAGAAAGACTCACATATGCTAGCTCCGAACCCACAGCCCATATATGTCCTGCAAGAAGAACTACCCACAAATTCTGGAGAACTGCAAGGTATGCAGAAACACAGTGTAAAAGATTTCCATTCCAGAGAGCCCTGGAGAGCAGTCCCCAGGGGTCTGTCATGCCCTGGAAAGCGGAGCCCACCCCTGAGCTGCCCTGGCCATGGCCCCAGAGGAGCAGATCCGAGCAGGCTTCAGGGACGGAACCTCTGACAGCTGGGAAGGTCTCTCCGCCCACAGACGCTACAGATAAGTGAGAGAGAAATCAGGGCTGGCCAAGAGGGGAGCAGGGTGTCTCTGTGACTCGGGCCCCCTCAGGAGGAAGTGGCAGAGGGAGCACCAGAGGCAGCAGCAGAGGCAGTGGTGGTGGTCCAGGACTCCCTGAGCAGGCAGAAGCTCCATTACTGAAGATCTCTGCATAAAGCCCCTGAGGGAACTGAGCCTGGGAGGTAGCCCTGCCCCCACCCGCTCCATTACTGAAGGTCTCTACATAAAGTCCCTGAGGGAACTGAGTCTTGGAGGCAGTCCTGCCCCCACCCAAGCACCAGAACTTAAGATCACATTGAATAGCAGCTGCCCTGCCACTGAAAGCTCATTTGAATCTCAGACCCCAAGCACTACCTGGGTGGATCTAGGTGGGGGTGGACAGGAATCTCAGAACTCAAGTAAGTGGCTGGGAAAATGCCCAGAAAAGGGAAGAAAAATAAGACTATAGAAAGCTACTTTGAGGGGGTACAGATGTTCCCACCTTTCAATTCTGATGATGAGAAACTATTCTTACCATCAGGGAAAGATGTGGAGGTCGGAGCCTCTGTATCCCAGACATCCCAGGTGGATTCCAGTGGGCTCAGGCCATGGAAGAGCTCAAAAAGGATTTTGGAAAGCAGTTAGACAGGTGGAGGAAAAACTGGGAGGAGAAATGAGAGAGATGCAAGAAAAGTAGGAAAAACGGATCAATACCTTGGTAAAGGGGACCCAAAAAAAATGCTGAAGAAAATAACACCTTGAAAAATAGGCTCACTCAACTGGCAAAAGAGGTTCAAAAAGCCAATGAGGAGAAGAATGCTTTCAAAAGCAAAATTAGCCAAATGGAAAAAGAGGTTCAAAACCTCACTGAAGATAAGAGTTCTCTCAAAATTAGAATGGAACAGATGGAGTCTAATGACTTTCTGAGAAACCAAGAAATCACAAAACAAAACCAAAAGAATGAAAAAATGGAAGAGAATGTGAAATATCTCATAGGAAAACAACTGACCTGGAAAATAGATCCAGGAGACACAATTTAAAAATTATGGGACTACCTGAAACTCATGATCAAAAAAAGAGCCTAGACATCATCTTCCATGAAATTATCAAGGAAAACTGCCCTGATATTCTACAACCAGAGGGCAAAATAAATATTGAAAGAATCCATCGATCACCACCTGAAAGAGATCCAAAAAGAGAAACTCCTAGGAACATTGTGGCCAAATTCCAGAATTCCCAGGTCAAGGAGAATATATTGCAAGCAGCTAGAAAGAAACAATTCCAGTGTGGTGGAAATACAATCAGGATAACTCAAGATCTAGCCGCTTCTACATTAAGGGATCAAAGGGAGTGGAATAGGATATTCCAGAAGTCAAAGGAACTAGGACTCAAACCAAGAATCACCTACCCAGCAAAACTGAGTATAATACTTCAGGGGAAAATATGGTCTTTCAATGAAACAGAGGACTTTCAAGCACTCTTGATGAAAAGACCAGAGATGAAAAGAAAATTTGACTTTGAAACACAAGAATGAGAAGAAGCATGAAAAAGTAAACAGCAAAGAGAAGTCATAAGGGACTTACCAAAGGTGAACTGTTTACATTCCTACATGGAAAGACAATATTTGTAACTCTTAAAACTTTTCAGTATCTGGGTAGTTGGTGGGACCACACACACACATACACACACACATGTACAGGCATGTACACACACACAAATACACACATGCACGCACATACAGAGACAGAGCACAGAGTGAATTGAATAGGATGGGATTATATCTTAAAAGAAATTAAGGTAAATGGTGAGAGAGAAATGTAGTGGGAGGAAAGAGGGTGAAATGGAATGGGGTAAATTATCTCTCATTCAAGAGGCAAGCAGGAGACTTTTTAGTGGAGGGAAAAAGAGGAGAGCTGAGAAAAAAAAACAAGAAGTTTACCCTCATCATATTCGACTAAAGGAAGGAATGAAATGCACACTCATTTTGGTATGAAAACCTATCTTACAATACAGGAACGTGGGGGAGAAGGAGATAAGCAAGGGGGGGGGATGATGGTAGGGAGAGCAATGGGAGGAGGGAGCAATTTGAAGTCAACACTTGGGGAGGGACAGGATCAAAAGACAGAATAGAAACAATGGGGGGCAGGATAGGGTGGAGGGAAATACAGTTAGTCTTACACAACACGACTGTTATCGAAGTCATTTGCAAAACTACACAGATAGGGCCTATATTGAATTGCCTGCCTTCCCAAAGGGAATGGGTGGGGAGGGAGGGATGGGGAGAATTTGGAACTCAAAGTTTTAGGAGCAACTGTTGAGTATTGGTGTTGCTACTAGGAAATAAGAAATGCAGTTAATGGGGAATAGAAAGTCATCTGGCCCTACAGGACAAAAGAGAAGATGGGGACAAGAGAAGGGAGGGATGATAGAAGAGAGGGCAGATTGGTGATAGGGAAAATTAGATTGCTCGGTGTATTGGGGTGGGGGGAGGGGATAAAAGGGGAGAACATTTGGAACCCAAAATTTTGTGAAAATGAATGTAAAAAGTTAAATTAAAAAATGATTAAAGAGGAAAGTAACCAATGTTGAAGGAGATGTGGAAAAATTGGGACACTCATTCATTGTTGGTGGACCTATGAGCTGATCCAGTTATTTTGGAGAGAGATTTGGAATTATGTCAAAAGAGTTATTCAATTGCCTATACTCTTTGACCCAGCAATACCAGTACTAGGTCTATTTCTAAAGATGATTAGGGAGGGGGAAAATATGTTCTATGCAGCTATCTTTATAATGGCAAAGAACTGAAAATTCAAGTAGGGAACGACTGAACAAGTTGTGATACATGATCATGATGGAAGGCTAATGTGCTGTAAGAAACGATGAGCTCAATGATCTTAGAAAAACATGGAAAGATTTGCACAAAATAATGAAAAGGCAAATGAGGAGAACCAAGAGAACATTGTATACAGTGACATTACAGTTGACAGACCAGTTTTGAGCAAATAAGTCATTTTTCATATTATATTATTATACATATTACTTCATGGTATTATTTAATACAATATAAAATTACTATAAATGCAAATTAACTAGGAGGATGTAGGAAGGAAGATGCTATCTGCATCCAGAGAAAAAACTGACAAACAGTATGCACAGAATGATTTTACATAGATATATATGTCTGTGTCTAATGGTAGCCACCTCTAGGGTGGAAGAGGGAAGAAAAAAGAGCAAAAAAAGAATTTACATGGTAACTTTGTTAAATATTTAAAAGGAATAGTAAGTCATAAATAATAAGCTTTCAGTTTCATTTGCAATCACCTTTTTATTATATTGTGTTATGGAAATTCTTGTTTTATTCCATAAATTAAAAATAAAATGTTGATAAAAGAGAGTAAAAAAAAAAAGACTTCCCCTGGTGGAATGGGCAGATGAGAACAATTTGTTCCAATGGCCATGAAGGCAGCTGAAGCAGGTGATATGGAGCTCTTAGAGTTTAGTTAGACAGTGAAGACTCCCACTGTGAAGGTCATCCACTGCATCCTAAGCCATCGCCAGCCATCTTGACTCTGTCCTGCCACTGGACTATGATGATTCAGGAAGAAGGAGTGAGACTGATGACTTTGTGCAGCTCTGCCTCACTTAAAAGCAATTTATGCATGAATCAAAACACATCACCCATACATTTTACTATTACCCATATTTTACATCACCCATTTTACTATTATACTTCAAAGTCTTATGGCAACAGGCAAGTGATGAAGCAGCAAGTGCAGATATACGGGGAGCTGTAGTCACAACCCTGCATGCAGGCAGCCCAGGCCATAGAGTTTTTTCTCACTGGAAGCACCAGTGGGACTCGGCAGCCCCCTGGGTATCTTAGCAGTCTTCTAAGGATTGCACTGCTCACCTCTTGGTGTGAGGAAGGGGGCTAGAAAAGGTGCCCTAAAAATTGCCTGTTTACCCAACTCTGGGATGATTACTACGGCAGGCAGGGAATCCCACTCTGTGGTCAAAACACAAATAAATATACAAAATGTACAAAAACATCTGCAAAAATTATTCTACTCACCATCAGCACATGGAATGTGCACACACATCTAGATGACACAAAAATCCAGTAGACCTGAAAGAAAAACTGCTCTTGTTGCAAGAGAACACAACAGGTATTGCATCCAAATAGCAGCCCTGAGTGAAACATTGGCTGGTGAATTAAGGCCAGCTTACTGAAGTTGGAGCTGAATACACATTTTTCTGGAGTGGGCACAGTGAAGGGGAGCACCATGAAGCTGGCATGGGTTTTGGAATCAAAACTAATCTAGTCAGCAAGTTGGTCAGCAAGGAGTGAATGCCATGCTCGTGACAATGTGATTGCCACTTTCAGGAAATCGCCATCATCATCAACTTCTATGCTCCCACCATGATGAACCCTGATGAGATCAAAGAAAAATGTTTATGAAGACCTAGAGACCCTTATCATTAATGTGCCAAAAGAGGACAAGTTTATAATTCTGGATGACTTTAATGCAAGAGTAGGTTCAGACTACCAGACTTGGTAGGGAGTCCTAGGGAGGAATGGAGTTGGAAAGAGCAAAAGCAATGGTCATTTACTGCTGAAGACTCATGCTTTGCATGACCTTCTCATCACTAACACTGTTTTCTGTTTGCCTACATGCAATAAAACTTCATGGATGCACCCTTGCAGCAAACGTTGGCATCTAATAGATTATGTAATTGGAAGAAGAGACAGACAAGATGTGAGAGTGACAAAGGCAATGTGTGGTGCAGAGTGCTGGACTGATCATAGAGTTATCCTTTCCAAGCTAAATATTCCCATTCATTAAAAGTGCTGCCCCCGAGGCAAAATGACTACCAGAAGAATTAATGTCAATAAATTAGAACTCTTCTCTGAGCATGAATACTTTGTTGCTGACTTGGAGGGAAAGTTGAGCCAACACACAGTTGGTAGCAGTGGAGCAGAAAAGGAGTGGGTAGCTCTAAGAGATTTGGTGTACAGCACCGCATTTGCTCATCTGGGTCAGAACACTCACAAACACCAAGACTGGTTTGATAAAAATGATGGGGAAGTTCAGAAGCTGCTAAATGAAAAATGAGAACTCCACAGGATTTACCAGCAGGATAGTCTATCCACCTCTAAGAAGGTAGCATTTAATTCCATCAAAAGTGAAGTATAAGCAAATTTAGAGAGATGTAGAATTCCTGGCTCAGTAAGAAGGCAGATGAAATTCAGTTTTATGCTGATAGTAACAATCCAAGGCACTTTTATGATTCCCTGAAAGCTATTTATGGACCAAAAACCTGTAGTGCACCACAACTATCGGTGCTGATGGTGGCTAATCATTGATTAGTGATAAGGACATGATCCTAGAGAAATGGGTGAACACTTCCACAGTGTTCAAAACATCAATCAGTCAATGCTGAGGCCACTGACCGTTTACCTCAGGTTGAAGTCAATCCCTCATTAGCTGAACTTCCAACAGAAGAAGAGATTTTGAGGGCCATTGGGCTCCTTTCATGTGGCAAATCACCTAGTGCTGATTCTATTCCAGCTGAGATTTACAAGGTGGGGAGACCATTGCTCATACAAAAGTTGACTGAAATTTTCCAGGTTATATGGCAAGAGAAGGTTATCCCCCAGGAGTTCAAGGATGACCCCAATGTCCATCTCTATAAAGATAAAGGGAATAGATTGTCCTGCAATAATCACAGGGGGATCTCTCTTTTAGTCAATGCTGGCAAAATTCTTTCCATAGTCCTCCTTAATAGGCTGATCCTTCACCTGGAAGATGGTCATCTACCTGAGAGTCAGTGTGGCTTCAGAAAGGGCCGAGGAACAGTCAACATGGTGTTTGCTGCCTGACAACTCCAGGAGAAATGCCAGGAGCAGAACAGAAGTCTGTACACAACATTTGTCTATCAGACCAAGGCCTTTGACACTGTTAGTCATGAGGACTTACGGAAAATTATGTCAAAATGCGGTTGCCTAGGGAAGTTCCTCAATATTGTACTTCAATTTCATGATGGCATGGATTTGATTGTGCAACATGGGAGACACTGACACAAGACCATTCAGCATGGCATGCCCACATCAGGAAAGGGGCTGTGCTCTGCAAGCAAAGCAGAATTGAGACAGAACAAAGGAAACATATGATGCGCAAATTTGAAGTAACCACCCCAAATATTTACACGGACTATCTGTGTCCAATCTGTGGTATATTAGTCCGATCAGCCACAGTCAGACACACTGAAACTTCACTTTATCATGGTGATGTCATTTTGGTCCTCTTTGAGGACAAAGGACAACAACCAACCAAGCCAGTCACTGTGTTAGCCCATGAGGATACAAAGAAAAAGTGGTCCCTGCTCTCAAGTAGCTTAGAGTCAAGAGGATAGGCCACATATGCATAAATACATACATACAAGATACATATGGAGTAAATACAAAATAACCTTAGAGGGGATGGCATTAGAGGTTGAGAGGATCAGGAAAGATACCTGTAGAAGGTTGCATTTGACTTGAGTCTTAAAGGAAGCCAGAGTTCCTTCCAGTTCTGACATTCTCTGTTTTAAGTTCCCTCCAAGCTCTGACACCTCCTGTTCTAAGACTCAGCTCTGACATTCCCTAGTCTAATACCACTCCCAGCTTTGACATCCTCTGTTCTAAGGCCCCTCTCAGCACTGAGATTTCCTGTTCTAAGAACCCCTCTGGCTCCCTAGGCAGATTGTAAAGTACTGGAGGTAGGGATTATGTTCTATACGTTCACATCCATTTTTTGCCCTTCAACATTATTGGACTGAATGAATTGAGGACAGGCAATGTAAGAATGGGATAGGATGACTATTTCTGATACAAGGTATTTGATGTCACCTTGGCAGCAGGTATGCAATGGAGTGCCCCAGGGATTTGTGCCTGATTCTTGGTTGTTGAGAATTTTGATCAATGACATATAAAGACATAAATGGCTTTCCTATCAAAAATAAATGCCACAAAGCTGGGAGAGATTAAAAAAAAAAACACTGGGAAGCAGTCAGAATTCAGAAAGAACTTGACAGGGTGGACTATTATTACTGACTTAAAGCTGAAAAGGACCTCAGAGGCCATGTTGTTTATTGACAGACATTAAGTCCAACTTTCCAATTTTTCAGAGAAGAAAACTGAGGCTCGGAAAGCTTAACTTGACCAAGATCCCATAGATAATGAGTAGCAAAGCCAGTAGACTTTCTACTGTACCATGATGCCTTCTACTTTTAGGGGGCCAAATCAAGTAAGATGAAATGAAGCAAAGATCCATGTAAAGTCTTATACTCCAGACCAGCCTACCCAATATACAGCAACAGAAACTGAATCCTTCAAAATGCAAATATCCAAGTCTCTATTGTACTTTGTACTCTGGGACAATGACTTTGCAGAAAAGAATGGGGCTGTATGACCTGGGTAGTTCACCGAGCCTCAGTTTCTCCTTATCTATAAAATGAATTGAAGTCCCTTCTAGCTTTAAATGTAGGATTCTATGAGTTAATGATCCATGGTCCTTCCAAAGGTGAAATTCTGTCGTTTGAAATAGCTCAGTCTTTAAATTTTGTTGGCAAAGCTGTGATTCAGCAACCAACACAAGTGTGAGCTCTTAGGAGGCAGAAACTGCTTCCAAGGCTTCTTTGCCCACATCTTCACTCACCACTCCTCTGCCCAGCCTCTCCAGCCCAGCCCAGAGTTGCAGGCACAGGGGAGATACTTGGTGATTAACTGTCATAGTAACTGAGAGAAGGGAACTTTCTCTAAATACTAGCTAATTGACAAAGATCAAGAGAGATTCCTTCCAACAGTGCTTCTGGAAAAAGGAGTTTTTGAACTTCTGAGAATTAGGATCAGTCTTAGTTTTGGGCAGTATCCTACATCCTGGAATTAATTAAGACAATAACAAAGGGGGAAATGATTTTTGAATCATCTGTGTCTGCACAAGACAATGAGATTCTTCTGGTCTTATTTTTGGCAGCCACAGTGGTGTTTAGAGGCTAACCATCCTCCATTAGCAAAGCAATGTCAGAGCTGGGAGGGCTCTTAGAATGGGGTGTCAGGGCTGGGAGGGGCCTGAGAGCAGGGGGTGTCAGGGCTGGGAAGGGCCTTAGAACAGGGGGTGTCAGGGCTGGGAGGGGCCACAGAACAGGGGATGTCAGGGCTGGGAGGGGCCTCAGAACAGGGATGTCAGGCCTGGGAGGGACCTTAGAACAGGGGATATCAGGGCTAGGAGGGGCCTCAGAACACAGGGTGTCAGAGCTGGGAGGAGTCTTAACCATGAAATAGTCCAACCTTATTTTACAGCACACAAGACACACATCACTCACATACACACAGACAAACACACACACACAGATGCTTAAGCCCTAAATACACTCATACTTGTGCAGATACACTCACACAAACACAGACACACACCATACACATACTCACATATACATATGCACACCAAACACAAACTCATACACACAAACACACCTACATACACACAGACACACACCATACACAAAAACATATACACATACAAATTCACACTCCCACACGCAGATACCCTCATATACAGACTCATGCACGTAAACACAGACATTTACTTACAGACACACACTCACAGTCACACATCAACACATAAACACATGCCATATACACACTCACACGGACATGCATAGTCACACCTACATACGCTCACTCACACTTATACACATTCATACATAGATACACACTCACAGATACACACTATATACATATTCATAATTATATACACTCACACACAAACACATACATTCATCATATACACAGACACTGACACACACACAGTCCCCCCACATACACATACCACACTCACACATTCACACACACACACACACACACACACACAGAGTCATCTTCACAGTGCATTATACTGGGCCTGACATGACCCATGTTAAGTCATCCAGTCTAGCCATGTGATCTAAATGTCCTGTGTGGGACTGTACATTCCGTGACACACTGCCTAATTTCAATTGGTGGAGCTGGAGCAAAACTGGGAAGAGGGCCATAGCAGAGGGAGGAAGCCAGGAAGGTCATCCCCTGCCTGAGGCAAAGGCAAAGTGGGCCCTGCCCAGGGATGAGGCCAGCACTGCCCCCCACAGGGACAGGTTCAGGAGACGGAGCAAAAGTAGACACTAGGCTATCTGATTTATTTTCATAAAGCCTTCTTTACAGTAGCACCTTTGAATTTATTGTTTATTTAATGGATTTTAACAAATGTAATTTTTAATCAAGAGACATAGCTGTGATATTAAACGGTGTAGGAAATTCACAGACTCGAGTCCCAGTGGCTTTCTCAAAATCATCTAATCTAACTTTCATACATTCCAAAAGTTGGGCCCTGGGATTCAAAGGCAAAAACATAAAACAGTCCCTGACCGCAAGGCGCTTATTTTTATTGGGAGAAACAGCAGCTGGATGGCCCAGTGGACAGAAAACAGACCCTTGGAGTCAAGGAAACCTGAATTCAAATCTGGTCTTGCATACCTTCACCCTGGATAAGTTATTTAAACTCTGTACCTACTTTCCAGGATTATTGGAAAAGCCAAAAGGGCTATAGAAATATTAGCTATTATTATTAATTATTAATATTTTGGAAGCCAAAAGAACCAGATAAATACAACATAACAATTAGAGGCAGCTAGATGTCTCAGTAGCTATAACTCTGAGCCTGGAGTCAGAAAGACCTGGGTTCAGATTCAAGCACTTACTAGTTGCATGACTCTGGGCAAGTCACTTAACTTTTGTTTGCTCAGTTTCCTCATTTGCAAAATGAGTTGGAGAAGGAACTGGCAAATCACTTCAGTATTTTTGCCAAGAAAACCCCCTGGATAGTATGGCCCATGGGATTGCAAGGAGTTGGACTGAACCAAATAAAAATAATTAGCATTTAGATAGCTCTCTAAAGCTTGTAAGGCTATCTAAGTATGTTATTTTATTTGGTCCACACAACAATTACAAAGTCATTTCTCAAGGGAGAAGAGTTGCCATTGAAGAGTTCAAAAAATTCTACTAGTGGAGCTCCATTGATTATCTCACCTACCTAAAAGTAATTACTTTTTTTTGTTTGGTAAATACTCTTTTTGACTGAATCAATTAATCAGAACTGTGTGTGAACTGGTCCCCTACACCTCTTAGAATCAATCAAAGCCATTGTGTGAGGGCTTCAGTCAGTACTAAGGAATTAGTATAAAAGGATTGAAAAGAGAGGGAGAGAGAGAGAGAGAGAGAGAGAGAGAGAGAGAGAGAGAGAGAGAGAGAGAGAGAGAGAGAGAGAGAGAGAGAGGGAGAGAGGGAGAGAGGGGGGAGGAGAGAGAGAGAGAGAGAGAGAGAGAGAGAGAGAGAGAGAGAGAGAGAGAGAGAGAGAGAGAGAAAGCGATTATGAGGGTCTGAAAGCAGAGAGGCTGGAGCATGTATGGCACTTCAGCGTTACCTCTGGGAAGCAAAAGTAGGACTGATATGTGGTAGATAAAAGAGATATCAAGGAAAGTTATTGGTTTTACAGAAGACCTGGGCTGAGGAAAGTCCTAGGAAAAGATTGGCTCTTCCCCAATTTTCCTTCCTGGCACCTGTCTATCCACAAACACTATAATATAATCCACCATCTCATTAAAATGTTTCCTGTAAAGTGAATTTTGCCACAAAAAGACCAGGAGTTAAAGATAGATATAATTATAAGTTAAGCAGAGAGCCCAGCTTCTGCCTAAATATTAGTAATGTTCATAACTGGGGGCTCAGAGCCATTATGACTAGACACAACTGTCTACAATAAACTCCCTAAAATCAAAAAGGAAGGAGCCGGACCGTAGGGTTCATACTTTTATAATTGTTATAAATTATTGCAACTAGAATAAAATAAGTAATCTCTTTGTGTCTCTGTCTGTCTCTGTTCATCTGTCTGTCTATCTTTCTGTCTCTGTCTGTCTGTCTCTCTCTTAGACTGGTCTCCCTGGTTTTTTTTTTTCCAGCTGGAAACACAGGAGCCACTCATGGGCCCATCACTGGAGCTTTTGACCTGCTGTTTTTCAGCTTGACTAGGATCCATCCTCCTTAGAAAACCCTATTCCATACATTCCCAGCGTCTGATCAGAGCCTGCCACATTAATACCACATTGAATAATACTCATTGGCAGTTCAGAATTCCTGAGTTCAAGAGATCTGCTAGCCTCGGCCTCCCCAGGACCAAAGATTACAAGTGTTCCCACCATGAGCAATAAATAGGACTAAGGATTCTCACAGGCAGAGGTAAGGAGGGGGAGCATTCCAGGCATGGGTAACAGAGTCATCCAACCTTTCTTTGAACACCTCCTGCATCTGGAAGGTCACTACTCTGCAAGGACTACACACACTGACTATCTATGCCCAACCTGTGCTAGAGCATTCCCAGCTCATATTGGTCTGATCAGCCACAGTCGGACACACTGAAATTTCACTTTATCATGGCGATGTCCTTTTGGTCCTCTTCGAAGACGAAGGACAACAGCCACCAACACTGTAAGGTCGCATGTTCCATTGTTGAGAAGCATTAATCCTTAAGAAGCTCATCTTTCTATTGCTTTTCTGAAATCTACCTCTGTGTCACTTCTGCTCTGCTTTCTGGGGTCATGCAAATAAAGACAACTTCCTTTTCATTATAATGATCCTTCAGACATACAAAGACAGAGACAACGTTCCCCTGAAGTTTTAACTTTTTTCTTGTTATTATTAACTTTATCCTTATCACTCTATCCATTTAAAATTAGAAATATTTTTTCACAGGTTATTTTTGGTTGAAGTGAAAATAGTACAAATGGAAAGCTTAAATCCAGGTATTAATGTCTTTTTACCCTAAGGTTTCTGAATACTTTAATAGCATATTTCTTAGTTCAAACGAGGACCAGTTAAAGAAAGTTCCAGATTCCTATATTGGTGTTTTAGTCATAATACATCACAGAGGTAATTTTTTAGCATACCACATTTATAAGAGATAGGATAGTATTCTTAGACTTAGTGTAGTAGAATAGAAAGAGGGTTGGACTTTATGTCAGGCAAATCCTGGGTTCAAATCATGCCTCTGACATTTTTCTGTGTCATTTTTACCTTTTCTATTATTAATTATTAATTTTTTTATTCAGTCTTTCTGTACTTCAACTCCTTCAACCAATCAATAACCATTAGGAGCCTACTATGAAGATAGCTGAAGTGGGTGCTATGGAAGCACTTGGACATCTATCTGAGAGCCAGCTTGGCTTCAGAAAGGGCTGAGTGATAGTCTATGTTTGCTGCCCAGTAACTTGAGGACAAAAGCCAGGAACAAAATAGAAGCTCAAATGTGTCTTATAGACTATTTGTGTCTGTTGGTGATAGAATCTTTCAAGCACAGATTGGTCTGATCAGCCACAGTCAGACACTGTACCTTGATCCTGACATAGTGATGTCATTTTGGTATTCCTCAAGCATGAAGGATGAGAATAAATTTATGAGCCCCCACTAGTGTGCTTTCAATTTCAACCAGACAGTAGATAGCAAATAGATTTTTAGCAAAGGAGATTTGCTAAAAAAAGCATAGTAAGAATGGTTGGTACAAAGCTCCTTCTTCCTCCTAAAACTCTGTGAGATGCTCCATAGGTCCATGAAAGAGTAGGCTTTAATTGGAAAGAGTACTTATGGCTAGGGGGCAAATTCAGAACTGGTTGTTGGAAGCTTTTTTTTTAAGTCTGTAGCTGGCATTCATCTGTTTTGTGCAAGGGGTGATGATCCTTAAGGTTGTTTCCTTCCTCATATGGTTATCTTTGTGTATCCATTTGTCTGCATGTTTATGTCTTATTCTTCATTGTGTCTTTCTATGATCATAACTGGATATGTTGTTTGTTAAATGGTCTGATCTTTAAAAAAAACATGGTCAAAGAATAAGTATAGCATTTCATCTGGCCTTATAGTTCCCTACCCCCATTGCCCTCTGGTAAAGGTGAAGTTATGTCCTTCTTCTAGGTACTCTGAAGTCTGAGGTCATTTACAACAGTAAATTTGCTTTGCTTCTGCAATTCCTCCAATATTTAAAATCCCAGGGACATGTATAGATTTTTTTTGTTTACCTGGTCATTCTTTTCCTTTCTTGACCAAATTAAAGAGTTCAGACTTCGTAGATTACTTCCTAAGATCACAAAGCATATACTATCTTGTTCTTCCATTTATGAGAGCTATTCATGAATGGAATGGTATGCTTCATTAGATAGTGAGGTCCCCATCATTGGAGGCAGTCAATTAAAGGCTGGATGACTACTCCTTAGGGATACTATAGAAAGAATACTTGTTCAGAGATAAGTTGGAATACTTGGCCTCTGGGGTCCCTTCCACGTCTGAATTTTGTGATACACTTGGCACCAAGGGACTTTCAGTGTGAATATTTTAGTATATAAAAGAACAGGCCCTATTTCTGACTATGTGACCTTAGAAAAGTTATTTCCCCAAAGGTTTTAATTTCTTTATCTGTAAAATAAAGGGGTTGGACTACAGAACTTCTAAAGTCCCTTCCAGCTCTAAATTTATGGTTTTATGGGCCTCTAAAAGATAGGATTTTTGATAGCATAAAAGCATGTTTCCACTCCCACATGTAACTCTGTTTCTGACACCCGATTTTAAGCATCTGAACAAAATTAGATACCATTTTCTTTACAATGTGATTTTATGATACTTCCTGCTTTCCCAAGTGAGCTCCCTCATTACATATCAGGGCTGGCTTTTTCTCTACCTCTTTAAAATAAAACCTCCAGGTGTGTGAGTCAGGGAATCAGAAGCCCCAGCTCTGCCATGGAAGATGTTTAAGAGGATCTCAGAGCCTGAAGCATCTTCTGAAGCTGGCTCCTGAATATGGACAGCCCTCAATCTCCAATAGAGTATAAGTCCTACAGAGAGTTTCATTGTATTTCCAGCAAGGAGCCTAGTCTCTGGCACATGGGAGGTGCTGAATGATTGAATTCTGTATAATTCCTACTCCCCCACCCCTGGATGACCGACCTCTCATGGAAGGAAGGTCTTTCACCAGGTCTTGTTTTCCTCCTTTACAAAATAAGATGATGAAACTAGATGATCTTTATGTCTGATTCCCACCCTTGTCATACTATGTTCTATGTTCTAAGGCCCCTCCCAGCCCTAACATCCTCTGTCCTAAGGTCTCTCCCAGCACTGACATCTCTGTTCTAAGGACCCTCCCAGCTCTGACATCCTCCATTCTAAGGCCTCTTCCAACTCTTACATTCCCTGTTCTAAGGACCCTCCCAACTCTGTCATCCTCTGTTCTAAGGCCCCTCCCACTCTGACATCCCCCAGTAATGGCAAGTCAAATAGGACCTTTTGCTGTTTTTGTTTTGGCATAATCAAGAAGTATAATGCCTCTACTTGAATATGACTGGGGAGGATCTTTTCTACCCATTGTCTAAATGGGAGCCTGAGGAGATTTGTAAGAGGGTCCATGCCTCTTGTTAATGAGGTTTTCCAGGAGTGTGGTAAACTTTGGCTCTAAAAAGTTTATAAAGACTCTGAGGTGCAGGTTTTATTTTGAGGTTAAGTTGTCACAAGGAGGTTTGAGTGCCAGATGAGGACTCTGGAAAGCCACTAAGGAGCCCTCACCCTACCCCACCCCAGCTTTGAGAACCCAGATGTCATTGGCAACTATCGTCAGACACTTAGACTTGTCTGTTGAATTCAGGAAGAGGAAACCATGTCTGTTGACTTTTTAATTTCTTTGTATTTTCTTTGAAATTTAGTGCGCTGCCTCCCCTGAACTAGGTACATGATATATGCACTTGATTAAAGGATTGATACATGTGATGGATTAAAGTGATTGTGAACCCCTCAAAAGTTGCCTTTCTTTTTATGATTGTAGATCTAAGAACCTGTGATGGCATCACCCGCTGTGTCTGTTGGGGTACACCCCCATTCTAAGATCTCTTTCAGCTCTGACATCTTCTATTCTAAGGTCCCTCCCTCACTCAGACATTCTGTTTTCTGCTTATCTTTCTAGTTCTATTTTTCTGTGAGTATAGGCCCAATTAAAAAAAATTCCAATGACAACATTGTAGTAGAAATAGAAATTCTCCTAGAAACAAGTTTTCCACTCTATAAAACTGAGGTATAATGTTCCATAAAAAGTGAGATGAAACTGTGCACCTGATCTATTAAAAAACTGGTCTATTAAAGAAAAACAACCACTCTGGTGCATAAATTATGACACAGACAAAATATGATTTTTTTAAAATAATGACACCCCCTTCCCATGAGAAAGAGAATTTGTTTGGCTCACCAACTTAAAGTGAGAATAAAAAAGAAGCCAATGCTCTGATTAGTAGATGTATATCTGTGTCCAGAAAGTGAGGACTTCAGGATTACATGCAGAGAAAGGAGAGAGCTCTAGGGGTAGGGTAGTCATGGAAGACTTCCAGGAGATGGGACTAACAACCTGGGTCAGTGAGCAGAGCACTGGCTTTGCAGTCAGTCAGCAATCATTTATTAGGCACTTCCTATGTGCCAAGCATTGTGCTAAGAGCTGGAAATACAAGGAAAGGGAAAAGACAGTGCCTGCCCTTAGGGAGTTTCCTGTGTAAAGGGATGAAGAAAATGAGAGCCTCAGGAAATGAAGAGGTTTATGAATTCACATTCAAGTAGGGAACATACATATTCAAATAAATACACACATGCACACACACACACACACACACACACACACACACATATATATATATTCAATCCAATTTAATTCGGCCACCATCTATGAAGCCCTACTATGTGCTTGGCTCTCTGCTAAATCCTCAGGATACAAAGACAAAGAAGAATTTTTTCTTATTCTTAAGGGGTTTACGTGCTACTATTTATATGACGTCTAATTGTTCTATCCCCTCAGCAGAATGTAAACTCTCTATTACCAATAAAAAAACAGCAATGAGGATTCATCTCACAGTCGGCAAATTGACAAAGATCACAAAAAGCAGCAGTAGTCAATGTTGGAAGGGCTGTGGGAAAGTAGGTGCTGTTGGCAGCACTTTGATTCTGGGTGATGATGTTTAATATAAAATTTTGGAATAATCTCTTTGTTCTCTCTGAAACAAACTCAGAGAATGCCTCTTCCTTTGTCAACAAAAGCCAGCCAAGGCTGACTTAACATTCCTTAAGAGACCTTTAACCTAAGACACTATCTTGAATAATAGGACTTTTTCCATATCTTAATATCTATAGACATATACTATGTTATGGCATATTAATGGTAAAGAAAATACAGACATCTTAGGTCATAATTTCTATTTGAACTTTGTTTACCCTTTCCTATGTCAGTTATTTCGAGTGTCTGCTTAGGACAGGAAGTCTTTCACTCACCAGTGATGGGATTTCCTTTCTTGTCGTAAGTCACGGAGACATATGTTTACCCAGCCTGGAATGGCAAGGCTCAACTGACATTACTCTATTAATTGTCTTGTCTTACTGAATTTGTGATTTGTTCAACTAAGAGAGTTCCTTTCTCATGGCAAAATGTATATAAGCCAGGGGGCGGAGCCAAGATGGCGGAGTAGAAGGACGCACGCTTACGAGCTCTGAAACCAAAAGCCCATAGAATTAATGTAAAAAGAGTCCCCCATAACTTGTGGGTCAATACAAGGTGTGCAGAAGTAGAGTGGAAGAGATTTCCGTTCCAGGGAGCCCTGGAGACCCATCCCCAGAGTCCGGTGTGCCCCGGAAAGTGGACCCCACCCCCAACGCTGCCTTGGCCGCGGCCCCAGAGAAGCTGATCCGAGCAGGCTTCAGAGACGGAAGCTCTGGCAGCCGGGAAAGTCCCTCCGCCCACAGAAGCTACAGGTCAGTGAGAGAGGCTGGGCTGGAGGAGAGGGGAAGCAGGGCATCTCCATGACTCGGGCCCCCTCGGGAGGAAGCGGTGGCGGCAGAGACGGGGGCAGGAAGCGGCGGAGGCAGAGGTGTGGGCGGCGGCTGAGGTGGCAGCGGACCGGGACCCAGGAATCCCCCAGCGGCAGGCAGGATCTTCATTACGGAAGATTGCTGCATAGGACCTGACGGAGTTGAGCCTGGGAGACGGCCCTGCCCCCACCCCGCTCTGTTACTGAAGGCTTCTGCTTAAAGCCCCCAAGGGAGCGGGGTTTAGGAGGCGGGCCCCCCCACCCCGCCCCAACCCGCTCCATTCCTGAAAGTCTCTGCATAAAGCCCCTGAGGGATCAGAGTCTCGGAGGCGGCCCTGGCCCCACCCCAGCACCTGAACTAAAGCTCACTGATTGATAGCCAGCAGGAGGAAAGCCCATTTAAATTTCAGAGGCCAAGCACTAGCTGGGCGGATCCAGGCGGGGGTGGAAAGGAATCTCAGAAGTCAAGTAACTGGCTGGGAAAATGCCTAGAAAAGGGAAGAAAAATAAGACTTTAGAGAGTTTTTTCCAACAAATGCAAATGATCCCGACCTTCGGATCTGATGATGAGGACGTATCCTTGCCATCAGGGAAAGACGTGGAGGGCGGGGCCTCAGCACCCCAGACAGCCCAGGGGGGTGGTGGGTGGGCTCAGGCCCTGGAAGAGCTCAAAAAGGATTTTGAAAAGCAAGTTAGACAGGTGGAGGAAAAACTGGGAAGAGAAATGTCAGAAATGCAACAAAAGTATGAAAACCGGGTCAATACCTTGGTAAAGGAGACCCAAAAAAATGCTGAGGAAATTAACACCTTGAAAAATAGGCTCACCCAATTGGCAAAGGAGGTTCAAAAAGCCAATGAGGAGAAGAATGCTTTCAAAAGCAGAATTAGCCAAATGGAAAAAGAGGTTCAAAAGCTCACTGAATTTAATAGTTCTCTCAAAATTAGAATGGAACAGATGGAGTCTAATGACTTTATGAGAAACCAAGAAATCACAAAACAAAACCAAAAGAACGAAAAAATGGAAGAGAATGTGAAATATCTCATGGGAAAAACAACTGATCTGGAAAATAGATCCAGGAGAGACAATTTAAAAATTATGGGACTACCTGAAAGTCATGATCAAAAAAACAGCCTAGACATCATCTTCCATGAAATTATCAAGGAAACCTGCCCTGACATTCTAGAACCAGAGGGCAAAATAAGTATTGAAAGAATCCATCGATCACCACCTGAAAGAGATCCAAAAAGAGAAACTCCAAGGAACATTGTGGCCAAATTCCAGAACTCCCAGCTCAAGGAAAAACTCTTGCAAGCAGCTAGAAAGAAACAATTCCAGTACTGTGGAAATACAATCAGGATAACTCAAGATCTAGCAGCTTCTACATTAAGGGATCGAAGGGCGTGGAATAGGATATTCCAGAAGGCAAAGGAACTAGGACTCAAACCAAGAATCACCTACCCAGCTAAACTGAGTATAATACTTCAAGGGAAAATATGGTCTTTCAATGAAACAGAGGACTTTCAATCATTCTTGATGAAAAAACCAGAGCTGAAAAGAAAATTTGACTTTCAAACACAAGAATGAGAAGAAGCATGAAAAAGTAAACAGCAAAGAGAAGTCTTAAGGGACTTACCAGAAGTGAACTGTTTACACTCATACAGGGAAAGACAATATTTCTAACTCTTAAAACTTTTCAGTATCTGGGTAGTTGGTGGGACCACACATACACATGTACACGCATGCACACACATACACACATGCACACACATACAGAGATAGAGAGCACAGATTGAACTGAATAGGATGGGACCATACCTTAAAAGAAACTAGGGTAAATGGTCAGAGAGAAATGTAAGGGGAGGAAAGAGAGGGAAAGGGAAGGGGGTAACTATATGTCGTTTAAGAGGCAGGTAGGAGTTTTTCTTAGTGGAGGGAAAAAGAGGAGAGCTGAGAAAAAACAAAAAACAAAAAAAAACAAGAAGCTTTACCCTCATCACATTTGACTAAACGAAGGAGTGAAATGCACACTCATTTTGGTATGAAAACCTATCTTACAGTATAGGAAAGTGGGGGAGAAAGAGATATTGCAAGGAGGGGTGATGGAAGGGAGGGCAAAGGGAGGAGGGAGCAATTTGAAGTCAACACTTGGGGAGGGGCAGGATCAAAAGACAGAAGAGAAACAAGGAGGGGCAGATTAGGAGGGATGGTAATCCAGTTAGTCTTACACAACATGACTATCAGGGAGGTCATTGGCAAAACTACAGAGATATGGCCTATATTGAATTGCCTGCTGTCCCAAAGGGAATGGGTGGGGAGGGAGGGATGGGGAGAATTTGGAACTCAAAGTTTTAGGAACAGCTGTTTAGTATTGTTGTTGCAACTAGGAAAGAAGACATACAGTTAAGGAGGAATAGAAAGTCATCTGGCCCTACAGGAGAAAAGAGAAGATGGAGACAAGAGAAGGGAGAGATGACAGAAGAGAGGGCAGATTGGAGATAGGGAAAATCAGATTGCTTGGGGTATTGGGGTGGGGGGAGGGGATAAAAGGGGAGAAAATTTGGAACCCAAAAATTTGTGAAAATGAATGTAAGAAAATTAAATAAATAAATAAGTGAATGAATGAATAAATAAATAAATAAATAAATAAAAGAATAAATGAATAAATAAATAAATAAATGAGTGGATAAATAAGTAAATAAATAAATAAAGATCTAAAGAAAAAAAATGTATATAAGCCAGAAGATTTCTGTACTGGGTAGTCTGAATATTTCTGGCTCCATAATGCCTCATGTTACCGTTTTCTTTAATTAGGAATTGATTAATTAATTAAATCATAAAATGTATGCATTTAGCCTGTTGCCTTTTCTTTAAACAATTTTTTAGCTGGGATAACTGGGATAACAAGGGATAACATGCTAGGTAGGTCAGGGACAAAAACGAAGGTCCCAATTCAATGAAATACTAATAAAATTTTTCATGGTAACAAAGAACTGGAAATAACATAAAGGTGATCTTCAACTGAGGACCAGCTAACCACTAAAAAGTGGTTTTGGTGTGTAATGGAATATTCCTGTACTGTAAAAAATATTATAAATACTGTGAGGGATTCTGAGAAGCACAGAAAAATCAGTTGATTGATGCAGAGTGAAGTGAACGTAACCAGGAAAACAACATATACAATAACTCCAATAATATAAGCAGAAAGGAAAATAACCACAAAATCCACCCTGAAATTGCAGTCTGTGTTAATCATAATGACTAAGTGGGGGGGGAGGAGCCAAGAGGGTGGAGTAGAAAGACTCACATATGCTAGCTCCAAATCCGCAGCCCATAAATTTCCTGTAAAAAGAACTCCCCACAAATTCTGGAGGACTGCAAGCCACGCAGAAACACAGTGGAAGAGATTTCTGTTCCAGAGAACCCTGGAAAGCCGTCCCCAGGGGTCCGTTGTGCTGCAGAGAGCGGAGCCCACCCGTCCCTGCCCTGGCCTCGCAGCCCCACAGGAGCAGATCCGAGCAGGCTTCAGGGACGGAACTTCTGGTGGCAGTGAAGATCTCTCCACCCACAGGAGCTACAGGTCAGTGAGAGAGACTTCTGAGCTGGCCGAGAGGGGAGCGGGGTGTCTCCGTGACTCAGGCCCCCTTGGGAGGCAGCAGCAGAGGGAGCAGCAGAGGCAGAGGCAGCGGCAGAGGCCCGGGACTCCTGGAGCAGCAGACAGGAGCTCAGGGCAATTACAGAGGGTCTCTGCATAAACCCCCTGAGGGAACTGAGCCTGAGAGGCGGCCCTGCCCCAACCTGAGCACCAGAACTTAAGCTCACATTGAATAGCAGCCACTCCACCTCAGGAATCCCTGAGGCTGGGAAGCAGCATTTGAATCTCAGACCCCAAGCACTAGCTGGGCGGATCTAGGCAGGGGTGGAGAGGAATCTCAGAAGTCAAGTAACTGGCTGGGAAAATGCCCAGAAAAAGGAAGCAAAATAAGACCATAGAAAGCTACTTTCTTGGGGAAGAGATGTTCCTTCCTCCTTTCATTTCTGATGAGGAAGTACAGTGTTTGCCATCAGGGAAAGATGTGGAGGTCGGGGCCTCTGTATCCCAGACATCCGAGGTGGATGTCCAGTGGGCTCAGGCCATGGAAGAGCTCAGAAAGGATTTTAAAAATCAAGTTAGACAGGTGGAGGAAGAACTGGGAAGAGAAATGAGAGAGATGCAAGAAAAGCATGAAAAACAGGTCAATACCTTGCTAAAGGAGACCCCCAAAAAATGCTGAAGAAAATAACACCTTGAAAAAAAGGCTAACTGAATTGGAAAAAGAGGTTCAAAAAGCCTATGAGGAGAAGAATGCTTTCAAAAGCAGAATTAGCCAAATGGAAAAAGAGGTTCAAACGCTCACTGAAGAAAATAGTTCTCTCAACATTAGAATGGAACAGATGGAGTCTAATGACTTTATGAGAAACCAAGAAATCACAAAACAAAATCAAAAGAACGAAAAAATGGAAGAGAATGTGAAATATCTCATGGGAAAAACAACTGATCTGGAAAATAGATCCAGGAGAGACAATTTAAAAATTATGGGACTACCTGAAAGCCATGATCAAAAAAAGAGCCTAGACATCATTTTTCATGAAATTATCAAGGAAAACTGCCCTGACATTCTAGAACCAGAGGGCAAAATAAATATTGAAGGAATCCATCGATCACCGCCTGAAAGGGATCCAAAAAGAGAAACTCCTAGGAACATTGTGGCCAAATTCCAGAGTTCCCAGATCAAGGAGAAAATATTGCAAACAGCTAGAAAGAAACAATTCAAGGATGGTGGAAATACAATCAGGATAACATAAGATCTAGCATCTTCTACATTAAGGGATCAAAGGGTGTGGAATAGGATATTCCAGAAGGCAAAGGAACTAGGACTCAAACCAAGAATCACTTACCCAGCAAAACTGAGTTTAATATTTCAGGGGAAAATATGGTCTTTCAATGAAACAGAGGACTTTCAAGCATTCTTCATGAAAAGACCAGAGCTGAAAAGAAAATTTGACTTTCAAACACAAGAATGAGAAGAAGCATGAAAAAGTAAACAGCAAAGAGAAGTCATAAGGGACTTACCAAAAGTGAACTGTCTACATTCCTACATGGAAAGACAATATTTGTAACTCTTAAAACGTTTCAGTATCTAGGTAGTTGGTGGGCCCACTCACAGACGTACACACACACATGCGCACACATGTACATGCGTGCACACACACTAGGAAATAAGAAATACAGTTAATGGGGAATAGAAAGTCATCTGGCCCTACAGGACAAAAGAGAAGATGGGGACAAGAGAAGGGAGGGATGACAGAAGAGAGGGCAGGTTGGTGATAGGGGAAATTAGAATGCTTGGTGTATTGGGGTGGGGGGAGGGGATAAATGGGGAGAAAATTTGGAACCCAAAATTTTGTGAAAATGAATGTGAAAAGTTAAATAAATAAATTTATATTAAAAAAACATAATGACTAAGTGGCTCAGGAGGAGAAGTGAATCTGGTGACCTGCACAGCCCTCTGTCACTCAAAACAAAGTCAAGTGCAAGTGATGTCATCATTTCTCTGATGCCATGGTCTTCTTAGAAAACGAAGGATGAACACAACAATATCAGTGACTAAGCTTAGCCCTAAAGAAGAGTTGAGAAAATGCATCCCCCCTTCACTGCAGGAGTGGAGGTCTATGGGTGAGAAATACTGCATGCTATCAATGAAATTCCTGTTGATTAGTTTTATTGAATTTATTTTCACTTTTTTTAAACAAGGGGCAGCTTTTGGATAGAGATGTGTTGAAAATGAAGGTGATGTAACAAGAAGCATCCATATATTTGCATATATATATGTGAATTTGTACACACACGCACACACATATCCATATATACCCACAAAAAATATAAAGTCTTTGAGGTCAATATATGTTTCTAATTATTTCAATGCTAAGGCAGCCAGGTGGAGCAGTGCATAGAGTCATAGGGCCTGGAGTCAAGGAGACCTGAGTTCAAATCCATCCTCAGATACTTAGTAATTGTGTGGCTCCAAGCAAGTCAATTAACTTGTCTGCCTCTCTTTCCTCATCTGTAAAAAAGGGAAAAATAATAGCATCCACCTACCTCCCAGGGTTGTAGTAAAGATGAAATAAGATAATATTTGTTAAGCAGTTATGAGCAGAGTGTACAGCACACAAGCTTCCCTCTCCTCTCTTTCTATACTCCCAGAATCTGGCATAGTCCCTTATATATAGTATGTGCTTAATAAATGATCTTTTGATTAGATTCGATTGAATCAATTTCCAGGGAATGAATGCAATAAATAGTCATTGGGGGCCAGTTTGATCTGAGCCCAGCACTCAGACCCAAGCCCACAGTACCTTCTTTGGGGTGTGGGATCTAGCCCAACCAACTAGAAAAGGAGAAAGAGAATGAGGGAAAGAATAAAAACTGCTTCTTGGAGGAGCAGCCCAGACTCCAGCTGCATTGACAATAGCCCAACAATGAAACAATAGAACAATGGGGGCTGGAGGCTCAACCTTTTGGCTGGGCTTTAAAAGCCAAGACAAGCTGGAAGCCTTGCAGAAGGGGATTAATCTTCCCCCTAGCCTTCCCCTAAACACCAGCTCCTGGGGCTGGAGATTTGCATTCAAAGTTTCCAGACCAGAGTGAATTCTGACAATTGAATCCCAAATCCCCAGGAAATCTCCTCTTGTAACTGGCAGCTCTGACAAAGCTTTAATTAGGCCAGCCTGAGGAGTCTGGGAGCCCCAGGACCGAGGAAGTGGAGAGCTCCGGGCGGTTCATCTCCCTGTGAAAGTCCCTACTCCCACTGAAATTAACCCAGGAAATAGGGGTCTTCAGGAAAACGCTGGGGCGACAGGGAAATGGCTTCTTTTAAAGGTCTTACTAGGTGTGATTTGTATTAGATGCTTGTATTTGTTTTCTATTCCATTTAGTTATTAAAAAAGGACCTACCGAATTCTGAGGACTTGTATTTTTCTCTGAGTGAAGAGGAAATGAAAGGTTGCCTACAGAATAGGAGGCAGAGAAAGTGCTTGGAGATGGACATGTGAGCGATAAGGTCAGTTTCCAATTTAACCTTTGTTAATTGCTAGACTAGCATGACCTTGACTGTCCTGACAGCTGCTGAGTAGCTGTCAGGGGGCATTCCTCCCCCTCAGTTTCTTGGATTGTATAATGAAGGACTTGGCTTCAGTGCATAGTGGGAAAAGGCTCTGCTTCATTGGCAAAGTTGGGCAAGTCAGAGAACATCCTTGAGCAGCAGTTTCCTCATCTATAAAATAAAATCTGGATTATAGGTCCTTGAAGCCACCTCCCAGTTCCAACATCCCCTGTTCTAAGGCCCCTCCCAGCCCTGACATCCCCTGTTTCAGGGTCCCTCCCTGTTCTGACACTCTCTGTTCTATGTCTCTCTAAGTCAGTGGTCCTCTTAATGAACTGATAGAGGCACCCTCAAACACCCTTCATTGGCATCTAGTTTCCATCATGACTCCGTGTGATTTTGTCCAGTAGGTCTACCAGCACCTGGATCAGATAACATCAGGGGAGGGATGTTTGAGTGAAGTGGGGGTCCTTGTCCTGCCTCCACAGCCCATTACCACAGCCATGTTATCAGCAAATAGAGCCAAGGGAACAGAAGAAGTTTGGAGCTGTTGGTCCCCTTTTTGTCTTTCAACAGTTCAGTTGAGCACAAGAGTGGGAAATTCTCCTATATATAAAAAGAAATCAGACTGGAAGATGTGGTACCTCCAGGAAGAGATGAATCTAAAAAGGGGAGCATTGGGTCCATTGTCCCCAAAACTGCAAATCAATGTTGTGAAATCCCACGTACAGAAAAAAGTCCAACTCCAATTTGTTTCTATTTAGCAAATACTTATGAAGTGTATAAATCAAGGCAGACCTCTCTTTAGAGAATTTAGGTCTCTTTTTTTTTTTTTGCTCCAAAGGGGGATGATACATAGAGAATGCAAATCCTTTGCCCTAAAGGAAAGGAAAGCAGAGGAAGGAGATGCCTGTGAAATTAAAGATTTTTATTAAGCAGGGAAGTAAAACATGCACGTTAGAGCAACCAGTCTAAGACTGAGCAACTCACCTAAATAATGGACGTGGAGGACACAGATACTTTATTTTTTAATTTAATTTCAGTTCTTAATAGTCATTTCCACAAAATTTTTATTTTCAAATTTTCTCCCCATCTCTCCCCTCCCCCACCCCAAGACAGCATTTATTATTCTGATTACTCTTTCCTCCAATCTGCTCTCCTTTCTATCACCTTCCCCCACCCCCATCCTCTTCCCTTCCATTTTCCTGTAGGGCAAGATAGATTTCTATACCCCATTGTCTATATATCTTATTTCCTAGTTGTATGTAAAAATAATTTTAATACTTATTTTTAAAGCTTTGAGTTCCACATTCTGTCCCTTCCCCCTCCCCATCCATCCTCTTGAGAAGGCAAGCAATTTGATATAGGTTATACCTGTGTAGTCATGCAAAACACTTCCATAATAGTCATGCTGTGAAAAACTAGCTATATTTCCCACTATACTGTCCCACCTTCCACTTATTCTGTTCTCTCCTTTGGCCTGTCCCTCTACCAAAGTGTTTACTTCTGATTACCCCTTCCCCCAACCTGCTATCCCTTCTATTATTCCCCCTGTCTTATTTCCTTCCACCCTGTTTTCCTGTAGGATAAGATAAACTTGGGTATGGATACTTTTCAAACAAAGGAAGGCAGGGAATTGAGGAGAAAGGCTGGTCCCAGAAAGCAATGAGGCAGGGAGCCCCATTCTCAAGGAGAGGGGGAGTGAGGAATTCCAGGTATCTGATACTCCTTTTGATACACAAATTAGAAGGCATTCTTGGTGATGAGCAAGTCTGTCAGTTCAAGGTATGAGCATAGACAATAAGATAAGGGGATGTCCCCAAAAACTATAAAACAGAATGCATCCAAGAGCCCCAGTACCAACAGTTAGGGGAGTCTTTGAAAATAAGGATGTCTCTTGAAAGTCTATAAACCACCAAATGGCTCAGGGTCTGCTTCAAGTCTGATAAGAGCTTCATTGGCTTCAGAGTTGCTGGTTTTCTTCATGCCCAGTAGAGTTTACTCTTGGTCACCACAAAGGATTGTTGGTATGTCAAGTCACTCTGAGTCTCAGTTAATACATCCAGTCCTCAAACAGCTCTTCTGGATTACCTGGGTAACTGGGGAGCTCAAGCAATTTAAGGTAGTTAGTATACTCATTTACAAATTCACTGATAAAAGTGCTTATTTGAAAGAAGGTGCTGTCCTAGGTACCAGGGAACAAAGATTCAAAAAGATGAGTCAACAGCATCTACTCTGGGGGGGCTTACATTCAAAACAGGGGAGGGAAGCCTGCAGCAAGTGCATGTAAAGGGAAATTTAAAATGATTTCAAGAGGGAGGAAGAATTAACAAGGAAAGGAAAGCGGAGCAGCTTCCTGTAGGAAGAGGCCTCTGAACTGAAGGAAGGAGAGAAGGAGAAGGAATATGGTTTAGCCCCATGCATAGATACAGGAGGGGGTCATGTGAAGGCCAGGAACAGAGAGGACATGCAGGGAATAATGAGACAGAGGTCTGGAAAGGAAGGTGGGAGCCAGATTGTAGAGGCTTTAAATGTCAGGCCAGGGAGGTTTATTTCACCTAGAAGCAATAGGGAGCCACTAAATATTTTTCAATATGTATGTTGGGAGCTGGGAGTAGGAGGAATACATGATTAGATCTCTATCTCTGGAATATTAATTCAGTAAAATTAATATTGATTTGGTAGCCTGTGCAGAGGGGAAGGTCCAGAAGCAGGCAGACCAGTTAGGGGGCTATTGCAATAGTCCAAAAAAAAAAAAATAATGAACCTAAAATAAAGGAACAGCTAGATGTTGAAGTGGATAGAGTGTGGATCCTGGAGACAGAAAAAGTCCTCTTCCTGATTTCAAGTCTGGCCTCAGACACTTAGTAGCTATGTGACCCTGGGCAAGTCACTTAACTCTGTTTTCCTCAGTTTCCTCATTTGTAAAATGAGCTGAAGAAGGAAATGGCAAACCACTCCAGCATTTTGTCAGGAAAACCCCAAATAGAAGAGTAAGACACAACTGAAAAATTACTAAAATAAAAGCAACAAAATAAAATAGAGTCTGAGTAAATGGAGAAAAAAGAGAAAGAGGAGAGGTAGAATAGAGAAAGTGAGAGCTGGGAGCTAGAGGCAGTTAGGTGGACCAGTGGATAGATCAGTGGACTTGTAGTCAGGAAGTCCTAAATTCAAATCTAGTCTTAGGTACACTAAGCTGTGTGACCCTGGCAAGTCACTTAATCTGTCTGCCTTAGTTTCCTCAACTATAAAATGGTGATAATAATAGCACCTACTTCTCAGGATTGTTATAAGAATCAAATGAGAAAATATTTTTAAAGTGCTTAGCATGATGCCTGCCACATAGTAGATAATAAATGCATGTTTTCCTCCTTTCAGGGAGAGCCATTAGAACACAATGTCAGAAGTGGAAGACAATTTAAAATTTTGAATGTTATACTTGGAAGAGCTCAGGTCATCCAGTCTACCCCTACCCCCATTTCACAAGGGAGAAAACTGAGGCCCAGAGTAAATATGATTTGTCTAAGGTCTCAAACCTACATAATGTCTGACCTGTGTCCGGCACCCAAATTTGTTTCTATTATATCTCGTGCTGCCTCTCCCAAATAATATTTTTGATTTGTTAAAAAACAATAGACTTTGCAAATAAACTCTTAATTAAAAGTCTCTCATTTCAAGCTTGAATAGAGATTATAGGGGAGGTTTTTTTTTTACTCTAGGGGTTTCTCTACTTGTACCAGGCAGCCAGGTGGTCAGTTGGCCACTGATGGTTACCATGTGGTCATGAATGCATGCTGTCTGTGTTTCTTTTTATCTCTGATAGGTTTATTCCTTCCTGCTATTGGGTGAATGAGTATCAGAACTGGATAGATAAGGTTACAACTTCCTGCACATACAAAGGTCATAAAAGCCACAGTGGCTACAATCCATGAAAGAGGTTTTGGCAGCTGCAGTTGCCCTAAGGAGCTAGACCTGAGAAGTGACATGCCTGACCCAGCCTGGCAGTGACTGGACCTAGCTGCCAAGATATCATGTCTTGCAGGCAAGGGAGAAACATATCCTCACATCCATCATTTATGCAGCCGTCATTAATGAAGCCAATTGGGGAATGTTGGTCAAGTCTGATTCTGGTACTGAAATGGTCAAAAAGGGGAGTTTTTTTCTATTGGGAGGTTTATGTACTTTGGTTCTTCTCAGTAAACATTTTTTTTGGTAAAAGTTGAATGTTAATTGATATTTCAGAGATAATAGCCAGCTGTCAATTATATTGAAGGGATCAGTGGTCAAAATGATATTAGGGCAATAACAGTAATCACTGATTAGACGATATTGAGAAGATAGTAATGTCAGTTGATGTTGGGGGTTGGGATGGGGGTTTGACAATAATCCTATTAGAGGGAAATCCCTAGTCCCTCAGGATTTACTTAGAACCCTGAGGGAAGGGGGAGAAGTAGCTAGCCACGATCCAGGGACCCAATTTACCAGTGGGAGTAAGGGTTGCCAGAATATGTCTAGAGCCCATGGCTATACCAGTAACAAGTTTCCTAGTCTGACTCAGGAAGTATACCTTTGTCACTTCATCATATGCAAATCCAACAATTAAATTAAGGTATCAGTTGTTGCTGCTGTCTTAGCTGGTTGTGATGAGCGCCTCTAAAAGTCCCTAAGAGATTGGATAAATTGTCTAAAGCGGTGTAGATAGTAAGCCCCATAGACAGATGTCAAAGCAAATCTGCCCCCTCCCAACGCAAGGGCTCTCACTACAGGACCACACTGTCCTGGCCACACAAGAAGTGTGATTCTGAGGATGGAAAGTGGTGAGAGGAGAGAGTAGGGATTATTGGCTTTGTAACTCTGTGGGCCTGGTCTTACATATGCCTCTCTCCCCTAAATAACAGTGGAGCAGAATTGCATTGATTTTCACAAGTCTTAGATACTTGGATACATCCCCAGCTGAGAGGCTCCCACAGGTGCTTTATCTCCCACCCAGCTGTGCAAATTATCACCCTTGCTGGGAGAGTCTCTGAAGGCACCAGGCAGACAAGTCAGAGCTGGTCTCTTCATTCCATCTGGGCTAGGGGATAAGGGAGAGGAGAGTTGCAAAGAAGCAGCATTGAGTCTTATTCAAGCAAAAGAGTTAAGAGAGATAGAGAAAGGAGAGCTGAGGGAGGGAGTCGAGACCTGAGGGAATCAAAGAAGGGAGAAGGTCATGCAGGGAAGGGAATTGAAAGGAAAGAGGAGAAAAGTAGAGGAAAGAGGCAAGTCAGCTCCTTTAAGAGGGGGAGGGGCTGTTTTGTTGTCTTTGGAGCTCCAGTGTTGCTGATGCCTCAATTCCTAGTAAGTGTTTTTTGGATTGGACAAGTGATTTCATTGGCATTGGGAACTTCCCGTGAAGGACAATGTGCCTGACAAGGGTTGTCAAGAGAGCCCTCCAGAGCTCAGCACTGGTAACCCTTTGTTTCTTCTCATCCAAAGACCTTCCCCTTCTCTTTCCCTTCTCTTCCTCTCCTTTACCATTCCTCCTTCCTTTTCCTTTTCTTTTCCCCCTTCTCCTTCCTTCTCTTCTCTTTCCCTTCCCTCCTCCCTTTTACCCCTTCCCTTTGTCCTCATCTCTCTCCTTTATTTCCCCTCCTTCTATCTTTTCACCTTTCTCCTTTGCTTTCTTCATTCTTATGAAATTTTAGGGAGAGGAGGAGAAGAGGGGGAGAGCTGTGGTCCTCTGTGTGTGTGTGCGCCTATATGTGTACATATTCATGTACCCTTGGAGTTTCTTGCCTGTATATGGTGATGAACTTGTCAGGCACCTTCTCTCCTCACTTCTATCAATGATGGATGCAGTTATCCACCCTGGGCGGGGCAGGGGAGGGGGGGAACCTGGATAAGTGTGACTACAGAATCCATATGCTAAGGGTGCCTCTTCCTCTCCTCCCTCTGCTGTTGTTACTGCCCAGCTCAGTTAGCCAACCCGTGCATCTGCCACACAGTCACAGGCTCTGTCCCTGGGCAAGGTGAAAGAAGGCAGGATCTTCAGTCTTCCCTCTATCCCCCAGGAAAGGAAGGAGATTCTAATTAAAGGCAGGGAGGCCCTAGGAACAGGAGCTCTGGGAGCTGTGGCTGATGGATGTAATTCACTTTGGAGCATGAAGAGTGAGGGAGGATGCCGGACACTGGGCTCTTATTATTATCAAGTCATTTGTAGGGACAGAATGATCAAATGCACTTTAATAAATGCAGAATAGCCCTGGAAGAAGAAGGGGGACTGCTTAACCTTTACAATACCAAATTGCAATTGAAGCATTTAGAAAAGAGAAATTTAGAACAGAAAAGGAACTTAGAACCATCCAATCCAATCCCCTCATTTTTTTTTGAGAGTGAGATATATTTTTATTTATTCATTTTTTATTCATTTTTAACCCAGTTTATAACAGATACAGCAATTCAAACATTTGGTCAGGTGATACTTCTTTTTAAAGCATTTACAATATGGACCACAAAAGAATTTTTTTTAAAACATTAACCAACTGAGACACAAATAATTATGTTGCTAACCTCACAAGCTCTTGATGTAATTGTCTCCACAGTATTACTAAGAGTTAAAGAACCCTAACTTATTATTGTTGGTCTAAAGTCCTATGTCTAATACCTTGATTTTAGACTTAACCTCGGATGTTCCCCTACCTGTAATCTATAATTGAATAGATCTGGCATTAAGCTTACAAACCTTTTGACTATAGGAAATTGCTACCAATAGTAAGGACATTGCAGGGATACAATATCTCCCCAACTTCATGTCAGTTCCAGGCAGGATTAGATTATCTACTCGCATTCAGTCAGGCTTAAAATCTACCAGGTGTCAGTGGGGAAACTGAGTCAGGAGATTCCCACCTCAGCCCATGCTGAACAGCCGCTCTCCCACCCTTCCCTTGAGATCACCTATGCAGTTCATACCAGCATCTCATCAGCTTGCTGGCATCATGGCTTGGAGGCTCAGATCACCTTTCTTGCTACCCATACCTGGAGTTAGACTCAGAGGAACAGTCACTTAATAGTCCCATAGCATCTAAAAATGGCAAGTTCCAATAACCAGGTTTCAAATATGATTATAATTTCACTTTGGCTAAGGAATATCTTTTGAGGCAAGTCTTAAGTGACTTACATGCCTTTCTATACATGTTCTAGTTTCTGATTAAATGGAAATCATAAAATCAAATTTACCATTAAAACCTTGACTTTTCCATCAATGCCAAATTTTACCTGAGGTTACCTTCCTCTAGGAAATTTACACTGAAATTCTTTTCTCCAAACTAAAATGTCATTGATTTATTCTCAGTAATTAATTCAGTCTATTGTTTTAATACTAATTGCTTTTACCTCACTTTGTAACATGTCCAATTTTTCTCCCCATCACTCCCCTCCTCCTGCTTCCTAATACCTTGCATTCTGATTATTCCTTCCCTCAATGTACCCTCCCCTCCATCACACCCACCCCTCTCCTATCCCCATCTTCTCTCTTTTCTTGTAGGGCAAGATAAATTTCCATACCCCTTTCCCTGTAGTTCTTATTTCCTGACTATATGCAATAAAAATTCTCAACATTAGTTTCTAATACTTTGAATTTCAACTTCTCTCCCTCCCCAGCCCTACTGAGAAGGCAAGCAATTCAATACAGAATAAATATGTGTTGTTTTACAAAAGACTTCCATAATAATCATGTTGTGTAATACTAATTATACTGCCCTCTGGCCTACCCTATCCCCTCTTACTCCTCCCCCTACAATTGACCTTATCCCTTCTCAAAAGTGTCTATTTCTAGTGACTCCCTTCTTCCATTTGCCCTCCCTTCTAACATTCCCCTCACTCCACTTGTCACCTCCTCTCCTACTTTCCTGTGGTATATATAAATTTTCATATCAAATTTAGTGAGCATGTTATTCCCTCCTTCAGCCACATGTAGGGAGAGTAGCTTTATTATTCCCCCTCTCCCCTTCTCCCTTATCTCCTCTATTGAATAAGATTTTTCTTATCTCTTTTATGAGTTATAGCCTGCCCTATTCCATTACTCCCTTTCTCTTCCTGGAATTTTCCTCCTTCACCCCTTAATTTTTATTTTATTTTATTTGTGTGTGTGTGTGTGTGTGTGTGTGGATATCATCTCTTCTGATATAACACACCCTGTACTCTCTATCTATCTATGCGTATGTATGTGTGTGTGTGTGTGTGTGTGTGTGTGTAGGTACAATCTCTCCAACTACCCAAATATTGAGAAAGGATTCAAGAGTTAAAAATATTTTCTTCCCATGTAGTAATGTAAACAGTTCAGCTTTAGAGAGTCTTTTATGATATTTCTTTTCTGTTTACCTTTTCATGCTTCTCTTGATTCTTGTCTTGGGAAGTCAAATTTTTAAATCCAGATCTGATCTTTTCCTCAACATGAATTCTTGAAAGTCATCTATATCACTGAATGACCATTTTTTCCCTTGAAGTGTTATATTCAGATTTGCTGGGTAGGTGATTCTTGGTTTCAATCCCAGTTCCTTTGACTTCTGAAATATCCCACTCTAAGCCCTTTGATCCCTTAATGTTGAAGCTGCCAGATCCTGTGTTATCCTGATTGTATTTCCACAGTAGTCAAATTGTTTCTTTCTAGTTTCTTGCAGTATTTTCTCCTTGCTCTGGGAACTCTGAAATTTGATCACAATATTCCTAGGAGTTTCTCTGTTCAGGTTTCTTTCAGGAGGTGATTGATGAATTCTTTCAATATCCATTTTGCCCTCTGATTCTATAACATCAGGGCAGTTTTCCTTGATAATTTCGTGGAAGATGTCTAGGCTCTTTTCTTGATCATGGCTTTCAGGTAGTCCAATAATTTTTAAATTATTTCTCCTGGATCTATTCTCCAGGTCAGTTGTTTTTCCAATGAGTTGTTGCATATTATCTTCTATTTTTTTCAAATTTTTGGTTTTGTTTACTAAGTTTTTGGTTTAACTCAAAGTCATTTATTTCCCTGTACTCAATTCTCTCTTTCAACGAATTATTTTGTTCAGTGAGCTTTTGAACCTTCTCCTCCATTTGGCTAATTCTGCTTTTTAAAACCTCCTTCTCCTCGTTGGCTTTTTGGACCTCTCTTTCCTATTGAGTTAGCCTCTTTTTAAAGGAGTTATTTTCCTCAGCATTTTTTTGGTTCTCCTTTAGTAAGCTGATAATTGTTTTTTAAGGTCTTCTATTGCCTGAATCCGGTTTAAGTTCCCTTTGGAGGCAAGGGCCTTGACTTCCTCTGACAGTATGCCTTGTTATTCCTCATCAGAAAGGATGGGGAAAGACACCTGCTCCCCAAGAAAGTAACCTTGTGTGGTCTTATTTTTTTTCCCTTTTTGGGGCATTTTCCCAGCCAGTTACTTGGCTTCTGAGTTTCCTCTCCACAACCACCTAGCCTCCAGCTCCATCAAGCCAGCACTTGGGGGCTGAGCTAAACAGAAAAGAAAAATCAAATGAGCTACTCCCAAGCCTCAAGGGTTTTTGGCAGGGGTGGGGCTGCTATTCAGTGTGAGATTAAGATCAGCTGCTCAGGCCTGGGCAGGGCTGCCACGCAGGGCTCAGTTCCCTCAGAGGCTTTCTGATGAGATCTTCAACAATGGATGCAAGCTACTGCCTGCTTTCGGAGCCTCTTTTGCTGCTGCCTCTATTGCTGCCTCCCGATGGGGCCTGAGTTATGGGGACACCCTGCTCCCCTCTTGGCCAGCCCTAAAGACCCTCTCAATGACCTTTGGCCCTTGTGGGTTGAGGGATCTGTGCTGCTGCTAGAGATTCTGTCCCTGAAGCCTGCTCGGATCTGCTTCTCTCAGTGCTGTATGACCAAGGCAGGGCTGGGCTCTGCTCCGTGTCCCATGCACGACAGACCTTTCCCATCAGTTTTTCGTCTTTCTGGAACAGAAATCTCCTCCACTCTGTTGTTCTGTGGCTTCTGCTGCTCTAGAATTTGTTGAGAGTTCTTCTTTACAGGTATTTTATGGACTGTGGGGTAAGAGTTAAGCATATGTGCTTCTTTCCACTCCACCATCTTGGCTCCTCCCCCAATCCCCTCATTTAGAGAAGAAACTGAACTGTTCCACAGAACAACTGGGGCTTGTCCAAGGTCGACCAAGTAATAAGTGTGAGAGGCAGAATTTGAACCCAAGGCCTCACCTCCACTACTCACACCAGCACTGTCCAAAAGAGCAAGCAACCTTAGGTACCCTTTATCAAGCTACCTGACCCTGATGAGTTGCATTCTCTGCTATGGAAAAAGTTGAGAGATTTTTTTTTTTTTTACTGAGCAGTTGTCAGTGATAGCTGAATGATCAAGAAGAGTAAAACCCAAATACAATTAAAATGCACAACAGATACAATTTCAAGAAAGGGAAAAGAATGACATCTGCATACTATGGACCCATGTCTTTAATTTTTTATTTTGACCCCTCTTGAAATTCCTGAGTATAATGTTAAAGAGATGGTTAATGAGTCTTTAGAGAAGGAAGCAGTGATCAAAAAGAGCCAGCCTGGCTGCATCAAGAATAGGTTATGCCAGACTAACCATATTTTCTTTGATGACAAGGTTGCTAAATTAGTGAACCCAGGGGAGTGACCTGGGTTTTACTTTATCTTGATTTTAGCCAAAATGTTTGATAAAGTTTCTTAAACTATTCTGGTGAAAAAAGACAGATATAGACTAGGATAATTAGATGAAATCAGAAATGATCAAATGAAGGGCCAGTCAATAAACATTTATTAAGTGCTACCATGTACCAGGCACTATGTGAAACAAAAGATAGCCTCTGCCCTCAAAGAAATGGAGAAAACAACACGCATGCAAACAAATATGTACAAATAAGCTCTATATGGGGTAAATTGGAGGTAATGAACCGAGGGAAGGCACAGAATGGATATGATACTGACAGGTCACTTTGGAAGGAGCTCTCCAGTGGTGTGCTCCTGGGATCTGTGCTTGGGCTTATGCTATTTAATACATTTATTAAGGACTTGGATAAAGGCAGAGTCATTCAGTCACTTAGCATCTATGAAGTCCCTATTTAACACTGTACTAAGCCATGGGGATACTCAGAAATCCACCCCCCTTGAAAGGGGCATAGAAAAATCAGACTGCTTGTTAAAAATATCTGCAGATGACTCAGAGTTAAAACGGATAGTTAATCCCCTTGATGACAGAGTAAAAATTCAGCAACATCTCAACAAGCTAGACCTCTGCATCAAAAATAATAAGATGAAATTTAATAATGATAAACATAAAGTCTTAACATTTGGCTTTAAAATGCAAATGTTGCAAGTGCAAAATGGAAGATATGTGGCTCCATAGTAGTTTTATGAAGAAAATCTTGGGGTCTTAGTGGACCAAGAGCACATGATGAATAAATAACATGAATATGCAGCTAAGGGAGCCCATGTCACATTAGGCTGAATTGCAAGGCATAGCTTCCTCTAGGACTCACAATCCTGTTGTATTCTTCCCAGAAACAGAGAACCTGGGTTAGAACCTCAACTCTACTACTTAATAACTATATGACCTTGGGCAAGTCATTTCATCTCTCTTGCCCTCACTTTCCTCCTTTGTAAAGTGAGATAGCTGGACCAGATGGAATTAAAGATACTTTCCAGCACTAAAGTTACAATACTTTAAAGTATTTTGTATATAGAGTGTGCCAAAAGTCTTCCTGCTATTTTAAGCTGTTAAAGCTTGAAGTGACTAAGCTATTAAAATTTTAAACTGTAATAAGACTTTGGGGACATCTTATATACTCTCTTACATGATTCTCACAATAATCCTTTGAGGTAGGTAGGCAATGCAGATATTACCGTATTGATCCAAATATAAGTTGCACTTCCAAAATGATTTTCAATTAAAAAAAAAAGCATAAGTATACGCTAAAAACAGTATTCAAGTTACAAACCACACTCTGGTACTATGCAACCCAGATTTGGGGAGAAAGTATGGCCTATATTTAGAGCCATAGATATTATCTCCATCCTGGCATTCCCATGATCATACAAGTTGATAATTGGCAGAGCTGGCACTCAGAGAAGTTAGAGCTGAAAAAGGCCTTAGACATCATTCTAACCTGGTTTTGACATTCGCTACCTATGTGACTGAACATTTTACCGTTGTTCAGTTGTTTCGGTCATATCCCACTCTTCCTGAGCCTATTTGCAGTTTTCTTGACAGATACTAGAGTGTTTTGCCATTTCCCTCTCCAGATCATTTTACAGATGAGGAAACTGAGGCAAACAGAGATGAGTGACTTGCCCAGGGTCACACAGCTAGGAGGTGTCTTAGGCTGGGTTTGAACACAGGAAAATGAGTTTCTCTGATTCCAGCCCTGATTCTCTATGTACCGTGGTACTCTCTCGCTATCACCGAGGTTATACCACTTCTTTAAAACTGTCTCCCTCATGTCACCTCTGCTGGGTACCTCAACTCATCTCATGACTGCCAAACTTTCTTTGCTATGATCTGTTGGGATTCAGCAATCTAACCTTTTCAGGGTCAGTTGTTAAGCAACATAGTAGAGGGGATAGAGCACTTGGAGCCAGGAAAGTATACTTCAAATCCTCTCTCTGACATATATCAGTTGCAAGACCATGGGCAAATCAGTTAACATTTCTAATCCTCAGTTTCCTCATCTGTAAAACTGTGATGTGGGATTCAATTCCCTCTAAGGTCCCTTTCAGCTGCAATTCTAAAACCCTATGTTCTCTGCTATCTTCTCCTAGGATACAATGGCTAGAAAGCCTCTCTTTGATAGGTAAGGCTATACATCTTTTCATTTCTAACCAAGTACTAGAACGCACCTTGTCCAGAGAGATAGAAATCAATAAAAGTTGACTATGGCTAAACATGTTCTTTTATTCTGCTCTTTAGTGCTCATTTGAGGTCTGTCATCCCAGACAACTTTTTGACTTGCAGTTGGGAAACTATTTTTTAATCTTGCTACATCCCTAGGGGATCATGTGTTCCCTATTCCTTGCAGGAGTCAGGTTGAAAGTGAGGCTACAAAGAAAACCTCTCTTCCAAGATCCTGTTTTTCATACAGATTTAATTAATTAGATGGAAAAAAAGCCTAAGAAAGCAGAGTCACCTCCTTCTGCTCTCCTTAGCTACATGTCTGGCCTTGTTGTACATACAGTGCTACCACTCAAAAAATGGTGACTTTTGCAATATCTCTTGTCCATCATAAAGTCATAAAACCCCTCTGTTTCTCCTTATATGTAAATAAACACTAGAAAAACAAGCTCTAGTGATCTAGAGTGTGTGGTAAATAAAAATAGGAAGGAACAGGAGCGATGGGTGCCAGAATCAGTCAGTCAGTAAACATTTATTAAGCACTAACTGTGTGCCAGGCACTATGCTGAGAATTAGTCATCCAAAGGAAAAGAAGGAATTAAGCAAAGGGAAATAGCACTATTGTGCCTGTCAGGCACTACACTAAGTACGTTATTGTCTCATTTGGTACTCACAGCCACACTGGGAGGTAGATGCTATTATGATCCTCATTTTGTAGCTGAGGGTGGATTTCTTGGTTCCAGACTCAACCCTATATTAACTGCATAACTTAGCTTCAAGAGGGAGAAACTTAGAGGCTGGAAGATTCGGGTTCATAACTCACTACTTATATTGTCATTGTTTCACCTTTCTGGACCTCAGTTTCCTGATCTGTAAAATAAGAGGACATCTAAGGATTCTCTCAGCTCTAAATCCATGACCCCTCTGTGTCTCAGTTTTCTTATCTGCACAATAAAAGTGTATGGTGACCTCTAAGAACCTTTCTACTTCTAAATGGATTATTCTGTGATCCTTCCCCATCCCCACCCTCTGCCAGAAAAGGAGACTGAGACTCAAAGAAAATAACTGAGCCCTTCCAACCACCAAGGTATACAACTAGCAAAGAAGGGCAAAAACAGATCCCTGCTTTCAAGGAGCTCACAATCTAAAATGAGGAGATGTTATGTGACTAACTATGTAAAAATAAAAAAACTATGTAAATAGCAATGTAAAAACAAGATTTATACAGAATAGATTGCAGGTAACTTCAGAAGTTCTATGCACTCTATCATACTGTCTCTCCTCTGCCCCTCAGAGCCACCAATCCCAAGCACATAGATCCTCCCAGTGTTTTATGACCTTCCTGCTGGATGGTTCCCCTGAGACTTAATTAATTTGTTTCTGCCATTAGCTTCTGGCTGACAGTGACCCCTACCTGGTACTTCCCTCCCCATCAGGTTTTGCCTGCCCTGATGCTAAGACAATCAATACAGAATTTGTCAATAACACCCCAGAGTAACCTACAGCTCCAGTTAGATACCATTTAATAAAGACAATTGCTCATAGTAGCTTGACCAACATTCTTTATTGGGACTGGGGCACTGCTGTTTCAGAGTCCATTTCTGCCTGGGCTCCTTGCTGCTAGATAAGCAAGGTAGACTGTTTACACTGAAGCTCTTATGTACTTAAGCCTGGTGCCTGGATCCATTAGGAAACAGCTGGCCAACTCTGAATAACCCAAGAATAACAGAATCCTTGACCTGGAAAAGACCTCCCTCCTTCCATCCGTTCAAGCAATCAAATATTTATGGGACCAGAGATTCTGAACTGAAAGTGCCCTTCCTTGGATATCATCTGATACAACTCCCCCATTTTTACCCTGGAATAAACTGAGGTCCAGAAAGAGAAAGTGACTTACCCAGAGTCACACAGGCAGGAAATGTCAAAAATGAGATCATAGATTTAGAGCTAGAAGTAACTTAAGGTTTATTCATCAACAAACATTTATTTCCCTCCTTTATTTTATTTTTAATTTTTCCAGTCAAAAGCATTTTTTGTCTCCTCTTTCCTCTCCTTTTCTGATTGGTCAGTTCCAAGTACTACCATTCAAAGAATTTCCCAGGCCATCCATGCCCATCACTCTTCTGTCTTTACTCCTGACTCTGAATTATTCCACTTTGCTCTCTCCCTACCCACCTTGACTTCTAATTCCCTTTTATACATTGTCTTCTCCAAGAAGAATACTAGATTCTTAGGAGTAGAGCCTATCTGTTTTTGTTTGCCTTTGTATTTCCAGTGCTTAGCATAGTTCCAGGCACATGATAAATGCTGAATAAATGTCTTGCCTATCCATCATCTGTCCATCTACTTGTCTGCTTATCTACTATCTCTCCATCCATCTATATCCCTATCATCTGTCTATAAATCTACCTTTCCATATATATATATATATCCTCTATCTGTCTCTAGCATCTCTCTACCTATCTATGTGGGGTATATGGAGTGTTTAGGGAGGATTAGCACTTCTGGTGTAAGGGCTTGCTTAACCCTTTCCAGAGTTGCTCCTCCACTTTTGAGGTCTAACTGGCATTCAGCTCTCACTGATGGCTCCAAGAAACTGGAGCTTACACAACAACTACATCCCAGTAAACCATTTTTGCAGGTGGGCTAAAGCAGGTTAAGGGTAACTGACAGACCTCACATCCATTGGTGAGTTAGCGGGGTATCTACCTCAAGCATGTAAACACTACCCTGGCAGAGTGGGCTGCTGAGAACAATTTGTTCCTAGGGCCATGAAGCAGGCTCTGTGAAGTGCTTAGAGTTTGGTCAGACACTGAAGGCGCCAAGGTCATTCACTGCATTCGGGGCCATCACCAGTCATCCTGACTTTTGTCTTGCCACTGGACTTTGAGGACTCTGGAAGACAGAGAGTGAGGCTGAAAATTTTGTGCAGATCTACCTCACTTGAATCCAATTCATGCATGAGTCCAGATATCACCCCATGGCATCACTGGTTCTTTTAAAAAACAAAAGATAAATAATAGCACCTATCTATCCATCCATCCATCCATCCATCCATCTGTCTATCTATGCATCCATCTCTCTTTCTCTCTCCATCCAACCAGCCATCTATATATCTTTATATATATATATATATATATATATATATATATATATATATATATATATATATTTCTATCTAGCTACCTATCCATCTATCTATCATCAAGCATTTATTAAATGATTTCCATATGCCAGGCACCATGTTAAGCACTGTGGATACAAAGAAAGACAAATGTACAGTCCTTGTTCTCAGATTCTAATTGGGAAGACAACCTGCAAACAACTATGTAAATGCAAGACTTATCCAATGTAAAAAACAGTGAATGTAGATGGGAGGTAATCACAAAGAGAGGAGAATGGGAGCAAGGGGAGTACCTAGAAAGGCCTCTCACAGAAGATGGAATTGGAGCTGGGTGTTGAAGGAAGCCAGGCAAGACAGAGGTCAGGAGGGCACTATGTTGGGTGTGAGGTATAAAATGGCAAAAGTGAAACACTTTTTTGTCCTCAAGGGGCTTCCATTCTGTCTGTCAGTATATGGTAAACTCAACACAAGACAAGATCATTGTAAGCTGGAATGGTGAAGGAAATGTCTCATGAATAAGGCAGGACTTAAGCATGGAGAATGAGAAGAATTATGAGAGGCAAAGAGGAAGTCAAGGATGAGGGATGGGATCATTTCAGGTAACAGGAAACCATCACTCCTATCTATGAGCCTTAAACATTGTGAGAATGAATCAGACATATTTGGGGAAATCATTATACTGAGCTAGAGCAGAAAATTCATATAGTGGAAGGGTAGGACATAAGACCAGAATGATAAGTTGAGGCTAACCCCCATCCCCAATCCCCAGCCAGCTGGAGCTGAAGCCATTGCTGTGCTGTAGGAGACAAATATCTCATTTCTTTTGGAAAGTTGCCTTGTTTGTATTTTCATTAACAGTTTTGGGGAAAAGAACAAGCTAAAATATTTTCCAATCACAAACGTGTCTTTGCAAATCAAAACTGTTGGTATTTTTGTTTTGTTGGAAGTTGCAGTTAAGTGACTTGCCCAGGGTCACACAGTCAGCAGCTGAGGCAAGATTTGAACTCAGGTCCTCCTGACTCCAAGGTCACTTGTCAATCCACCTACTTGCCCCCAAACTGTTAAAGTCGTCAAAGTGAAGACCTTCTCCATCCTAAATTCCTTGTCTTTTCCCATGATGTTACACTACCAAGCATTAGACTCACTAGTTCTCTCCCTGGGTAACCCCATGTATCTTGTTCTTGTTCTGAAATCGGAGCCTGTGGTGAACACACATGCCAATTCAGAGCATTTTTATTAAACAAAATCTGATCAGCCAGCTTCTTGTTATTTGAACCCATAGTGGGGTGGAAATGCCATAAACACACCAGACTCCAATATGTCACTTGTCTCCAGAGAAGAAAGGGAGTTCTCCCACAAAGGGCCCTGTCTAAGATTCTAGATTTATGGAGCCTACATTCAATTCTAGGATGGTTGTTGCCCAGTCATTTCAGTAATATTCAAGTCTCCATGACCCCATCTGGGGCTTTCTTGGCAAAGATACTGGAATGGTTTTCCATTTCCTTCTCCAGTTCATTTTACTAAGGCAAGCAGGGCTAAGTGACTTATCCAGAGTCACCCAACTAATACATGTGTGAGGCTGGATTTGAACTCAGGAAGATGAATGAGCTTTCCTTATTCCAGGCCCAGCACTCTGTGCACTATGGTGCCCCCTAGGAATCCATCCCTTGTCAGGAACGGCTTCTCTCAGCTACCTTCTATCCAATCTGTGTGCATCTTGTACGTATCTCAAGGATTTGCCCACAGATACAAACAAGGATCAGTGATGGGATTCAAACTCAGGTTTTCTACCAGGTCTAATGACTTTGCCCACTCTACCATATTGTCTTCCTACCATATTGTCTTCCTTTATGGAATTAGGAAGGAGAGAAGAATTTGCACTCCAGATCCCACTCCTACAGATATGTGATTTTGTTGGCTGCCCCTACTAATGCTAATCAGCAAATGCAGGAATCTAATAGCTTAAAGTTGTCTGAGCCACCAAAAGGTTAGATGACTTGCCCAGGGTCACACAACCAGTGTGTGTCAGAGACAGGATTTGAACCCAGGTCTTTTGGCTCTGAAACTCTTGGTCTCCTGTCTCCAAGTTCATCAGCCTTCCCATTCACACCATACTGCCTGCCTTTCATGGAAAGCAGAGGAAGCAGAGAAGGCCAGGGATAATGACATGCAGCAGATTAAATTCTCAGCCTTCTTCCCTTGGCATTGCACAGCCAGCCTCTTGATCCCCTTGGCTGTTCCATTATCATTACACCACAAAGGCGCACCGACAGTGAGGGTCTCAGGATGAGAGAGCAACCCTTGATGGCAAGATTGACGGTCCCCCTGCTGTGGGCACCTGGCTCAAAGGAGGAGATGGATGGGAGCTGGGAGCTAGTGTAAGATAGATCTTTTAGCCGCGAGGTGTGAATCTGCTGGGGGGCGGGGGAGCCCAATATTTTCCAATATTTTAGAAATAACTCCCATTTATCACCCATTATGCTTCATATCCATCTTGCAGGTAAGACAAGTAGACTTAAGCTGGAGCATGAGTGATTCCTCTCATAGTTCTGAGCACAGCTCCACCACCATCAAGGGATTCTGGGTCCTGAACATGTTTACTTCCCCCAAACCTGAATGGGTCAAGCAGGCTGATGAGCCGCAGCAAAGGTGATCTGGAGGTGATTCCCCTTCCAGCTGAGAGATGGCCATTCCATCCCTGACACTATGGGGGGGCACTGTTAATGAGGCACACTTTGGTATCAGATACCTAAATGCTGGCAGAAGTACTAGCCTCCCGGCAGTAGGCCAGTGGGAGCCGGATTCTGGAGGCTGGGATTGCTTCCAAAGGCTGGCTCCACTTTTCTAAGACCTGGAAATCCCAGGATGCCATAACTGGAAGGAATACTAAAATGAAGAGTGTTAGAACTTAGAACATTGAATGTTGGCTCAAAGTTAGAAAGAATCTTAGAACATAAACTGGCAGTTGGAAATGACCTTACGTCACAGGATACTAGACCTGGAAAGGCCCTTAGAATATAGAATGTCAGAGGCAAAGAGGGTCTTAAAACACAGGATTTTAGAATTGAAAGAAACCTGAGAACATGGAATAGATAATGTTGGAACTAAGAAAAGGAGAGACCTTAGAATAAAAAATATTAGAGCTGGGAAAAGGTTTAGAGTTTAGAAGAAGGGGTGGGGAAACTACGGCCTCCTGAGTCCTTGGTGGAGCCTTTTGACTGAGTTCAAGTTTTACAGAACAAATCCTGTTGATAAGTGGATTTTTTCTGTGAGGTCTGGATTCAGTCAAAGGGCCACACTTGAGAACCTAGAGAGCCACATATGACCTTGAGCGCTGCAAGTTCCCTCCCCCTGGTTTAGAGTATTAGAACTTGGAACTCAGAAAAGGATGGATCTTAGAACAGAGCATATTAGTGACAGGAAAAGCCTTAGAGTTTTGAATGTCAGAAGTGGGAAGAACCTTAGACCATAGAATATTAGAACTCCGAAATGGACTTTAGAAATCATTTCATCTACCTTTCCCCATCATTTTACAGACCCAAAAGAGCTCATGATCATGTAGCTAGTCAGCAGCTGAACTAAAACTAGACTTTAGGTCTTCTGGGCAACATTCTTTTCTCTTCCCATCATGAGGCCTACTATATATTTTCATAAAGTAGTATTACTATTTTATAATTATAATTTAATTTTAATATACCAATGTTATAATATTACATTGAAATATAACAGTAATAGTTTAATACTAACAGTATCAGGATCTTGAGAAAAGCCAACATCTGGGGCAGTTACATGGTACAGAGCACCAACCCTGGAGTCATGAGGACTGAGTTCAAATCCAGCCTCAGACATTTACTAACTGTGTGACCCTGGACGAATTACTTAATCCTGATTGCCAAGAAAGAAAGAAAAAAAAAGAAAGAAAGAAAGAAAGAAAGAAAGAAAGAAAGAAAGAAAGAAAGAAAGAAAGAAAGAAAGAAAGAAAGAAAGAAAGAAAGAAAGAAAGAAAGAAAGAAAGAAAGAAAGAAAGAAAGAAAGAAAGAAAGAAAAAGAAAGAAAAGAAAATCTGATATCAGGAAATCTACAAGAAGGGTGAGAGGGGAATGATTATTCACATTAAAATGTAAAGTTGTTTTTAAACTATTGATAATAGCTGACATTTATCAAGTGCTTTCTCTATATTATGTCATGTGATCCACACAATCCTGGTTGGAGGGCAGGAATCAGTAAAGTCAGTACTAATAAGCCAATTTGACAGGTGAGAAAACTGAGGCTTAAAGAAGTCATGCAGTTTGTTCAAGATCCCACAGCTAGGAAGTCAGCAACAAAGGCAGATGTATTAAGCCACCCTGGCTGAAAGAAAGAAAAACGGTAGCATGGTCCTAGGGAACAGAGATGATCTGAGGACCTGAGTTCAAATCCTACCTTTATTTCTTGTTAAGCAAGTCACTTAACTGTTATAAGCCTCAGTGTTCTCATGGGTAAAATGAATGGATTGAACAGTATGATCCATGAGGTCCCTTCTAGCTTTAGACCCATGATCTTCCAAGTGCCTGGTTAGAGTCTGGCTCTTACCTCCTGGCACTATTGCTACACCTATAAAATGATAGGCTTAGACTAAGTGACTCTACAGGTCCCTTTCAATTCTAAATATAGGAGCCTATGAGTACTTGAATTCAGAAAGGAAATAAAACTCCATTCCAGGATGTTTTAAGGACCCCTCAATCCCTCTAGTGCCCTTTTAGGCAAAGGACAGAGGCTGTCCCATTCCACGTCTCTCCCACTGAAAGGAGAGATATAAGCCAAGTCATACAAATGATTAACAGGCATTTCAGTAAGTACTCACTATGTGCCAGACATTGTACTAGGTCATGCTGAGAAATTGGCCCCTTTTTCAGGCTCAATCCTATTGCTCCAATCACCATTCTCCCTGGCTTCTTTCTCCAAAACATCTTTCCCTGACTAGTATTATATATGGTATTTCCCTCTATTAGTATATAAGTTCCTTGAGAAGAAGGGTTTGTCGTCACCTTGTATTTGTAAGTGTCCAGGACTTAGCACAGTGCCTGGTGTATCATCATCATCTTCATCATCATCATCATCGTCGTCATCACTAACAATTATATAGCACCTACTACTGTGCTCAACACTGTATGAATATCCCATTTGATCCTCACAAGAATCTTGAGAGACAGGCGCCCCATTTTACAGATGAGGAAATGGAGGCAGGCAAAAGTTACATGACTTGCCCAGGGTCACACGGCTAGTAAATGTCTAAAGTCGAGTTTCAACTCAGGTCTTCCTTACTCCAGACCTGTGCTCTATCAATAGGACCATCTAGCTGTCCCCATAGAGATACTTTATACAGGATTTTCCCATTCATCCATCAAGTAAATCCAGGGTTCAATAGTGCGTAAGGAATTAGCTAACAAACACTCTAAGCCCTGGGGATACAAAGAGAAAAATGAAATGAATCTCTGCCCACCAGGCGCTTACATTCTCTCTAGCTTTTGTACACCTAGTGATCCTGTCCCTTCAAGCACCAGGTAGGATAGGCAGATAATCTCCTAAGACATCTTCAGAGTACTCAGAATAATTGGACAAGGAAGTGGGGCTTCAGCAACCTTCCTTCAATATTCTTTCTCAGATCTCCAGCCACTGAGCATCCGCAGATCTAAACAGCTGAACCCACGTATTAAAGCAGCTGTAGATTAAGGCTCAGTACAGATAGATAGTGGGAGGGAGGGGAAGTATACAAATTAAGGAAATAATCCTCTAGCATTTTAAATTAAAGCCTCCGGCCCAAGAAGCTTGTTAATTTCGGCTTTGGTGAGTGGTTCTGTCACCACTTGGCTTCCTGCTGCCTAAGCACAGTCTGAAGTGGCTGGCTCTGATTTTTTCCTAATTTGCAACATACTCTGGCTTTGGATGGCAAGCGAGTAATTATAAGAAGACTGAGAGAGATGCCAGGAGAAGATTGATGGTGGAGCATCACAAGAGGCAAAAGGCTGGAAAGAATCTGGGGCCCTCCTCAGGACCCTCCTCCATATTCGTGTGGAAGCATCTGATAGATGAGGCAGTTCAGAAAAGGATGAGCTGCTTTGACAATCAGTCCATCGTGTTGTCCTCAGATTCAGTATGATCATGAAGCATAGAATGTCAGAGCTGGGCAGTACCTTAGAGATCATTGGATCCCAACCCCCTCATTTGAAAGAGGAAGAAATTGATGCTCATTGAAGGGAAAGGACTTGCTGAAGGTCATATAGATGGTTTTTTGCCTTCTTTGTATCCCAAATGCTTAGCACAATGCTTGGCACATGTTCTTTTGTTTCTTAGTCAATTAAGTCAAGTCTGATTCTTCATGACCCCAGTTAGGATATCCCTGGCAGATACTGAAGTAGCTTTCCATTTACTTCTACAGCTCATTTTACAAATGAGGAAACTGAGGTAAACAGGAGTAAGTGACTTGTCCAGAGTCGCACAGCTAGTAAATATCTGAGGCCAAATTTGAATTCAGGTCTGCCTGACTTCTGTCCACTTGACACCTAGCTACCTTTCCTTGCACATACTAAATATTTAATACATGTTTTTTGATCAACTGACTGTCTATATGGAAGTAAAAAGGAGGTGGGCTCTAGATGGCAAATTGTCATGGCTATTTTTGTACAGTCCTCCTGCCCCAGTCAGTTCCCAAACCCAGGAATTTGGAAAGTTCCTTCCACTTGACTTTGCTGCATGCCTGCATGAAATCTCACCCCCTTCCTAGTGATCAATGCTGGAACTCAACTCTACACAGATCAGGACTTCTGATCAGCCAAGCAACCTGCCTCCTTGGAGGCATAAGTTGCTGAAATTTGCTTTCTGAGCCAAGGGACACATGTAAGGGGGACTTGACTTGAGCTCAGCCCAGCCCAACCAGCCAATCTATCAGTAAGCATTGATTAAGTTTCTACTGCATGCCATACTGCAGGTACAATGAAAAACCAAAACAGTCCCTGCTCTCAAGAAGGTCACATTATAATGGGGAACACAGCAAGTAAATAATTCAATAGATACATGAAAAGTAAGAAGTCTAAGGAGTATAACCTTAGCAAGGCAAGCTCTAGGGACCCACAGGACCAGGAAAGAGCTCGGGTCAAGTGATGTTTGATATGAGTCTTGAAAGAAGCCAGAGACGTTAAGAGAGTCAAGGAGGGAAAGACTTCAGCAGGCCTGAGGGATGGACAGGGAGAAGACTTGGAGAAGGAAGATGAAGTGTCATGTTAGGGAAACAGTAAGGAGACCACAATCTTTGGAGTATGGGGATGCAAGGGATCCAAATCATCTTCCTAAAATACTCCATGATCTACCACCCTCCACCCTACACCACAGCTGTAACAGTGGAATGATAATAACAGTTTACTGTGTGCAAGGCATTGTGCTAGGCATTCTACATTATCTCTTTTGAGCTATACAATAACCCTGGGAGGTAGGTGCTATTATTATCCCCATTTTAAAGATGAGGAAACTGAGGCAAACAGAGGTTAAGGGACTTGTCCAGGGTCACATAGCTAGCATTGGGGATATAGAGATAAAAGTTAAATAGTGCCTATCCTCAAGGGGCTTACAATCAAACCAGGGAAGATAATATAAACATGATAGGGTGTATATAAAAATAGATACAAGATAAATGTGCAGCAGCCAAGGGGATGAGAAAAGGCTTCAGATGGAAAATCACGTTTGAGTTGGATGGTAAATAATTGGGTATATTATAGACAAGATTCTTGTTCAAGTATAAATTGGACTAGATTTCCTCAAAGGACTCTTTCAGCTCTGAAGGAAGTCAGCTTCTATAAAGAGGCTACTTAATACAAAAACCTTGCTCTGGAGTCAGATAACCTGGGTTCAAATCCTACCTCAATTGATCAATAAAGATGTATTAAGCACCTATTTTGTATCAGGTACTTTACTAAGCACTGGACATACAAAAGGAGGCAAAAGATGGTTCCCAGCCTCAAGGAATTTATAATCTAAAGGAGAGACTATATGCACATAAATATATACATATGACAAATGGGAAATAATTAATAGAGGAAGGCATTGGAATTAAGAGGAGTTGGAGAAGACTTCCTGTATGGGATTTTAGCAGATCTAAAGGAAATCAGGGAAATCAGCAGGTAAAGTTGAGAAGGAGAATGTTCCAGGAATGGGGGACAATATTTAATTGTGTAATAAACTGGATAAATTACTTCACCTCCCTGGATCTCTGTGCTCTGTCAATCAGATGAGAAAGTTGGACTCACTGGCTTCTGAAATCCCTCCCAGATCTAAATTGGATCCTTTACCAAAGCTGGAAGCAACTTCAAGCATTGTTTTAGAGACCATGAGAAGCTTCAGAAACCTCCTTGATTGAGCCCAGACTTTCTTTCACCAGCTTCCCCTGCCCTAAGCACAAGTTCCTCTTGTCTATGCCCTCACTTTCCTTTTCTGGAAATTTCTGGGATGTTCCCTGCTCCTTACTTAGACATCACAGGCTTCCCCTGGCCAGTCTTTGATACCTTTCACTTTACAGATGGGGAAACTGAGGCCCAAAGTTGTGAACTTGCTCAAGGTCACAAAGTTGGCAACCAGGAGAGCCAGAATTCTAACTTGGGTTCTGTGAGTCCAAGTCCAAAGTTCTTTAGCCTTCACTATGCTGCATGCCTGCATGAAATCTTACCCCTTTCCTAAAAATTCATGATTCTCACCTGTGTGTAATTTGACTCCCCACCAAGGTCAGTGGGGGGATGAGAAGCCCTCTGTTGCGTGATGCTTGTGCAAAGTGTTTCTGAAGAGGATGCTGATGGATTCTCTTGGAAAGGGGAGGAGTTGGTACAAGGGAGAAAGAAAGAGTCTTCATTCTTGGGGTGGAAAGGAAGAGAGAGACAGAGAGAGAGAGACAGAAAGAGAGAGAGAGAGAGAGAAACACAGAGAGAGAGAGAGAGAGAGAGAGAAGGAAAGCCCACAGGGGTGGGGAAGGAAGGAAAGGAAGAAAAGGGAAAGGAGGAGAGGGTGGAGAGGAGAAGAAAGCAGGAGGGAGAGAGAGGGAAGGCGGGTGGGAGAGGGAGAGAGAAGAGAGAGAGAGAGACAGGCAGAGGCAGAGACAGAGAGACAGACACACAGACACACAGAGACAGACAGACAGAGACAGAGAGAGATCTAGATCTAGCTCCCTTCTAAGAGCTCATTCACTCTTGCATATAATCTGGTACATTCTAATCTGTAGGATTTCGCAGATTTCTGTTTGCTATCTACTTGGATCAATAGGTTCACTCATTAGTCAATATTCTGGATGATCTTTGCGTAACTCTTGCTGTTGTTTGTCCTTCCTTCTCGAAGAGGACCATGACATCCCAAGACGATGCCGTGACTCGCAGGTGAATTGGATTGAAGTGAGGCAGGGCTGAGCAATGTCTCCAGCCTCACTTTCTCCTCCACAGTCATCTGGGTCCAGGGGCTAGATATAGATCAGGATGAGTGGAGATGGCTCCCTCTTTGTGTAATTACCATTAAGTAGGAAGAAGTCAAGTTTGTATGCTGAGTATCCTTCTCCTTATAGGAATAGCAACCAGAGAAGGAAGTGGCTTTACTCTAGTCGAGTACCCCCCTGTCTCAGAGATGGATGGAGTAGTCAACCTCATGTCTTCTTCTCTCCCCTCTAGGCAGGAATTTGTTTTTCTTAAAGTGAGGTAGATATGATCCCAGAGATTTCCATCTCTACCTCCCTGTGAACCACATGTCTATACATTTAGACAAGCCCCATTCATATACACACCTTGCAGCTGTCATAGAGCTACTTTGACATGGTTTGACGTGGTTATGTCAGTATAATGCTCCCTAGTGGGACGTTGTCAGTGAGTTTCTATTAACAAAGCAAGTTGCCTAGTGCTGAGGATACAAGTTACCTCCTCCCTCTTCTTCCACTCAACTCCAATACAAATAAGGAGAAGTGAAAGAGAAAATATGAAATTGAATGTGCCAAGTTATAAGAGTAGCCTCTCCATGGAACAGTCTTTGACCTGCTCATCCTCTTGGTGTGGCTGGAACATGCCAAGGACTGTAGGATCCAGAACACATCAAAATGAAGGCTTTGTTTCATGCATCACTGGCCTGGCTGGTTCTTTAGCAGAAAAAGTGGGCAGTAGTAGCTGAGCAGCTAAGTGATGACCTGGAAGGAGTGTTAGCCTTAGAGCCAGGAAGACCTGAGTTCTAATTTTGCCTCTTACATTTATTAGCAGAGTCAGACCCTGGGCAAATTGCTTCATCCTTTTTCAATATTAATTTCCCCATCCATAAAAGGGGTATAAAAGTTGCACCTTCATTTCAGAGTTGTTGTGAGAATCAAATGAGTTAACATGCTAGCTGCTATTATCATTATCAAAACCATCCTCATCATTAGAATAACCTCCCTCAAGTACCAGTCCTGCCATAGCAGAATAGAACAGCTAAGGAAGCTGGGTCTCAAAGAAGTTAAGTGAATTGCTGAATGTAATAGTTTTGTAGCAGAAATGAACACAGGATTCAGACCTCTTTATTTATTCCTGTGCCAATCACAGTGTTTGACACACAGTCAATACCTAATAAATATTCACTCATTGATTGATTGCTTGACCATCAGTCCAGCGTACTTTCCACCATATTTCTCTGATCCCTTGGGATTAGGAAAAGCAGTTGCCCAGTAAATGAGTTCATCATCAATGTGAGTTCACAGAGTGAGAACTATAAATGTGAAAAATTGTCATGAATGTTCGCCTCTCAATTGACATTCAAATGAGTCACAGGAATTATAGTATTATAGAAGCATAGATTTATTGATGGAAGAGACCTCAGAGGCCATGGAATCAGAAACACACACACACACCCCTGTATTATACAGATGAGGAAACTGAGACAGGATTAGTGGATCTAGAGATGAAAGAGATTTCAGAGACTATGCAGCTCAACTCCCTCTTTTTGCAAATAAGGAAACTGAGGCCTAGAGAGATGAAGTTTACCCAAGATCACACAAGTGCCAAAAGTCAGAGGCCTGATTCATAGATTGAGAGCTAGAATGCACCTAGGGGCCATTGAGTCAAAACACTTCTCCCTTTATTTTACAGCTGAGGAAATTGATGCCCAGAGAGGTCAGGTGACATTGGTCACATTAGTAGTGCAGAATTTGAACTCCAGATCCTCTGATTCCAGAGTCAATGTATCCAACTATTTCCAACCAACTTTTAAGTTCAACAGGACATGGCACTGTTTGGTGGCAGGTGTTACAATGCTTGGGCTGCCTTGTTCTCATAGTTCCCTGGGATCCCAGAAGCTCCAAGTACTCAGAAATGGTTGTGGGGGAGGTGGATCTCCTTGTACTTCCTGCCAAGAACAAGGACTTCTCCCCAGCAGGCCTGTTCCCATGAAGCAGCCAGGCTTCTGGGAATCTGGAAGGAAGATGGGTTTCAGTAACTCCTCCAAGAAGAGACCCAAGAAAGCTCCAGCTGGTTTTCTCAGATTTTGAGTGCAGCTGCTCCCATCGCCTCCACACAATCTCTTAATGCAGCAGAATTTCCTGGAACAGAGCACACACCTCTGCAAAACAGAAGATCCCAGCCCATCCTCCTTCCCTCACAGGGATTTTAGAAGAGGTGAAATCTGAAAAGTGAAGGGACAGGGTAAGTCAGGGCTGCACCTATGGACCTCTGAGATCTGGAAATAGGAGCTTCACAGAGTCAGAGCCTTAGAGATGGAAGGGACATTGGAGGCCACCTAGTCCAACCCAGATCTGGACAAGAATCTACCATATTCCCCAAAAGAGTCTACCCAGTTTTCAAATGAACACCCCAGTGATAAAGAATTCACTGTTTCCCAATGCAACCCATTTAATTTGTATAAATTCCAATGGTTTGGAAGCTTTTCCTTCCATTGAAACTAAATCTATTTCCCTGCAACCCATTACAATTGGTTTTGCTCATTGGGACCAAGCAGAACTCGGCTAGTCCCCCTCCTACTTGATGGCCCCCCAGATACTTGAAGACAGCTCTTTTCTCCACTCCCTGCTGCCCAATCCTGACCCTTCTCTTCTCCATGCTAAACATCCCTTCAGTTAATCCCGCATGGAATTTCTCACCATTCAGGTTGCACCATTCCTCTGGATATGCTTCAGTGTGTCCTTGGCAACCAATCAACTGGGTATCATTCCCTAGATCAATCAATGCCTACTTTAAAGAACTTACTATGTGCCAAAGATTGTGTTAAGCACTGGAGATGAGATACTTCACTAGGTGCTGGGAAAACAAAGTTAAAGCAAAAAAGTCCTGCCCTCAAGGTGCTTATATACTATTGGAAGAGACAACATATACTTTATATATACATGTATTTAAGGTTATACAATAAATGTAGCATGCACAGATTTAGCGTATCCCCCCAAAATGTTCATGCAGACTACCTGTGCCCAATCTGTGGTAGAGCATTCCAAGTTGGGATTGGTCTGATCAACCACAGTCGATGCATTGAAACTTGACTTTATCATAGTGATGTCATTTTGTTCCTCTTCAAGAACCAGATATAAAATAATACAAATATTATATATATAATAAATATGATGATGATAGCATTTATATAGCACTATCAAGTTTTGCAAAGTGCTTTCTTTATGTTATTTAGTTTGGTCTTAACATGTAAATACATACCGAAGAAAGATGTACAAAATAAATTAATGAGCTTACAGATAAAGAAGCATAAGACACATGTAGAATAAGTTCAGTGCGATTTCAGGAAGGGAGAGGGGAGAAAACACAAAAGTCAGAAATTGGGAGCGTGGGGGGTTATAAGAGGCAGAAATGAGAAGTGCAAGAATTTCAAACTTGGAATACAGCCCCTGCAAAGGCATGCATGAAATGGAAGGAAGAAATAAGAAAGAAGAGCAGACAGGGGTTGGGCTGGAATGTAGACTGCATGAGGAGGGAGTACTGTGGAATCATCTTGAGCAGGAGGCAAGAGTCAGGTCACAAAAGGGTTTAAATACCAAACTGAGGCATTTGTTTTTGATTTTAGAGGTAATAGAGAGCCATTAAAACCTCTTGAGCAGGGCATTGATGTAGTCAACCCGTATTTTGGGAATATCAATTTGGCAGCTATGTGGAAGAAGGGTTAGAGAGAGGGGAAAGACTGGAGGCAGGATGACCAAATAGGAGGTTGTTGTAATAGTCTAATAGTATTTGCCAGTTCTTCATCTGTAAAATGGGGGCATACTGGAGAAGAAAATGGCAAACCACTTCAGTATCTTCACCAGAAAAAAAAAAACATGGACAAATCCATTGGGTCACAAAGAGTCAGACACGGTGGAATGATTAAATAATAACGCTAGTACTTTAAGGTTTGCAAAAACACCTTACAAATATTATCTCATTTGAACCTCACAAAACCCAGAGGGGAGGCAGGTGCTATTATAATCCCCATTTTACATACGAGGAAACTGAAGCAGACAGAATTTAAGTAACTTGCACAGGTTCACACAATTAGAAAGTGTCTGAGAACTCATTTCTTCCTCACTCCTCTATCATTTTATGCATTGAGCTACCTAGCTGTCTGAGCAAGAAGTGATAAAGTCTTGAACCAAGGATGAGTGGATGAGTGGAACGAAGAGGACAGGTGGAATAAATGTCACAGAATCAATGAGACTTGAAAATTAATTGACAATGTCCTTTCTAAAATGACCCTCAAAACTGAACATAATATTCTAAATGTTACCTAAATGGGATGGAGTACATTAGAGCAATTCAATTTCTTCGCTTTAGACATTATAATTCTCTTTAAGGCTTTCTAAGTTTCCTTACCTGTTTACCTTCCACCAGCCCCAGACACCTGAAAGGCCGGTGACCTCAAGACACTACCTCATCACCCAGCATAACTGATCTCCCATAACCCAGAAGCCCACAGAGGCAGCAGATGTAAGGAAGATCTGGAAGTCCTGGATTAGCAATATGAAAAATTCCACCCAGAGTCTTAGGGCTCTGAACCAAACCACCTTTCTAGGACATCAGCTCCTCCTTTGAGTCAGTTCAAAGGATGATCCCCTTCATTCTCAGAATTTTTCAACTTTCATTCATTTCTAAGTTTCAGTAATGACTGGTTACATTGAGATTTTTCTGAATTGTCTTGGGCCCTAAGTGTTATGGGAACCCTGTGTTCAGAAATCGTGATATTTTGTAGGGACTTTAGGTGTCATCTAACCAAACTGAGGAGATTGTCCATTTTTCTCCAGTACTGCATCTAGGTGTTTCCTTTGGTTTGGATGCTGTAGCAAGGGGACCAGGAAGAACAAAGGGCAAAGAATTTTTAATTATATCAATGCAAAATCAAAAAGTGAATAACTCAGGGATGTGCCCAACTGTGGTTCTAGAAATACTCATGATTTTATCGAGTCTGAGACCTCATACCTCCCCATCCTCACCCCACCCTCTATCCTACCTTAGAAAACCAGACTTAATATCTTACCTGAAGGACCATTTTCATTAGCAAGCTGAAATTTCTCCATTCAAGGGGTTTCTCCAAGATTTCCTCTGAGCTCACAATTCACTTTCGTCTGAGCTCAGCAAAAGCTTTGCTAACCAACAGTTAATGGTCCCAATTCTCAGCAGGCTGTTCTTTGGGAGCTCGTAGGAGATGAGATCTGCTCTTGGGACCATCGTATGCTTGTTCAGGTTCTGGAACAAAGGATTCTTAGAGTTTTGGATAAAACCAACAGATATGCACAATGGTAGTGTCCCTTGCTGCCCTCTGCGTCCCCTGGGTGCCTTAGACTGCTTTGCTCCTCAATTCCTCGGAATGAATCAAGATCAGAGTGATTCAAAGGAAAGAGTGCTGGATTTGAGATCAGAAGATGGTGTAACCTTGGACAATTCATTGAATCTCCTTAACCCTCATCTGCAAAATGAAGGAGTTAGACTAAATGCCTTTGAAGTCCTTTCTTGTTCTTGATCTATCATCCCATGGCTTGCTACTTGGTGGGCACTTGGAACCTCCCTGTACTGTTGGTGATAGCAAGAAATTGGAAACAAAGTAGACATTCATTGATTGGGCAAGGGATAAACAAAATGGAGCACACAAATATGATGGAATCTTACACAGGGTGAAGGTGAAGAATGCAAAGAACCCTGAGAATGCTGATATGAACTGATAACAAAGAGAAGTAAGAAGAAAGTGGAAAACAATAGACACAGTGTGTTATGTAATAATGTAATGTAAACCACAACAACAAAAAACCCTAAAACAAAAATGCTGAAACTAAATACAGTCAAATTGTAATGAGCATACTTGGCACCAAGGAAGAATTATGAGTTCACCTCTTTCCCTTCTTTTCAGAGATGGTGGACTATGGCAGTGGAAACGTGTGTGTGTGTGTGTGTGTGTGTGTGTGTGTGTGTGTGTGTGTGTGATATTTGGCTGCTATGTACTTGCAGGTGGTGGCCCAGTGGATAGAGCACCAGTCCAGGAGTCAAGAAGACCTGAGTTTAAACTCAACCTCAGATACTTAATAACTTGTGGCCCTAGGCAAGTCACTTTACCCTGGTCAGCCTCAGTTTCCTCAAATGTAAAAGGTGATGCTAGTTGTACCTATTTGCCATAGTTGTTGTGAGAATCAAATAAGATATGATTTGTAAAGACTTAGCACATTGCCAGGCACATAGTAGGTGCTCTGTTGTTAGTGCTGTTGTGTCCAGGTCTTTGTGACACCATTTGCAGTTTTCTTGTTAAGGTACTAGAAAGGTTTGCATTTCCTTCTCCAGCTCATTTTATAGGGGAGGAAACTGAGGCAAACAGGATTAAATGACTTGCCTAGGGCCACACAGTTAATGTGGCTGAATTTTAACTCAGGTCTTCCTGAATCCAGGCTGGTGTTCTAAGGTACCACCTAGCTACCTTCATAGGTACTTAATAAATTATTCATTACCCCCTTCCCTTCTAATATATTGGTTAATTTTGATGAACTGTTTTTTCCACAATCCTTTTTCTTTGTAACTTGGAACAGTTTGCTGGGAGAAGCAGAAGAGAATGAATGTATTAGAAAATGTAAGTAACATAAAACAAATATATCAATATAAATTTAATAGAGAAAAAAACAAAATGAAGGGGCTGATTATTCTATAGCTCTTCTGAAATGTTTAGTTTTCAATCCTGCGTATAGAGCTGGAATGACTAAGGAATATCACTCCTAGAATCCAAAGAAACTCTGTGCTCCTTTGAACTGTCTCGTTTGCTAAAGATTCTAGATCCATTGGTATTCTCTGACAAAAAGTTGCACCACCCCTAACATCAGAGCTGCCTGCTAGGGCCAACTGGTTTCCCTGGGATTCAGCTTCTTATGCATGTGACTTCATTTTTTTGCACCAAGCCAAAGTGGGGACCCTAAGATAGCAGCGAGGTGGAACATACAATGTGTGTGACTGGATCAAGTCATGTCTTCAATACCTCAAAGCCATTGGCATACAACAGTGGTTTCAAAATTGGCAGCATATTCTTTCTGCTGAATGTTTTCATATGTCCTATGATCATAGGACTACTTTCTCTTTCATCTTCTGATCATCTATTTAACCTCTTTAGGGACATCTTTTCTCTGTGTCAATAATCATTTATTATTGATTAGCATCTGCTAGAGTGAAATACTAGTAAGCCTCTCCAGGATGAAAGATAAAACTCTTTTAGTACATTAGCATAGAGTCTATGATTCGCTGAATGGGGTAACCTCAGCCTAAGGGAGTACCTGAATAGGCCCAAGGCCAAAGAGGCCAAGGTCTCCCATTGCATCCTGGGTCATCTCCAATCATCCTGATGAATATCTGGTCATTGGATTCAGATGGCTCTGGAGGAGAAGTGAGGCTGGTGACCTGCACAACCTTCCCTCACTCAAAAGAAAGTCAAGTGCAAGTCATGTCATTATTTCTCTGATGGCATGGTCTTCTTTGGGCAACAAAGGATGAACACAACAACAGAGTCTATGAGCTCTCATACAGGCAGACTGCAGAGCCTCTAGGCTAAGAATGAATCTGTTCTCTTGACTACTTTTCATCTTAAGTGAAAGACCATGGCCCCAACTAGCTATCTGACTTGGTGTTAGACAATTCCTTTTAATATCTACCAAATCCTGATTGTAAGTCCGTATCCCCAAAATCAACAAACCTCAGCCAATGAAACTACACAGGAACCATGTAGTGGTTGGGTCTACGAGAATTCTCTCAGCTCTGAAATGGCCCCTGAATGACATGAAAATGAACCTAAGGGCAAGCACAAAATGGGGCTGCACCTTTGCCTCTATCAGAAGGAGGGAGGGAAGAAGCAAGAGGGATAGAGAGAGAGAGGGAGGGAGGGAGGGAGGGAGAGATTTCTGCCTTTCTTGTATCTGCCAGTCAGCAATAAAATTACTACTTGTTACTTAGGATTTTGGCTCACTCAAACATGCTGTTCTCTCTAGATAGAGATACTCTATGGAAGATCAATCCAGTATAATGGAGGTTTTCTCATAGGTATTTTTACATTTTGTGGCTATTGATGCAACATGCAGTCCATCTCTTGGTTATCCTTCATTATTTTAATATGACCAGCCCACTTCCTTCTCTCAGCAAACATTTCCTTCTTGAAACACTTCTTGAATATAGATCACCATTGCAAATATGCTATAACATGCTTGCTCCCACCACGAGTTTCCCTACTTTTGGGGGGTCACCAGTAACTGAGACAGGTAAAAACTAACTTAGAATCAAAGATTAGTAACAGATCATCAGCTGAGTAGGAAAGCAACCCCCAGACTTTTGAGAATTGCCTGTAAATGAGTTCTGAGTAGTCCTTAAGTGCATATACAAAAAAAAAAAAATACCAGCTGTATTCGTAGGAAGAGAGCACTGGAATTGTAAACAAGAAACTTGAGTTGAAGTTCCAACTCCGCTTCTTACTAGCTATATAACCCAAGCCAAATCAACTGGTTTCAATTTCCTCATCTCTAGGACTGGGAGTAACAATCACTCCCTATCTCCAAAGATTTTTGTAAGAAAAGCATTTAATAAACTCTAAAAATAAGATTACTAACAAGAAACAGAACACTTTGGGGGTCATGTATGAAAAATTACTTTCAGGGGTTGGGCTTATTCATGGCTTATGGAAGGAGCAGATAGTATTATGTTTCCTTTGGTGCTGATATACCATTATTGAAGGCATTATTTTATACAGGTACACCCAGCATGGTGTACCTATAACAAAGAGGGTACTGTGCCATATGAACAAAGCAGAATTGAAGTAGCCCCAAAGAAATACAAGGTGTACACATTTAGAGAATCCACCCTAAATGTTCACATGAACTCTTTGTACCTGACTTGTGGTAAAGTATTCAGAGCCTTTGTTGGTCTGATCAGCCACTGTCATACACGTTGTAACTTGACTGGCATAACCAGGTCATTTGGATCCTCTTTGACAATGAAAGACAACATCTGACCACCATTTTCAACCAGCCTACTGAATATCATCCTGCAGTATTTGGTCCAAGTCTGTGAATATAAACCTTGAAGATAAGACTCCAAGAAAGGTGCAAGGGTTACACTGTGGAAGCAGAGTTTTCTCTTCGTCTTTATTCATTGTTGATCGTAGCTGTGGCTGCTAAAGTTCCAAGAAAAGAAGTCAGGCTCTTATGTGGTCTATCCAGGTACATGTCTATGCCTCATGTAGCTCACAGTAGGACCCCATATCAGATAATGGTCACGTTGAAGAGCAGATCTGGGAAGTGTTGACATGTTTGGTAGAGTCAGCATATCTGACCTTCCATATTGGAATTTGATCTCTTGTCAATGGTTATGATTGCCCAGTTATAGAAATGAGAGCTATGAAACGAATTTGCCTAGTGATTAAAATCAACAAAAACATCCAGAGAAAAGGCAAGAACCTGGGTTCCCCAAACTTCAGAAAATTTGTTGAATCAACAATTCAACAGACATATATTAAGCACCTCCTAAAGCAAAAGGCCCCCAAATAATCCTTGCCCTTGAGGAACTTACATTAATCTCAGGGTATACCATATATACACAGATGTTGTTTGTTGTGGAGTTGTTTCCCTCATGCCAGACTCTTTGTGACCCCATTTTCTTGGCAAAGATATGGAGTGGTTTGCTATTTCCTTTTCTACCTAATTTTATAGATGAGAAACTGAGGTAAACAGGGTTAAGGGACTTGCCCAGGGTCATACAGCTAGTAAGTGTCTGAAGCCAGATTTCAGCTCAGAAAGATGAGTCTTCCTGATTCTAAGACCAGTGTGCCATCCTCTGTACTACCTAACTGCCCATATACACAAATAAGTAAATATGTGTGTATGCGTGTGTGTGTGTGTGTGTACCTTTCTTCCTCTTAGATGAATGAGTATCAGACATGGAAGAAACTAGGCTACAACTTTATAAGCTTCAGAGGAGCCACAGGAATACAGTGACTGAGCCTGGGAAAGAGCTATCCCTAACAGAAGGACCTGCTTGATCCAATTCAAAAATGGATCAATCTAGCATCTGAGACTCTCCTCTGAATGATAGAGTGACTAGTTCATTGGCTATGCTGCAGCTAGATGTGAACTTGTTAGTGGTAGAAATGTTTTGTAGTCACCACTTTAAGTCTAACTAACTGCTTAGATGATACTGAGGTAGAATTAACTGGCTATTTGATATTGGGTGGTTCCATCCTGGAAAGGGGCTCAGAAAAATATCTCTTAAAAAAAACCATCTCTTTAAGGCTACTCCCCTAGAATCCCGAGGAAAGATAGAGCAACAGACTTGCTCTGGGGACTCAATCCAGAAGCAAACTGGAATAGGGAGAGTGAGCCCAGAGACTATGTGTGGGTTACATAAAAAAAATTAACAAAGTGCTGGGTCAATGACAGTCATCTTGACTTTTGTCCTGTCACTGGACTCTGATGACTCTAGAGGACAGAGTGAGGTTGAAGACTGTGTCCAGCTCTGCCTCACTTAAATCCAGATCACACTCATGTCAGGACATCACCCTCAGGATTCCATTGCTCCTCTTCAAGAATTAGGGATGAACAACCAAAAGCAATTCACAAAATAATGTCATGAAGGAGCAAGGACTGATAATGACATATATATATATAAAAGTCACATGGAGGAGGGAGGACTGAAGCTATGCTTTATAGGAATCTAAGGATTCCCCAAGAATGGGGTAATGAGAAATGCTTTTCAGACATGGGGAAACCACATGTGCAAATGCACAGTTGTGGGAGATGAGACACTGTATATGGGAAATAATTGTAGAGGAGGCTTGTGAACTGACTGTCCTCTGGCACCCAGTTACTATATGATCTAAATTCAGCCTAATGTGTATTTACTATCCATGGCCCATTATCACCAATCAATATAACAGTTATTACTTAATGGGCAAAAATTGCAATTTGGGTTGTCCCAGATCTGCATGTTACTGCTACAGCTAATTGGTACAGAACTTATTCTGGAGCTTAATGAAAATGTAAATTCCAAAACATTAATCAAACAATTATTTCTTAACCGCAAGACAGACGATCCTAAACCCAATTAAGAAATAAACAAAGTTGGGGGCGGAGCCAAGATGGCGGAGTAGAAGGACGCACGTTTACGAGCTCCGAAACCAAAGCCCATGGAATTGGTGTAGAAAGAGTCCCCCATAGATTCTGGGTGAGTGCAAGGTGTGCAGAGGCAGAGTGGAGGAGATTTCCGTCCCAGGGAGCCCTCAAGACCCGTCCCCAGGGTCCGGCGCGCCCCGGAGAGTAAACCCGACCCCCAGCGCTGCCCTGGCCGAGGCCTCAGAGAAGCAGATCGGAGCAGGCTTCAGAGACGAAAGCTGAAGCAGCCGGGAAAATCCCTCCGCCCACAGAAGCAGGTCAGTGAGAGAGGCAGGGCTGAAGGAGAGGGGAAGCAGGGCGTCCGTGACTCGGACCCCCTCGGGAGAAAGCGGCGGCGGCAGGGACGGGGGCAGGAAGCGGCGGAGGCAGAGGCGTGGGCGGCGGCTGAGGCGGCAGCGGCCCAGGACTCAGGAATCCCCCAGCTGCAGGCGGGATCTTCATTACGGAAGATTCCCGTATAAAACCTGACGGAGCTGAGCCTGGGAAACGGCCCTGCCCCCACCCCGCTCTGTTGCTGAAGACTTCTGCTCGGGTCCCCCAGGGGAGCTGAGATTGGGAGGCGGGCCCCCCACCCCGCCCCCACCCGCTCCATTCTTGAGAGTCTCTGCATAAAAAGCCCCCTGAGGGATCAGAGTCTCAGAGACAGCCCTGGCCCCACCCCAGCACCTGAACTAAAGCTCACTGATTGACAGCCAGCAGGAGGAAAGCCCATTTAAATCTCAGAGCCCAAGCTGGGCGGATCCAGGCGGGGGTGGAAAGGAATCTCAGAAGTCAAGTAACTGGCTGGGAAAATGCCTAGAAAGGGGAAGAAAAATAAGACTTTAGAGAGTTTTTTCCAACAAATGCAAATGATCCCAACCTTCGGATCTGATGGGGAGGATGAAAACATATTTTTCCCATCAGGGAAAGATGTGGAGGGCGGGGCCTCAGCACCCCAGACACCCCAGGGGGGTGTTGGGTGGGCTCAGGCCTTGGAAGAGCTTAAAAAGGATTTTGAAAAGCAAGTTAGACAGGTGGAGGAAAGACTGGGAAAAGAAATGACAAAGATGCAAGAAGAGTATGAAAAAAAGGTCAATATCTTGGCAAAGGAGACCCAAAAAAATGCTGAGGAAATTAACACCTTGAAAAATAGGCTCACTCAATTGGCAAAAGAGGTTCAAAAAGCCAATGAGGAGAAGAATGCATTCAAAAGCAAAATGAGCCAAATGGAAAAAGAGGCTCAAAAGCTAACTGAATTTAATAGTTCTCTCAAAATTAGAATGGAACAGATGGAGTCTAATGACTTTATGAGAAACCAAGAAATCACCAAACAAAACCAAAAGAACGATAAAATGGAAGAGAATGTGAAATATCTCATGGGAAAAACAACTGACCTGGAAAATAGATCAAGGAGAGACAACTTAAAAATTATGGGACTACCTGAAAGCCATGATCAAAAAAAGAGCCTAGACCTCGTCTTGCATGAAATTATCAAGGAAAACTGCCCTGACATTCTAGGACCAGAGGGCAAAATAAGTATTGAAAGAATCCATCGATCACCACCTGAAAGAGATCCAAAAAGAGAAACTCCTAGGAACATTGTGGCCAAATTCCAGAACTCCCAGCTCAAGGAAAAAATCTTGCAAGCAGCCAGAAACAAACAATTCCAGTACTGTGGAAATACAATCAGGATAACCCAAGATCTAGCAGCTTCTACATTAAGGGATCGAAGGGCGTGGAATAGGATATTCCAGAAGGCAAAGGAACTAGGACTGAAACCAAGAATCACCTACCCAGCTAAACTGAGTATAATACTTCAAGGGAAAATATGGTCCTTCAATGAAACAGAGGACTTTCAATCATTCTTAATGAAAAGACCAGAGCTGAAAAGAAAATTTGACCTTCAAACACAAGAATGAGAGGAAGCATGCAAAAGTAAACAGCAAGGAGAAGTATTAAGGGACTTACCAGAAATGAACTGTTTGCATTCATACAGGGAAGGACAATATTTCTAATTCTTAAAACTTTTCAGTATCTGGGTAGTTGGTGGGACCACACATACACATGTACACGCATGCACACACATACACACATGCATTCACATGCAGAGACAGAGAGCACAGATTGAACTGAATAGGATGGGACAATACCTTAAAGGAATTAAGGTAAATGATGAGAGAGAAATGTAGTGAGAGGAAAGAGGGGGAAATGGAAGGGGGTAACTATATGTCATTTAAGAGGCAAGTAGGAGATGTTTTTAGTGGAGGGAAAAAGAGGAGAGCTGAAGAAAAAAACAAACAAACAAACAAACAAAAGTTTACCCTCATCACATTTGACTAAACGAAGGAGTGAAATGCACACTCATTTTGGTATGAAAACCTATCTTACAGTATAAGAAAGCGGGGGAGAAGGAGATATTGGGGGGGGATGATGGAAGGGAGGGCAAAGGGAGGAGGGAATAATTGAAAGTCAACACTTGGGGAGAGACAGGATCAAAGAGAAACAATGAGGGGCAGGTTAGGAGGGATGGCAATTCAGTTAGTCTTACACAACACGACTATCAGGAAGGTCATTTGCAAAGCTACACAGATATGGCCTATAATGAATTGCCTGCCGTACCAAAGGGAATGGGTGGGTAGGGAGAGATGGGGAGAATTTGGAACTCAAAGTTTTAGGAACAATTGTTTAGTATTGCTGTTGCAACTAGGAAAGAAGACATACAGTTAATGAGGAATAGAAAGTCATCTGGCCCTACAGGAGAAAAGAGAAGATAGAGACAAGGGAAGGGAGGGATGACAGAAGAGAGGACAGATTGGAGATAGGGAAAATTAGATTGCTTGGGGTATTGGGGTGGGGGGAGGGGAGAAAAAGGGAGAAAATTTGGAACCCAAAAATTTGTGAAAATGAATGTAAAAAGCTAAATAAATAAATAAAAAAAAAAAAAAAGGAAAAAAAAAAAAAAAAAAAAAAAAAAAAAAAAAAGAAATAAACAAAGTTAATCAGTGCTCAGACAACGTTTGCTAATCATATATATGAAGCACGAAAGAAATATCAGGCAATGATTCATTCAAACATCCCAAACTCCTGTCACTCCCATTGGTTTCTAATAATGCAACTTCACCACTCCTAGGCAGCAATATCCCAATTTTATTAAAGCATTTATTTTGTATTAAGATCTAGTAGGCACCAGAGGACAAAAATATATATATATATATATATATATATATATATATATATATATATATTACTGGGTAAGGTAAATAATTACACCAATTTAAAATAACAGGGCTAGGGACTGGAAATGGATTTTGGTGCATCTCAAGCTCACCAGAAAGAAAAATGAAAAGCAAACCTGTCATTCCAATACAAATGTGAAGATTTCAACCACAAGGTAAAAGATATGAGGCTCAATTTCATATGCACTGCTCTTTGACCTCTCATTCTGAGCTTTCTCATGAGTTGTACAGTCTTTGTGTTTACATGTAGACCCTCCTTCTCCTCAACTCTTGTGTGTCCACATTAGTTCACAAGGATTTCCCTGGGAAGAGGAGGCTTTTATCTCCTTGTAGAATTAGGTAAAGGGGTAAATTCTTAGAAGAAAAGTATTTGATCAGGGGACACGATGTCCCACGAGTCCAGCTGCAGCCTGGGAAAAGGCTCAGCCTGGCCCCGTGCTGCTAGGAGTCATCTGGATGTACAGCATGAGATTCTGCCCCTTTGCTGAGAGAACCCAGCTCATCCTGAAGGCCAAAGGAATCAAGCATGAGATCATCAATATTAACTTGAAAAACAAACCTGAATGATTCCTTGAGAAACACCCCCTTAGTTTAGTACCAGTTTTGGAGACCAGTAGGGGTCAACTGATACATGAATCTTCCATCACTTCCACCTAGATGAAGTTTATCCAGGAAAGAAGCTGTTTCCAGAAGATCCACATGAGAAAGCTTTGCAAAAGATAATTTTGGAGTTGTTTTCTCAGGTACCATCATTGTCCAAGAACATTCTTATAGCAGTACCAAACGGAGAAGACTGCACCACTCAGAAAGCAGAACCCTGTAAGGAATTCAGCAAACTGGAGGAGGTTCTTACCCAGCAGAAGATCACTTTCTTTGGTGGAAATTCTGTATCTATGATCAATTACCTCATCTGGCCCTGGTTTGAATGGTTGGAATCGTATGAGATAACTGACTGCGTGGATCACACCCCTGCTCTGAAGCTGTGGGTCGCTGCCATGAAGAACAACCCTACAGTCGAAGCTTTCCTCACTGACGTGAAGACATACAAAGGCTTCTTTGATCTCTACTTTCAGAATAGTCCTGATGCCTTTGACTATGGGCTATGAGGTGCTGTGTTGCAGCACCAGCTATCGAATCTCTTTACCACTGGATATTTCCAACATATCCTTACAACAAAATAATAGTGTTTGAGGGCTGATAATCTTTACTTTCTAAGAAGCTCTCAATAAAAATCTTAAAATGTCAAAAAACAAAAGAAAGATATTTAAGTAGATGTCAAGAGAGAAAGAAGAGGTTCCCAGGACCCTGGTGTGTGGCTTATGGTTGAAATGATTTTAAACTTCATGCTATTGTCTCTACCAGTTGCATTCAAAATCAGAAGACCTGAGTTTGAGTTCAGACTCTACCATTTTACTACCTTGCACTTGGTCAAGTTGGGAAACCTCTCTGAGCCATGATTTCAGAGATTTAAAGCTGGAGATAACCTTAAATATTCTCCTGTTCAACGCCCCCATCTTACAGATGAGCAACAAAGACCCAGAGAAATAGAGGCTACTTGTCCAAGATCACATACATAGTAATTAGATGGGATTTGAACCCAGGCCCTCTGACTCCAAACCCTGAACTCTTTCAATTGTGCCAGGCTTCCTTATCTATACAATTAGGGAGTCAGTCTAAAAATCCTGAAGGTTTGTGAACTCGTTATCTTTACTTCCCACCCACCCCCAACCTACTCCTTTCCCAACTTCCCTATTATTATCAAGGGTGCCGTTATGCTCCCAGCCACCCAAGTTTGCAATCTAAATGTCATTCTCAAGTACTCATTCTCTCTTAACCTCTATATTCAATCAGTTGCTAAGACCTCTGATCACCTTTGAAACATCTCTAAATTTGCTCTCTTCTCTCCTCTGACATTGCCACCACCTTGGTGAAGGCCCCCATCCCCTCACACTTGGACTATTGCAATAGCTGCTAGTGGATCTGCCTGCCTCCAGTCTCTCTCTACTCCAATCCAACCTCTACTCAACCACCATACTGATCTTCATAAAGCACAGAACTCACTATATCATATCTCTCCCAACACACATTCAACAGTCAGTCAATAAACATTTATTAAGCAGTTACTATGTACTAGGCATTATGCTAAGCATTGGGGTTACAAAGATAGGTGAAAGATTGTCCCCACTTTCAAGAAGCTAACAATCTCATGGAGGATGGACAGCACATGCTATTGTTCAGTCTTCATTCTCAAAGAGTTCCAATGATATCAAGAGAGAGATATCTTGACTTAAATCCAACTCAGTTGGATTTAAGTGAGACAGGACTGTGCAAAGTCATCAGCCTCACTCTCTCCTCCAGCCATTAGGAAGCCAGTGTCAAGACATAGGTCAAGACAACTGGCAGTGACCCAGCATGACAACACATAAAAAGGAAACTATAAAGGGGAGAGGTTGGGATGAGGAGATGGCACCCTGAAATGAGACATGACTCATATCAGAGGAGAGGAGTGGAGTAGACAATGACAAAATGGCTATTTTCATTGCCCTTCTTAAGTGGAAGATCTGAGAGGAGCTCACCACTATCCTCCCTGCACCCTGTCCAATCAGAGGGAGGGAGGAGTCTCAGGAGCAGGGGTATTGAGAAGGGGTGGGGTTCAAGGTTCAGAGCCTGGTTTCTCCCTACTGCCCCAGTCTTCTCCACCTACTCTACAATCCAGTAATGCTGACTTTCTTGCTGTTCTTATCTCTGTCCCCTTACTCCAGCTGTCTTCCATGCCTGGTTGCTCTTCTGCCTTGTCTCTGCTTCTTGGCTTCCCAGGCTTCCTTCAACCTTCTGCAAGATGCCTTTCCTGTGCCCCTTTATGGCAATGCTTTCCCTTGGACATTACCTCTAAAGTTCTAGTCTGTATCTGGTTGTTTGCATGTTGTCTCCCCCATTAGATTTAGTGAGGTCTTTCAGAGTTGGACGTTGAGTTTATTTTCACATGTCCAGCACTAAGGACAGCGCCTGGATCATAGTGTATGTTTAATAAATACTTTTTGATTGAGTGAATCAAAGAATTAGAAAGACCTATAAAGTTTGTCTAGTTCAATCTAGTGTCAGATATGGAGTCAGGAACACCTGAGTTCAAATATGGTTTCAGACACATACTAGTTGTGTGACCCTAGGCAAGTCACTTACCCTCTGTTTGCCTCAATTTCCTCAACTATAAAATGGAGATATTATAGCATCTATTTTACAGGGTTGTTGCAAAGATCAAATGAGATAAGAATCAGAAAGCACTTAGCATAGTGCCTGGCATATATTAAACACAACATAAATGTTTATTATTATTTTAACAGTTATTTAATAGATAATTAGATGGTTATAATTATATATAATATAGTCTATCATAATGTATTATTTACATAATATGTATTATATAATAATTATAATAGCTAATTAGTTATCATTCAGACATCCTCAGTTAGTCATCACATTATTCTTACATACTTTATTATTCTTATTCCCATATACTTTATTATTCAGTTAAAGTCATTACTCTGACTGCCAGGGTTCCATGACCTCTGACACCAACATGCCCAGTAGGAAGCAGGAAAGAATTCCAAAGGTATTCTAGGAGATTTAAACATTGCTGACCTTCCTAGAGGCTCAGAATTGAAGATCCAACCCAACCCCAAATCTCACTGAGAATCTCTTCCATGGTAACCTCAGTCAGTGGACATCAAGTCTCAATGGGAAGATGTCCTGGGAAGGGGAACCCACCACTTCCTGAGGCAGTTCTCTGCCAGGTGTGATCAGTTCCATGATTGAGAGATCACAAGATTGAGAAATATTTCTTTAACTAAATCTAAATCTGCCTCCCTGCAACTTTGACACAGTACTCCTCATTCTGTCCTCTCTGGTCAAGAACAGTGAAGTATGTCCCTCCTCCATTTTAAAAGTACCTACTATGTGTCAAACACTGTTCTAGGTACTGGGGATCCCAAGAAAGGCAAAAGGTAATCCTTGCTCTCAGAACTCAAAGTCCAATGGGTGAGAAAACATGAAAACAACTAGGAAAGAAATGAGCACTTAATTTATTTTCTCTCCTTTTTTTTCTTTCTAATGGCATTTTATTTTTTCCCAATTACATGTCAAGACAATTTTTAGCATTCATTTTTACAAGATTTTGAGTTCAAAATTTCTCTCTTTCCCTCCCTGTTACAGTAAGCACCCCACCATACACAGGGGTTAGATCTGCATTTATAAAAGGAAAGGTAACTTCTGAGTGGTTAAGGATCTCCTTGAATCAAGCACATGTATCATTAGTTTAGGGGGGAAAGCCAGTACCCCAAACTTCAGAGAAAATACAGAGAAATCAAAAGTCCACAGACATGCTTGCAAATGTCTGACCATTAGCATAAACATGTCTTTACCAGAAAGGGAAGCACCAACATCTGGGTTTTCAAAGCCAGGGGGCTTCTTAGTAGCTTCTCAGAGTCTCATCTGGCACATAAATCTTCTTCCAAAACCTAAACCCCCAAAGGAAAACCTCACCCTCAGAGTATTTATACATTTTTTAGAGCAAAGGTTATCGTATCCCTTGAGAACAAATGCCTCATTAGCAAAAGGTGTGGGCCTTTCTACAAATCTTCCCAGGTCCATCAATGAGTGGGAAAGATCCTCTTCAATCATACTATTCAATCAGAGGCACTTTTAGTAAAACAAAAGCAGCAAAAGCTTGCCCTTACACTCTCCTCTTCTCTTCCTGAAATGGTAGGCAATTTGATATAGGTTATAAATGTGCTATCATGTGAAACGTTTCCATATTAGTCACAGTTGTGAAAGAAGGAACAGATCAAAAGAAAAAAACACAAAAAGGAATAAAGTGAAAAAAGTATGCTTCAATCTACATTCAGAGTCCATGAATTCTTTATCTGGATGTGGATAGCATTTTCTTCCTTCCTTTCCTCCTTTTTTTATCTTTCTTCCTTCCTTTGTTTTTTATTTCTTTCCCCATCTCTCCCTCCTTCTCTCTTTCTTTCCTCTCTTCCTCTTTCCTTCCCTCCTCTTTTCTTTCTTCCTTCTTTCTTTCCCTTTATTCCTTTCTTTGTTCTTCCTTCCTCTCTGCCTCCCTTCCTCCTTTTCTTCCTTCCTACCTTCATTTCTTTTTCTTTCTTTCACTCCTTCATTCTTTTTTTTTGCAATGGTTGTATTTTTAACTGTATTACAATATTACCAAAATCTCAGAACTTGAGTTGGACAACATCTCAGCAGCCATCTAGTTTAACCAATACCTGAAAAGAATCCTTACTCAAACATATCTGATATCTGCATGTCAGTCTAATCTCATTTTGACACCTAACATAAAGTGCCCATTGAAGTCAAGGCCAGGGACTGTGATGTGGTGGAGGGAAATAAAGGTCATTGCTGACTAGGGAATCAGGGAAAGCTTCACAAAGGAGGTGGTAGTCTCTGAAGCAAGAAGAATGATCATGAGCTATGGAACCAGTGACATTTGGCAAGTCATTTAATCTCTCAGTCCCCTCCTCTATAAAATGAATGTGGTTTAACTAGATGAGCTCTAAGGTTCATTTCAGCTCTAAATGCTATGATCCTATGATCCTAAGCTCATAAGAGGATTCAGGATTTGACCCCTGCTCGGCCTCTCCATGACTACTGGCAACTACCCAAGACCTTTCAGGAAAGTTATCATGAGTTCCTTCAAATTGCTCAAAGTCCAGTGTCACTTTAGCCCTCCCCCCACCCCATCCTACACATGAGGAAGAATGAAAATGAACTTCCCAGGGTCCATCTCCATCTTTCCATCTTCCAGGTAAAATGCAGAGAGGTTGAGCAATTTGCTCAAGCATCACACAGTATGTTGAAAGGCAGAATCCATATGTTCCAACTGTCAAGTCCATCTAGAACATAGAAAAATGGAAAGGCTGTAGAATTGCAAGATAATTCCTACAATATTCAATTCCATAGCTTTGAAACTACAGAAGATCTGGGAAACCCACTTGTCACATAGCATAAGAATTTAGAGGACCTTAGAACATTGGACAACAGAGTGGGAGAATATAGAGGCCAAAAGTAGAAGGGACCATAAGAGAGAGAATTTCAAAGCTGGGAGGGACCTTAGAACATACCCAAATCATTCTGACTTTCACTGAATGGCCAATAGTAGACCCAGCCCAAGTCTCTATGGCACATAGTTTAAGTATCAATGGCTTAGAATAAGTGTAAATAGCAATTGTTTTTTATTCTGACCGGAAACTCTGAGGGTCTTCTCACCCTGATTTTTCTGGACTTGTCCTTTCCCCATTAGATTAAACTTCCCTTAATGGCAGGATCTGAGTCACATCTGTCTTATGACTTCAATATATGTCACACTGACTTTACTACAGTAGGTCTTTACTCTTTGTTGACTTGGATTTTTTTGGAATACAAATGTCAGAACTCTAAGGTCCTTATCAATGAATGACAAGCATTTATTAATTTCCTTCCATGTACCAGGCTCTACCCTAAAGACAAAATGAAATAGTTCCTGCCCTCCTAAAGCTTATATTCTAATGAGGGAGATAATATCTATAATAATATACAAATTGAATGCATGATATCTTGGGAAGGAAGGAAGGGCCTTCACGTTAGGATCAGGAAAGAATTCACACAAATGGTGTTATTTTAATTAGGTCATTAAGAATAATTGGGATTTTAAGAATGTAGAGAGGAAGAAGGCATGAATTCTTGTCCTGGGGGACAGCCAGTACAAAGCCACAGACATAGAAATGGAGTGTCAATTGACATTGTGTGTAAAGTATGGTAAGCAGGTTTTAACTAAAGATGTACAAACACATTCTTAATCAATTTGGGAGGAGATTAAGTGCTTTGATAATTAGATGGAGACAAGTGATGACCAGAAACACAAGGAGTGTCTTGTAATTGACTGAAAGAATGAGATGCATTTCTAGACCTCAAACATAACAAAAAAGCCAGTTTGGAACTGAGCATTCCAAGCAACAGTCCAGGCAAAATCCAATGGTGAAGGACTCCTGAAAAGGAATTGTCCTTGACAGGAAGGATCACATTTCTTTCTTTCCTCCCCCACCTTCTTGACGCATATGAACTTGGAAGATCTGGAGTTTCTCTTGGTACCTATAGCAGGGCGTACCAGAATGGAGCTATGTCCCTGGAGCAATAGTAACTAGTGGCAACATTTGAATCATGAGCTGAAGGACAGATCAAGGATATATTAATGAAAGACCTTCATTAATCTACAAGGTAGCCAACTCTCAAAACTCAACAGAGAGTTAATCCAAAGGGAAACTTCATCAAGGCAAAAGAGGACCTCAGTAACCAGAAGCTGTTATTTTCCCTTTGTACACAAGTACTCTCTAAGTTTGACCTGATTTCCACAGGGACCTTATATATACAAGGTTATGTACAGGAGTCTTCAGTCTGAGGGGGATGTTTCTGTAACAACTGTTCTTGTTACACCTGCCTAAAAAACACCCTTACTGAAAGCTAGTTAACTTGTTTGTAGTCACTGGGGAGCACACTGATGGGGGCTTATGAGCAACAATACTAGAAATCTGTCTCCCTCAAGGTTATCCTTCAAATCCTGAATGACAGAGTAGTAGTAGTTAGTCCCTTCTCTAGGGACCTGACCCAGTAGGATAAATGGGAGACAGAGAAGTAGTTCAGGAAAGTGCTACATGTATATTATCTCATTTTTTCTCTTTTGAGCAATATGTAAGAAACCAGAAAGGCAGGAAGGGTCCAAGTTGCCAAGTCAAGTCAGTCACATGCCATGTACCATCTAGTATGTTCAGTGATAGAGACACAATATAGAGGGAAAGACAATCTCTGTCCTCAAGAAACTTCCATTCTACTAAGAGAATAAATGACATAGAAGAGAAGTGAAACTGGAGAGGTGCTCACACAAGGGCATGGTGGTGAAGGCTGGAGAATGAAGAATGATTGATCATAGTCTTTCCTCAAATGGAGGTTCTAAGAACTCACTAATCGGAGAAAAGAGCCTCAATTGAGGAGGGAGACCACCTGAGGAGGTTTTGGGTCTTAGAGATAATAGAAACTTAGATCTAGAATTGTGAAGGATCCTCTCCCACGCCTTAAACCCCCTGCACTCTGAAGCTGGGACACCAATAGGCCCCTGCCTCAGGGCTCCTCTGGACCCTCCTGGCTTTAGAATGATTATCAATAGTAACTGTTGCTGTTTCCCTCCCAACCTGTTGTCTTTCTTTTCTTGGCCTCATTAAAGGGGCCATGCCATGGCTACTTCTTAAACAGGCCTACTCAGTGAATGAGCATTGCCTCACCCTAAGTGAGTACCTATAAAGATCTTGGCAAAATGAGGAAACTGTATTTACTGGCCCCAAGTATCTTTCCAGATCTAAAACTACACTCTGTTGACACCCTATGGCATCCCAGGACACCCAGGACTTGGTGACCCTGCCTCTCAGTGCTCCTAATCATCATTGATCTATATTGTTAGAGAAAACTTCCTCAGTGGGAGGTTCCCCAAAACAATGAAATTACAATACTAGAAAATAAATGTAAGAGCATCCTGGAGGTCTATGTTCCATAATTGTATAATAACCCACTTCTCTCTCTCTTTTAAAAAAAAACAACTTTGTTACAAAGTTTGAAAAGCTGAGGAGGTGGAGTGGAGGGAGATATTTTGAAATGAAAGTAATTCAAAAGCTAAAACCACAGATGCAAATAAGAAATTTTTCAGGTGTACTAGATTTGGGGGTCTGGGTTCAAATCCTTGTGCTGCCATTGACTTCCTTTGTGACTTTCCAGAGTGAGGAACCTGATAAAAATGATACACTTTAATGATTCCTGGCTCTTAGCTTGGTCAGTCTAGACATATCATTTAACTTCTCTAGGACTCAATTTAGGAGGCTGATAGATAGTGCAGACTTCTGAGCCCAGTGTCAGCAGGATTTGAGTTCAAATTGAAACTCAGACACTTACTACTTGTGTGATCCTGTGCAATTCATTCAGCCGCTAATCACCTCAGTTTTCTTAACTGTAAAATGGGGGGTCATAATAACCTCCACCTCTCGAAGCTGTTGTGAAAATGAAATGAGATAATATTTGTAAAGTACTTAGCATGGTGCTTGGCACATTTATTAAGTAAAAATGCAATCAATTCTCTTTCCTTTTCCCATAAAATACATTTGAACAAATGACTTCCTGCTCTAAGATCTGTGATTCCATTTTCCTAAGAGAGGCAGCCTCATCACTTGACAGAGGAAGAAACTGAGGTTCAGAGATATGAATAAACTTGACCAGGGTCACAAGGTTAAGAACCAAGGAGCCATGAAAGTGTCCAGTGTCTGCCTTCCTTCTCATTCTGGAAGGTTTCCCAGCCTAATCTACCCAGGCCAAGGAAACAGATAAATGATTTCTCCATGTAAATCACTGTTGACTGCCCTAATCCAGCAGCCTGTAGCCTTTTCAGTTTCAATAAAGCTGAGAAGCCTTTCTGGACTCATTAGGACCTTCTTTCCCAAAGACCCGATAGAGCTGCCCCATCAACACCTCTTGGAAGAGAGACAGCCAAAAGAGAACGCCTCCAGACCCATTCTGCCGCTGTCCATTTAAATAAGTGCTGAAGGGCTTGTAGGTCCCAGTACTGCTCTCAATTTCATCATCCGCCTTCTCAGTCTACTTAGGCCATTTGATTCATCTCTCTGATTTCATAAAAATAGCCCTCTTCCCAGTCCCCCACCAAGCTGGGAGACAGGAAGGAGCCCTCCACCTCTTAAAGGAGTCCAGTGCTTAATGAGTGGAGAACATCAATACCCCCCTTTCCCCACGATTAGCATTTCAAAGTAAATTCCAAATCCCAGCTGTCAGCATCTCCCAGGCTGGTAGAGAGATGTTATAAGACATGTTACACAAGCAATGATGAAATGACACCACTGCTGGTCACCTGACTTTTCAGAAACTCAGCACCTTGGCTGAGGCCCCTTCCTCCTTCTGCTGACTCAGTGCCAAAGGTTCAGATAAATTCTCTGACTTCTTTTTGTCCCATGGGGGTGGGGGAGAGCACTATCAAATCCAGGACCCAGGGCACATGAGGGTAAGAGAAAGACTCAGGTCCTTCAATCTTGGGGAAGGGGTAGAAATAGGAATTTTCTTTGGAAAGATGAAAAGGAACTCAAGAGCAGTAAAACTAGGAGGGACCTTACAAAAGAGAATGTAAGAGATGGAAAGGGCTTTAAGGCTAGGAGGGGTCTTAGAACAGGGAATGTCAGAGCTGGAAAGCTGAGAACAGGAAATATTAGTGCTAAGAGGACCATGCAATGTCAGACCTGGAATCTTAGATGTCAAAATTAGGAAAGACTTTGGAAATCAATTACCAGAATCTCTACATTTTACTAAGGAAAAAGTAAGCCTCAAAGAGAGGACATCATTTTTCAAAGGTCTCAGACTAGAGCTCTTGAGTCCTAATACAGTGCTTCTTGTACAACATCCCTCAATGGAACTTTGGCTTAGCTTTGTTGAATGGACAATCATCTGAGAAGAACACTAGCTAACATTCATATAGAGCCTACTGTGTGCTAGGCACCATACTAAGCACAAAAATTTTGTCATTTGATCTTTATAACAACTCTGGGAGGCAGGAGCTATTTTGATCCCCATTTTATACATGGGGAAACTGAGGTAAACAAAGATTTTTTTTTAATTACTTGTCCAAGGTCACACAGCTGGTAATTATCTAAAGTGAGATTTAAACTCTTCCTCACTCCCAGTCCTGTATTCTATCCACTGCCTTGTTGCCATACTGATGGTTTAAAGAGTCAGTATTAAACAGTTCAACTTCGAGCATCAAGACAAGATTCACCCTCCTCCCCAAATTCTCCTATACCCAGGAAATCAGAAAATAGATAAGAAAATAAAACAATAGGATAATCTATCTAGAAGTGACTTCTGAGGCCATCTAGTACAACTCCCTCTTTTTGTAAATGAGAAAAAATGAGACTTAGGACAGTTAAATGACTTACCAAGGTGAAACACATATAATGAGGCATCAGATGTGGGATCTGAAGCCAAACCTTTTGATCCTGGAGCTAGTGCACACATTATTCAGAGTGAAGTTTAGGGAAATACAACAGAGTCATTGCAATTTAGGAAGTCGGTTATGTCCTAAATAATCTTCTGATGTTGGATGACAACCAGGGATTAGCTTTGTTTGACTTGGTCCCAGTAGGCAAAGCAAGGAACAACAAAGAGAAGTTGCAACCAGGTTAGGTTATCAGGGAAGTCATTTGCAAAACTACACAGATATGGCCTATATTGAATTGCCTGCCTTCCCAAAGGGAATGGGTGGGGAGGGAGGGATGGGGAGAATTTGGAACTCAAAGTTTTAGGAACAACTGTTTAGTATTGTTGTTGCTACTAGGAAAGAAGACATACAGTTAATGAGGAATAGAAAGTCATCTGGCCCTACAGGACAAAAGAGAAGATGGAGACAAGAGAAGGGAGGGATGACAGAAGAGAGGGCAGATTGGAGATAGGGAAAATTAGATTGCTTGGGGTATTGGGGTGGGGGGAGGGGATAAAAGGGGAGAAAATTTGGAACCCAAAATTTTGTGAAAATGAATGTAAAAAGTTAAATAAATAAATAAATTTTAAAAAAATGCTTTAACAACTAGTGCTATCCCCAAGGTGGGATGGACTTCCTCAGGAGGTCATAGTCCCACGTTATTGCTGATCTTTGAGTAAAGGACATGTGACCAGTTGCAGGAGGTAGTATGGCAGGGACAGCTCTAAATCTCTGATTCTCAGATTCATAGTCCCAGCACAAGTACCCATTCTTGAAAAAATACTTTCAAGACTCTGCTCTACAATGATAACCACAAAATCATACTGTTAAAACTAGAAGAAACCTTAGAGATCATGTAATCCAACGTCCTCACTTTGCAATTGGAAAAACTGAGTCAGAGAGAGGAGATGTGTTTTGTCCAAGGTCACCCAGATAGTAAGTGGCAGAACTGATCATATCATGCTGATGAATTTAGGGTTAGAGTTGGTTTCTACTGGTTTAGATGACAGCCCCTCCTGTCTTATCCATTTCTTGGCACAGACCCTCCATAACAGATCTTCCCAATAATCTACACAATAATTTCTATTTTTATTACAATAATTCTCTGCTTAAATCTAACTTCAATGGCTTTTTGTGATAAGGATGTGACCCAAAACTCTTGAAGGATATGACAGTTGCTCAAGTATATGCTCTGTAAAGAACCATGGTACATTAGGGGAAAACACCAACCTTGCAGTCAGAGGAATGGGTCAACTCCCACTAGTGAAGCTTACTCACTGTACAACCCTGAGCAATCCAATCAACCTCTCCCCCTCTATAAAAGGAGGGGATTGGACAAAAGGGCCTCTGAGATTTTTTCTAGCTAAAGAGCTATGATCTCATCCGACTGACACATAAACACTTCAAAATATGGTCCCATTTCAGACTACTTACTATTGAAAGACATAAGTTCAGAGGAATTTGTCACCCCATTGGCCACACAAACTTTCAAAGACCATGTTACCATGCTGGTTTGTCATCTCCATTAAGCAAGATAGGGTTCAACAAAGTGAAACCAGGGATCTTGCAAAAAGTGTACTAACCAAGGCCTTCATTTCTCTAGTACTTTGCATTTTATATCATTGCCTCATTTGGTAATAATCCTATCTACTATTTGTATAGTGCCTATAAGCATGTTTATGTATGTGTGTGTAGAAAATCTCATTTGATCCTCACAATGATTCTGGGAGAAACTGAGGTTGAGGGAGGTTGCCCCAAGGTCACATAGCCAGTAAACATCAAAGACAAAACTCAAACTCAGCTATTTCCTGATTTAAAATCTAGCTCTCTATCCACTACACCTTTGGGCTGCCTAGTAGGATCCCCATGAAGTAGGCAAGGAAGCTTGGAACAGTGGACAGAGTGTTGGGCTATGAAAGGAGAAGGGGAAGGAAGGGGAGGAGGAGCAGGAGATAGAGAAGGAAAGAGAGAGAGGAAGAAGAAGAATGAGGAGGAGCAAGAAGGTGAAGAGGGTAATGAGAGAAAGAGTAAGAGGACAAGGAGTAGCGAGAGGAAAAGGAGGAGGAGGAGGAGGAGGAGAAGAAGAAGAAGAAGAAGAAGAAGAAGAAGAAGAAGAAGAAGAAGAAGAAGAAGAAGAAGAAGAAGGAGAAGGAGAAGGAGAAGAAGAAGGAGGAGGAGAAGAAGAAGGAGAAGAAGAAGGAGAAGAAAAAGGAGATGAAGGAGAAGAAGAAGGAGAAGGAGAAGAAGGAGAAGAAGAAGAAGAAGAAGGAGAAGAAGAAGAAGAAGAAGAAGAAGGAGGAGGAGGAGGAGGAGGAGGAGGAGGAGGAGAAGAAGAAGAAGGAGAAGAAGGAGAAGGAGAAGAAGAAGGAGAAAAAGAAGGAGGAGGAGGAGAAGAAGAAGAAGAAGAGGAAGAAGGAGGAGGAGGAGAAGGAGGAAGACATGAGTCTCATTTTCCTCACCTATAAAACAAGGGGGTTGACTAGATGTCCTCTGAAGTCCAGCTCTACAGCCATGATCTTATCATTCTATCAGACTTTTCCACCCTCATGCTCCAATTCTATCTCTTGAGTTTTCTTGAGGCAGCTCAGTGGTGTAGTGGATAGGACTGGATCAAATCTAACAGACCCGAACTCAAATAGTGCTCCAGAAACTTCTTAGGTGTGTGACAAGTCACTTAACTAACCTTTCCTGGAATACTGGGATCATAATAGAACCTTCCTCACAGGATTGTTATAAGGATCAAAAAACATAATTTGTGTCAAGAATGTTGCAAATCTTAAAAACACCATATAAATTTGAACTATTATTTCCTTTCTCATTTTACAGATGAGGCATCAGCTTTAGAAGGGTGAAGAGACATTAACAGCAGGCAATTGATGGGGCTGGCACTTGAATTCTGTCCTCCTGGCTCCTATACCACTCCAGCCCCTTCCACTAATGGGCAGTCCATTGCGGGGGTTTTTTTATGGTGCCCTCAGAACATCCCATCATTATCACCCTCACTGGTCAGAGGGTAAATAGCTAGGGAATAACTGGAACTTTCAGATCCACTCCCACTCCATTTTCTAAACCTCCCCCCCAAAAGAGCACACTCTGTATTCATTGGCCAAAGGAGACACATGGACAGAAGCCTGAGGTCCAGGGCAAATTTCCTCTCTCAAGAGTGCTGCCTGAAGAATGGACTCCCTTCATCCCCAGTCTCTTCTGAGTCTATCTTGCTCCACTTAAATGTCAATATTTTATTAAATCAATTTTGAAACCGGGGAAAAAGTGTTTGGATTCCACCCCCTTTGCAGCAGATGTCAAAGAGAAACATGATTCATTTTTCAGCACATTTTGATACAAAAAAACAGGAAAACTACATCTGTTCCAATTCATTGCAGAGGGGAAGGAAGCAGCCCGCAGCATTGCCCAGGGGGTTTCAGATTTTTCTAGGATTTACTCCTTCTTCTATCCCTTAACCCCCTGCTTTCCTATGATCACCCACTCCTCCAATACTATACTTCAAATCTATCAAATTATTATTATCCCTAGTAGCCAGCATGCCATCTACTACCTACATGCCTTTGAACAGTCTGTCTCCCTCACCTGGAATCCACTTCTCACCTCCCCTCCTAGAATCAATACCTAATTTCACAGCACAGCCCAGGTGCCATTTTCTACAATGGGCCCTTCCTGATTCCTCTCTTGGTTAGTGTACACTTCCCAATTCCCAAACTGCCCAGCATTTATTCTGTATATTTTGATATATTCATCTGAAAACCAGGGACAGTAATAGCACCAGAAGTCAGAGTCCAGTTAGAGATGTCAATTTCAAGACCACTTGGGAGATCTCAACCTGTGTATACATTTAGGGAACAGATTAACAGACAAGATGAAAGTAAGATGAAACTCAGTGGTCATAAATGTCACTGAGACAACACCATTTAAGTGTTTTATGTGCCAAACACTGTAAAGTCTAAACACTTGCATTCAAAAAATCATTTTCAAAAGTACAAGATGGAGGAGGTATGATTAGATAGCAATTTACTGGAAAAATATCTGGAACTTTATTGAACCACAAGATTATTATTAAGGCAGCTAGGTGATACAATGTATAAAGTGACAGGTATGGAGTCAAGAAGACCTGAGTTCAAATCCAGCCTCAGACACTAGCTGTATGACCTTGGCAAGTCACTTAACCCTATTGACCTCAATTTCTTCATCTGTAAAATGAGCTGGAGAAGGAAATGGCAAACCAATCCATCATCTTTGCCAGAAAACCCCAAATGGGGTCATGAAGAGTCAAACACGACTAATATAACTGAACAACAAAAAAACACAAGGTTTTTGCAAGGGCCAAATGAGTTAACATAGGTAAAGCATTGGGCAAACCTTAGAGTTTTACATAAATGTTAGTTGTTAGTAAATACCAAATTAGAAATACTGAAAAGGAGAGACTCATAAAATGGAAATTAAGAAAACTATTGAACTAGTAAATAAAACTAAGAGTTGGTTTTATAAAAAAAAACAATAAAATTGATAACCCTTTGGTCAATTTCATTTAAAAAAAAGAATAAAACCAAATTACCAATATCAAAAATGAAAAGGGTGAACTCACATCCAATGAGATGGAAATTAAAACAATAATTAGAAATTACTTTACCCAACTGTATACCCATAAATTTGACGATCCAAATTGATGAATATTTTATTTTTTATTTATTTATTTGCTTTCAGTGTTCTACAATCACTTCCATGTATCTTAGATATTTTCCCCTCCCACCTCCTCCCTCCCCCTACCTCCCCAATCCCTCCCTGAAACAGCACACAATTTTATATAGGTTCTACATATTCATTCCTATTAAATATATTTTCACCTCAGTCATGTTGCATAGAAGAATTAAAATGAATTGGAGAAATCATAAAACAAACCAAAACATAATGTAAAAGAAAATGATGTGCTTCATTCTGTGATCAAATTTCATTTTTCTTTCTCTGGAAGGCATTTTGCCTTAAGAGACCATTGGGAATTTTTTGAGTCCTTGCATTGCAATGAAATACTAAGTCTACTAGAAAAATTCCTCACACACTGTGGTTGTTGCTGTGTACAAAGTTCTCCTGGTTCTGCTCCTTTCACTCAGCATCAGATCATATAAGTCTTTCCAGGTCACTCTGAAGTCCTCCTGTTCATCATTTCTTATAGTACAATAGTATTCCATTACATTCATATACCACAACTTGTTCAGCCATTCCCCAATGGATGGGCATAACTTTGATTTCCAGTTTTTGGCCACCACAAAGGGAGGTGCTATAAATATTTCTGCACACGTGGGAGCCTTTCCCATTTTTACAATCTCTTGGGGATACAGCCCTAGAAGCAGTATTGCTGGGTCAAAGGGTATGCACATTTTTGTAGCCCTTTGGGCAGAGTTCCAAATTGCTCTCCAGAATGATTGGATCACCTCACAGCTCCACCAATAATGAATTAGTGTTCCAACTCTCCCACATCTTCTCCAACATGTATCATCTTCCTGTTTTGTCATGTTAGCCAATGTGATGGATGTGATGTGATTGGATGAATATTTTAAAAAAATAAATTGCACATATTAACAGAAGAGGAAGTTGAATACTTACATAACCCCATCTCAGAAAAAGAAATTGAACAAGCCATCAATGACTTCCCTAGGAAAAAATCTCCAGGGCCAGATGGATTTACAAGTGAATTCTATCAAACATTTAAAGAACAGTTAATTCCAATACTATATAGATTATTTGGAAAAATTGGTGAAGGAGTCCTACCAAATTCTTTTTTATGGTACAAATATGGTTCTGATACCTAAACCAGGAAGAGCCAAAACAGAGAAAGAAAATTATAGACCAATTTCTCTAATGAATATAGATGCAAAAATTTTAAATAAGATATTAACAAAAAGAATACAGTAACTTTTCACAAGAATAATACATTGTGATCAGGTAGGATTTATACCAGGAATGCAGGGCCAGTTCAATATTAGGAAAGCTATCAGCATTATTGATCATAATAGCAACAAAACTAACAGAAACTACATGATTATCTCAATATATGCAGAAAAAGCTTTTGACAAAATACAACACCCATTCCTATTGAAAACACTAGGGATCATAGGAATAAATGGAGCCTGTTGTGCACTGTACACAACAATAAAGTCCAAATGGATACATGATCTAGGTATAAAGATTGATACTATAAACAAATTAGGAGAGCAAGGAATAGTGCATTTGTTAGATTTATGGAGAATGGAGAAATTTTTTACCAAATAAGAGAATATTACAAAAAAAAATGGATCATTCAATTGAAAAGTTTTTACACAAACAAACCCAACACAACCAAGATTAGGAGGAAAGCAGAAAACTGGGAAAGAATTTTTGCAACTAGTGTCTGTGATAAAGGCCTCATTTCTAAAATATATAGAGAACTGAGTCAAATTAACAAGAATACAAGTCATTCCCCAATAAATGGTCAAAGGATATAAACAATTTTCAGAAGAAGAAATCAAAGCTATCTATAGTCATATGAAAAAATGCTCTAAATCACTATTGATTAAAGAGATGCAAATCAAAACAACTCTAAGATACCACATCATACCTATCAGATTATCTAACATGACAAAACAGAAAGATGATAAATGATGGAGAAGATGTGGGAGAGTTGGAACACTAATTCATTATTGGTGGAGCTGTAAGGTGATCTAATCATTCTGGAGAGCAATTTGGAACTCTGCCCAAAGGGCTACAAAAATGTGCATACCCTTTGACCCAGCAATACTGCTTCTAGGGCTGTATCCCCAAGAGATCATAAAAATGGGAAAGGGTCCCACATGTACAAAAATATTTACAGCAACTCTCTTTGTGGTGGCCAAAAACTGGAAATCAAGGGGAAGCCCATCAATTGGGGAATGGCTGAACAAGTTGTGGTATATGAATGTAATGGAATACTATTGTGCTATAAGAAATGATGAACAGGAAGACTTCAGAGTGACCTGGAAGGACTTGTCTGAACTGGTACTGAGTGAAAGGAGTAGAAGCAGGAGAACTCTGTTCACAGCAACAACCACAGTGTGCAAGGAATTTTTCTGGTAGACTGAGTCCTTCACAGCAATGCAAGGACCTAAAAAATTCCCAATGGACTCTTGAGGCAAAATACCTTTCACATCCAGGGAAAGAACTATGGAATTTGATCACAGAATGAAGCAGATCATTTTCTCTTGTGTTATGTTTTGTTTTGTTTTATGGTTTCTCCCACTCATTTTAATTCCTCTATGCAACATGACTAAGGTGAAAATGTATTTAATAGGAATGTATGTGTAGAACCTACATAAGACGGCACGTCATTTCAGGGAAGACAGGGGGAAGAAGAGGGGTAAAAGGAGGAGGGATAGGAAAAAACTAAGATTATATGGAAGTAATTGTAGAAAACTAAAAACAAATAACATAAATTTTTAAAAATAAATAAATGTAAGTTGCTGTTCTTGCTGTTGTTATATTCTTTCCTGTGCACAAAGCCCTACTGGTGGCAGGGACTGCTTTGGTCTTTGATTATGTTCTAGAGACAAAAGAAGAAGGAGATACAATGTTCTGGAACAGCAAGCTCTCTATTTGAACCAGGAAGTACATTGTGTAAGAGGGAGTAATACAAAATAAATGCCAACCAACCAATACAGTCAACAAGTGTTTATCGAGTCCCAACTTTGGGTTAGGTGCTGTGTAAAGTGCTAGAGATAGAAAGATAAAAATGGAAGTCCCTAATCTCAAGGAGCTTATATTTCACTGGGGAAACAACATCTGTATGTGTGTATAGGTATGTATGTATACATGTATATACGTGGGTGTTATATAAATATGTGTGTGCGTGTGTATATATATATATATATATATATATATATATATATATATATATATATATATATATCCTAAAATTTTTGGACAATACGTATCATTTCATCAATGTAGGGAGCTCTCAATGCAAACACTCTCTGTACTGATATGATTAGGTACTATTTTGCCACTACCAGCAATGGGACAGGCATGCCCTAGGGAAGAGACACTAGGTGACTTACACTTGGTAAGTTAAACCATTGCTACCACCTCTGCCACAATATCTCTCCCCTCCTGGGCCCAAGAACCTTGGTCATATTAGTGCCCCTCAGACCACTGGTTGTACTTTACCATCTATCCATTTATTTATTCATCAATCCATTTATCCATCCACCCATTGATTTATCCTTTGGGGCTCTAGAAAGTTCTAGTGGCTTGCCTTCTGCATGTAGTAGAAGGAGGATTAGAACCCAGGAGTTTCTAATTCCAAGACCAGTCTTATCTATTATAGGCAGCTAGATAGTGTAGTACATAAAGTGATGGACCTGGAGTCAGGAAAGCCTGAATTCAAATTTAGCCCCAGATATTTCCTAATTGTGTGACTCTGGGCAAGTCACTTGACCTGTCTGCTTCAGTTTTCCTAACTTGTAAACTGGGGATATTTATAACATTCACCTCTAAGGGTGGTCATGAGGATCAAATGAGATATTTGTAAAGTACTTTACATTTCTTAAAGTGCTATATAAATGTTAAGGTTACACAGCTAGTAAGTGTGAGAGGTCAGACTTGAACTCATGAAGATGAGTCTTCCTGACTCAACTTTCAGCAATTTATCCACTGCAGCACCCCCTAGCAGCCCTCTCTACCTTCAAATCTATAAGGTTTGGTTTTCTCCACTAGGTAAACTAGATAACTTCTAAGTTCTTTTATAGCTCTAAATCTATGCTCCAGGATCATTTTTTTCCTACCTCTTCTTTCCCGTCCTCAACATCAAAAATATGGTAATAGTTTAAGAAGGGACTTGAGATATCATCTTGTCCAATCCCCTGATTTTAAAGAGGAGCAAACTTAGGCCCCTGAGGGGTCAAGTGGCTTGCCGAAATCTGTCTCTTTGCAGATAATGATAATAATTGCTAGCACTTACGTAACACTTTAGGATTTGCAGAGCACTTTACATATGTTTTCTCATTTAATACAACAACCGTGGGAGGTAATAAAGAACAGGAGTGGAAATCAGAAAGACCTGAGTTAGACATGCACTAGTTATGTGACTCTCTCCAAATCACTTGTAATCTCTGCCTCAGTTTCCTCATCTGCATAAGTATAATAATAGTATCTATTTCATAAAGTTGTTGTGAAAATCAAATAAGTTAACAAATGAACAGAGCTTCATAAAACTCAAAACCCTATAAAATGCTAGCTATCATTATTATAGGTGCTATTCTTGTCCCCATTTTCAGTTGAGGAAACTGAGGCACACATGTGACTTGCACAGGGTCATATAGCCATGTCAGAGAAAACTTTTTGAGACTCCCCATGCTGCAGTCTGTCCACTGCTCCAGGTAGAACATATAGAATATATGCTCATTGAGAGTAGGGAGTTTCATCCCTTTTGTACTCCCATCTCTTAGAATAGTGCCTGGCAGTAACAGGTGCTTGATAAAGGATGATTGATTTGATACCCCCTTCCTATTTCTGCTTCTGGGGTCAGATTTATTTATTGTTGTCATTGAGTCATTTCATTTTGGGGTTTTCTTTGGAGTGATTCACCATTTCCTTTTCCAGCTCATTTTACAAGTGAGGAAACTGAGGCAAATGGGTTAAGTGACTTGCCCAAGAACACAGTAAGTGTATGAAGCTGGATTTGAACTCATGAAGATGAATCTTCCTGATCCCACACCCAGTGCTCTAGCCACTGCACCATCTATCTGCCTGATCACTGTTCCATAAGATAGCAAAAAAGTCTCCCCGAAAGACTTTAGTGCACTCCAGCCCAGCCCAGGTTCCACTGGCTTCTCTAGTCCTCCTTTTTTTGGCATTCCTATAAGAATTCCTACAAGAACATCCAGGGAACTTCTCTGCCTTTCTTTAATTAGATTCAAAGCTCTATCAAGGATGCGGAAATCAGGGATGCATAATCCTTGGGGGGAGGCTGGGTTAAGTAAAGACTCTAGCCAAGCTGCTCAGGAGTGGCCATTGGGTTGCTAAAGGCAAGAAGCATTTGTCGGGAGGCTATAAACCATTTCTCCTATGGTGTAGAAGAAATGTGTGGTTTTAAACAGCCTGCCATGCAATGCAAGACCCTGGAAGGCAGGAAATGCTTGGTTGCGTCCCCAGCACCTAGGAGAGTAGGGGCTTAATGAAGGCGTATTGAATAGAATCTAATTCCAGTCCTTTGGGGATGGCCAGAACTCTGCATTCATCTTCTTATTCCCTTTCATCTTTAATCTTTTCTAAATGAGATGTTTATAAAAAGCACTTAGCACAGTGCCTGGCATATGGTAGGTGCTCTATAAGTGCTGATTCCCTTTCGTCCTGCCCCTTCCCCTTTCTCCTGCTACGTTAGAAGATCTTAACCTGGTCTATGTGAACTGGTTTTTGTTTTCAATAAAATTGATGGCAGTAATTCAAAATAATTGCTTTCTTTTGTAATCTTATGTGTTTTATCTTATGCATTAAACTTTATCCTTAGAAGTGGTTTCACCAGACTTCCTAAGAGGATCAGCCCACCAAAAAAGCAAAGAATCTTTGCAGTGTGCTGTGAGACCCCACAGTCTCTGAAAACCAAACCAATTCTTTACTCAATACTCAATCCTGCTTTCCACTTAAGTCTCTCTCTTTCTCCTCTCTTCTCCTCTCCTCTCCCTCCTTACCTCAGTCTTTTCTCTCTCTCACTCTTCTCTCCACTCTTTCTCTCTCTCCCTCTTCCTATATCCTCTCCCTCTCTCTATTTCTCTCCCACTCTCTCTCCCTCCCTTCTTCTCCCTTTCCTTTCTCTCCTCTCTCCCTTCCACTCTGTACCTCTCCCACTTTGTCTCTCCCCTTTGTCACTCTCTTTTCCTAATCCTTTCCCTTCTCTGTCTCTCAACATGAGAGAATAAAAATTGAGTCAATGCTCAGTATGAGAGATAACATGGTATTAATGTCCTTTCCCTTGTGAGCTCCTCTCCTGATTCTCCTAGGTTCTTTCTCCATGTCCCAGAAGCCTTTTCATTCTAGAACATCCCTCTGTCCCTGAGGCCCCTTCCACAGATTGGTTAGCTCCTCCTAGATATTCCATTTTCATTTGAAGAAAAGTAACCAGGTCAGCCAAGTTTACTCCTATATTCCTCCACTCATGGTTCTGGATTTATGATTTTCTTCCCCTTGCCCTACCTTTTCGGCTTCCTATTGTCATCCCCCTTAAAAGTGTAATCTCCTTCAGGGCAAGGACTGCCTTGTTTTTGACTTGTGTTTGTGTTTCCAGCTCTCATTACAGTGCCCAATACATAGTAATTGCTTAATAAATACTTGTGTTGACTTGTTGATAGTAGAGACAGGTTTAAAGTCAGGGAGACTGAATTTAATTTCCACCATTGACATCTATTGGTATCATTCTATATCAGTAGAGGGGATTTTCTCGGTGAGAGTTCCCTTGTCAGTGAAATCACACGTCTAGTTCCTACCCCAGAAAAATCATTTAAGGAAATTCATTCCTGTGAAATTGGAAATAAATTTGGAGTATGTTTCAAAAAGCCTAAGTCTGCCTTGGCTTAAAACTGGAGAAAACTTCCTAACAATTAGGACTCTCCCCCAAACTGGAATGAGTTTACTTGAGAAGAAAGAGCTGCCTCACTAGAGTTCTTGCAGCAGGGGCTGAGTGAATGACCACTTCTCTGGAATGTTGTGAGAGGGAATATTAGGTTCGATATGGGTTAGACTAGATGGCCACAAGTCTCCATCAGCTCTAAGATCAAAGTTTTACTATCCCATAAATCTTCCTCTGGGCTCCCCTATGTGATGACCCCTTCTCCAACCCAGATGACTGGGCTCTCCATGAGTCATCCAGTATGTTCTGGTCAGAATGATGCAATCCGCTTTTTCCTTTGATGGATTAAGCAATTGATAGACAGACAGACAGACAGAGACAAAGATACATGGAGATGAGAAAAACAGAGACAGAGAGAAAGAGAGATAATATCATTAGGTTAATGATTCTCTCTAACTTACTCTCCATCCATCCCAGTTAATCTAGTGAATGGAACATTAATGCCAATAGCTCAATCAACTGTCATTACACAATAACCCAGGATCAGTTAAATTCATAAAGCAGAGTTCCCTAATAGGAAATCTTTATTGGTGCTGAATCCCCATCTGCTGCTCTCCCACAGACAATGTTTTAGGCTTACATTGGGACCTTTGCCACCAGACCTCAGGGCTTCTGAATAACAGACACCAACCCCCTCCCCGCCACCACCTAAAATCCTGACTGGGGGATGATTTCCATCTCATTTCATTCCAGTCTGTTACTTTTCATTTACCGCTGACATCTGATTTATTTATCTGTTTATGAAGCAAGCAGCTTAGCTCAAAGCTACAGGGATGTGCAGTTGATCAAATACCACCATGCACTGCATCTTACCCCATCCTGAATTTTTATGCCATCATTACTTAACAAAATAGAATTAAGTTGGGCAAGCAAGCTCCTGCATTATGCATCTCCTCATTTTATTCTCCTTTAGGCTCCTGCTGTCTGCCTTATTAAGTCATGAGGTGTGCTGAGGAAAGAAGGTTTTATCTTCATGAATCTGAGAAGCCTTGTGGCATAATGGTTAGAGTACAAGGCCTGGAGTTAGGAAGACTTGCCTGGTTTTGAACACTACCTTGAACAGTTACTGTTAAATTTTTATTGTGAGCATTTACACCTTGAAAATCAGCTATAAATCAAGGCTTGGTTTATAGTTCTGTTGACTGTCTAAACTTAAGAAAGTAATGGAGAACATGTTAATAATTCATATTAAACTTATATGTGTATCATGAGTACATTTTCCCCCCAGAGAGTCAGTTGTTAAGCATTTACCAGCATACCACTGAGGATACTGAATTTCAACACTACAAGAATCAATCAACATGCATTTTTTAAGCACCTACTATGTGCTGAGCACTGTAGATACAAAAACTGAGTCCCTGCCCTCAGGAATCTTGCATTCTAAGAAAGGAGACAACCTCTACACACATAAAGGTTTGATTCCATTAAGTTGGATCATTGCTCCAGGACATAGAGCTTCAGTTTTTTTCCTTTCCTTTGTAATCAAGCTGGTGATGAGCTTCTCAGAACTTAGCCAGATAGGTCTTTGAATGTTAGAGCATTTTCTGGTTAAGAAAATAATAGTAATTACATTTTGTGGTTAGAGAATTCACATCCTCCTGGGGGAGGAGCCTCTTAAATCATACTAAAGCATAAGTGACTACTTACTGCGTGTGTTCGTCTTTCATTGCCGAAGAAAACCATGCCATCAGAGAAATGATGACATGACTTGCACTTGACTTTGTTTGGAGTGAGGGAGGGCTGTGCAGGTCACCAGCCTCACTTCTTCTCCAGAGCCATCTGAATTCAGTGACCAGATACTCATCAGGATGATTGAAGATGACCCAGGATGAGGCAATTGGGGTGAAGTGACTTGCCCAAGGTCACACAGCTTGTGAATGTCAAGTGTCTGAGGGTCCTCCTGACTCTCACACTGGTGCTCTCTCCACTGCACCACCTAGCTGCCCCAAGTGACTACTACAAGAGCATTATATACATTAGCACTTTGTATTTTTGCAACAACTCTGTGGATTTAGAGCCAAAAGGGACCTTGGATATCACTGAGACCATTATTTTACAAATGAGGAAACTGAGGCCCAGAGAAGTTAAATTACTTACCTAGTCTCATATCTAGAAAGTGTGACAGTGGGATTTGATATTAGGACTCCCTGATTCTAAGTCCACCACTCTATCCAATAGTTCACACAGCCTCTCTCCATTTTACAAGTGGGAAAACTAAGACTGAACCAATACTTAGGTTACTTGCTAAGGGCTATGCAACTAGTGAATATCTGAGGGATGATTTGAACCCAGACCTTACAGATTGCTAGTCTATGACTGTAGCCTCTAATCCCACACTGGTCCCCCTGCTGCCTGCCCCCCCCATCTCCTTGAGGAAGGGTTTAAATTTCAAGTCCATGTTTTATTGCAGAATGACAGAAAAGAGGTGAGGCAGTGACCATTGCTTGGATCATTAATAGAGCAACGGCAGAGGATCCCAGCAGAGGTGTTCCTTTGTCTCCACTTCACTGGGGTCAGAGGGTTTGAGAGTGAGTTTGTACTGCTGGCACCAAAGATGTCCATGACTCATCAAAGCCTCCCTCCCAGAGAAGTGCAGAGGAGGAGATCCAAAGATTCTTTCAGCTAAAGACCAACCAGAGGAAGGAGGGTAAGAGGTGGACAGAATGACAAAAGAGGAGGGACCCCAAAACACCCCATAAGGGGTCCCTTAGACAATTCAACATCCTCTAGTTCATTAGTGCTATTGGTCATGTTTTGGTTTGGCAGACATGATAATCTCCAGATCCCTTCTCCACCTACCCTAGCCCAAAAGAGAACAATTCCAGATGTTCATATTGACTATGACCTGGGCTTGGTCTCATGTGAGTTGATGTGTCTCAGCAGGTCAAGGAATAGTAAACACATCCTGGGCCACACACATCTGATGAATCATCAGCTAACATAATCTCATTCCTGCCCAAAACAAGGAGCCTCCATTGTAAACCTAGAAACTTGAACTTCAGTTTACCACAGATTAGAGAGATTAGATTTAGAATTTATATCTAAGTTATATGGTAGTGACTGTAGAATACTGAAAATAAGTAAAATTAATTAAAAAATGAAAAAAGAAGAATTTATGAAGTGTTTACTGTGTATCAGGCACTGTGCTAAACTCTGAGGAGACAAAAGCAAGAGACCAAAAGATCCCTTTATCATCTCACCTTCGAATGTGGAAGCTGACATAATAAGAGAAACTCAAAGATAGGGGAGGGCTCAGGGGAGACCAGAGTAGGGCAAGCAAACCAGAGTGCAGTTGGGATAGACTAGAGAGTGAACCAAGAGGGAAACAAGATGAGGAAGGAAATGAGGAGGATTGGGTAATAGGAGACCTCCTGGATAAACCGGCTCTTCCAAAATTATATTAGGATGAATTTGTGGAGAGAATAAAGTTTAGTTCAGTGTAGCAAAAAGAGCACAGGACTCTAAATGAAGAGATACTGGTTCAAGTCTTGTCTCAAACACTTGGGGCCCACATCTTCTTGAGCAAATCACTTAAGCTCCCTCAATCTCCCCATATATAAAAAGAAAGAGCTGAACACAAGAACCTCTCCAGTTTCTTCTGGCTCTGACAATCCCTATTCTAAGGCCCCTCCAAGCTCTGATATTCCCTGTTTTCGGGCCTCTCCCAGATTTGACACTCTGTGTTCTAAAGGTTCTCTCAATTCTAACATCCTCTGTTTTAAACCCCATCTCAGTTCTGACACTTTGAGGTCCTGTGTAATTCTTCTCCACCAGATCCCAGTAGCCTTCTCACCTTGGAAGATCCTGTCCCGTGGCCCTATTCTCTAACTGGTTAGTTCTTCTTTTAAGTCCTTACAAGGAAAGCACCTAGGTGAGCTGTGCTAATTCTGTCATTTTTCTCTGAGCTCCACTCCTGGTTCTAAAGACTTCTTTCTCTATCTCTTGGGTACCTTCTTCCTCCTCCTTTTCTGCTCCCTTTTATGTGTTTTTTTCCTCATTAGAACATAAACTCCTTGAGGGCAGTCATTGCCTTTCTTTCTACTTATATTCCTAGAGCATAGCACAGGGCCTAGCACATAGTAGAAGCTTCACAAATATTTGTTGGCTTGCAAGAGAATTTAATGACGTAAGACCCAATAATAACCCCCAGGATCCATAGCTGGAGTTCCTATGTGGATTAAATTCCACTGTTGATTGGGCTGAGTATTCAGGAAGCCTTTCTTAAAAATAGATGAGTAGAAGGTAATTATTCACTACACTACAAGAGGTGTGTCGCTTTTCAGAAATGTTCCCTACAGGGACCCTTTAAATATTGAGCTGCTGAGTGCGGCTAAGAGTTTGTTAGAAGTCATTACTTGGCAGAGAGTTGGGTTGGACAGCAGAAAAAAATTCAGCTAACGTTTGGGAGCCTCTCCTCATTGGAGATCAATGAGAAATAAAACAAGACAGCTCTGGAATGTTAATGTTAGTCAATGGGGAAAGAATAAAGAGCATAAAAAGCAGCTCTGTAATGGAAAGACCATCGACTTTGGAGACGAATAGATGGCCTCCATTGGTAGGAGGATGTCCATCACTGAAAGCCTTGTGGATATTGGAGAGAGTTCATAGTTTCCTAGTCATACAATTAGAAGGGACATCAGAGACTCTCCAGGCTAACTTCCTCATTTTACAGATGAGGAAACTGAGGACATTTCCCCAAATTGGAGAAGTCATCTTCCCACCATCAAAAATAGATCATAGGCCTGGAGCTGGAAAGTCAGAAAATTTCATTTTAAGGACTTGGGAAACTGAGGCCTATGGAGGTTAAATGACCTCCCCAAGCTTATACATAGGATCATAGATCTAGAAGGAACTTCAAAACTCACCTAATCCAACCCCCTTGTTTTATAAGGGGGGAAGCTAAGAAGCATTGGAGTTGTGTCCAAGGTCACATAGATAAATATCAGAGGAAGATTTAAACCCAAGGCCTTTGATTCCAGAGGCAGCTAGTTGGCAGAATTCTTGCCAGAGTCCTCCTTAATAGGCTGATCCTTCACCTGGAAGATGGTCATATACCTGAGAGCCAGCGTGGCTTCAGAAAGGGCCGAGGAGCAGTTGATATGGTGTTTGCTGCCCAACAACTCCAGGAGAAATGCCAGGAGTAGAACAGGAGTCTGTTCACAACATTTGTAGATCTGATCAAGGCCTTTGACACTGATAGTCGTGAGGGCTTATGGAAAATTATGTCAAAATTTGATTGCCTGGAGAAGTACATCAATATTGTACGTCAATTTCACGGTGGCATGTTTGCCCAGGTTCTGGATAATGGACAAAGCTCTCTTGCTTTTCCAGTCACTAATGGAGTGGAACAGGGTTGTGTACCTGCTCCCATTCTTTTTAGCATGATGTTTTCAGTCATGTTGTCAAATACTTTCAAGAAGGATGAACACAGCATCAAGGTCAACTACCATATTGATGATAAGTTCTTCAATTTGAAAAGGTTACAAGCCAAGACCAAAGTGGAGGGAGTGTTGGTGCATGATCTTCTGTTTGCTGATGATTGCACACTCAATGCAGCCTCTGAAGCTGGGATGCAACAAAATATGGATCAATTCTCTGCTGCCTGTTCTAATTTTGGCCTAATAATTAACACCAAGAAAACACAGGTGCTCCATCAGCCACCATCATACCATCCATATGTGGAACCATCAGTTACAACAAATGGAGAAGTTGTGAATGTTGTGGATAAGTTCACTTACCTTGGTAGTGTACTTTTCAGGGATGTACACATTGACAAAGAGGTTGATGCACACATTGCCAGAGCTAGCTCAGTGTTTGGGAGACTCTGAAGAAAAGTTTGGGAGAGAAGAGGTATTAGACTGACTACCAAACTGAAGGTCTACAGAGTCATTGCTGTGACCTTATTGTTGTATGCCTGTGAAACATGGATGGTCTACCAGCGCCATGCCAGGAAACTGAATCACTTCCATTTGAACTGTCTTAGGAAGATTCTAGGGATCACCTGGCAGGATAAGGTACCAGACACTGAAGTCTGTCTTTGAGCTGAACTATCAAGCATTCAAACTATGCTTCAGAGAGCACAACTCAGATGGGCTGGCCACATTGTTTGAATGCAAAATGTACTCTTGCCAAAAAGACTATTTTATGGAGAACTCACATGGGGCAGGCAATCACATGGTGGCCAGAAGAAATGATATAAGGACACTCAAGATTTTGGATTTGACTGTGCGACATGGGAGACACTGGCATGGCATGCCCACATCTATGAGCGAAGCAGAATTGAGACAGCACAGAGTAAACATAGGATGCACAAATTTTAGTATCCACCTCAAATATTCACTCGGATTATTTGTGCCCAACCTGTGGTAGATCATTCTGAGCTTGCATTGGTCTGATCGGTCACAGTCAGACACGTTGAAATTTCACTTTATTATGGTGATGTCATTTGGTCCTCTTTGAGAATAAAGGACAAAAACCAAGCAGCTGGCACAGTGCACTGAGAACTGGGACTGGCGCTCAAATCTTGCCTCAGACTTTCACTAGACGTATGAGCTGGGGCATAGCTCTTAGCCTCAGTTTCCTCGTCTGTAAAATGGGAACGGGCTACTGTGAGGATAAAATGAGATAATACGGATAGAGTGCTTTGCAAATGTTAAAGTGCTGTGCAAATTCTAGTTATTACTATTGCTATGTTCAGATAGTTTTATTCATTCAAAAACCATTTTTATGTGCCTACTATGTGCAAAGTGCTATGTTTAGAGCTCAGGATACAAAGGGAAAATGATCACATGGCCTCTGAGATTCTGGGATTGTATCGTTCTTTCTGTCAAATGCACCCCCATCCTTCCAGGCTTCCAAGACTGTTCCCTCCGGCATCCTACTCCATTCCTCACACTTCCAGTTTTCCAATCAGGTGTCAAATAGTAACATTTCCACCTCCTTAAATAAAACCTGTGTGAGTAGAAAGAGGGTCAGTGCAAAAGATGGCAGCTAAGTTAAGATCCCAAGACATTGGAAGAATGACCACAAAAACACAGCTTTTTCAGAGTTGGAAGCAGAGGTGTGCTGCAGCCAGCTCTTACCTGTCCTAGAGAGCTGATGGTTCAATTTTCAATGTGAGTACTTACACTTTGGAAACTGGCAAATGTTACAAAAGAGAATCCAAATTCTCTTCCTCCCTCTACCCTTCCAGCCCTCATTGAGAAGGCAAGAAATATGACACACATTATACATGTGATGCCATGCAAAACATTTCTACATCAACCATATTGATCAAAAAAAGGAAAATAAAGTGAAAAACAATACGTTTCAATCTGCACTCAGAATTCATTAGTCAAATCAAGGCTTAATTTATCATTTTACTGGTTATCTTAACTCATGAAATCGATGAAGAAAATGTTCAAGAAGATTATAAACTTTAAAATGCATAAACAAGGGGGCAGCTAAGTGGCACAGTGGACAGAGCACTTGCCCTGGAATCAGGAAGACCTGAGCTGAAATCCAACCTCAAATATTTACTAGCTGTGTGACCCTAGGCAAATCATTTAACCTCGACTGCCTCCAAAAACCAAAACCAAAACAAAACTGCATAATGTATACTTTTTTTGGAAAGCTGGTTTTAAAATATTTTCTAGCAAATAACTAGCTGAAAGGGGCATGAAAGACTGTCTAGTCCAATCCATACATACAAAAGAATCCCCACTACTCATTGACAATTAATCAGAAGTAAAATAAGACACCTCAGGTTTGTTAATGTCAGTCCATCGGAAAAGAGTAAAGTGAATAAAAGGCAGCTCTATAATGGAAAGGCCACTAATGACATCCATCCTAGATGGACACAGCTTCCATTTAGAGACTTCCATTGACAAGGAGCCCTCTATCTCCCAGACAGCCCATCCCATGCGGGGAATGTTTAATTTCTAAGGTTTTCCTTTCCCAGAGTTGAATATGCCTCTTTGCAAATTTCATCACTTTTTCCTCTACAGACCTTAATTCCTAATCTTTAAAGTGAAGAAGTCAGAATAAATTATCTCAAGAAGAAGAATAAATGAGGATGACAAAGATGAAGGTGGAGGAAGAGGAGAAAGAGGAGGAGAATCAACATTTCTATAGTGCTTTACACAATGCTTTACAGCATTAATTACAGATTAGAAGGATCTGCATTAACATTTTCTTCATTGATCTCATGAGTTAAGACAATCAGCAAAATAATAAATTAAGCCCTGACTTGACTATGAGTTAGGGTTGTTATGAGAATCACAGTTTATAGATGAGAGAATTGATGCTAGTCTTCTGAGCAGCTGCAAATGGAATTAGGTCCTGTAAGTTGCCAGCAGGTGGTACCACTTTGGACCCCCTGCTTTCTTGTACCCAACAGTGAAAGAATCGCTTCTGCCATCTCCTCATTTTGTCCCTGCTCCATCATGCCTTAAAAAGGGAAGGAAAATGAGCCACCAGCTCCTGTCAGATCATCTGGTAAAGGTTTCACAGTGCCAAGAAGCCTTAAACTATACAGTAATGGCTCTTAATAGGATAACTTGCAATTGGGAAATCAGTTTATAACAGTCACCCTCCCTGTCTCCTCACTTTCCTGTCTCCTTCTCAGTGTCATGAGGGATGGATGGTTTTCTACTTAGCAACCCTTGGACCACCCTGGTGGGTATTGTACATTATGATAGCTATTATTCATATATTATAGCAAAGAGAAGTGTTTACTACAGGAGCAGGAAGACATGCTCCAAAGAGCTATTTGCCCATTGGACCAAAAGCTGGGGTGCTTTTTCCTAATAATCTCCCCCACCCACCTTTCCAGTCTTCTTTCACCTTCTTACATAATCTCATACTCTTTGATCCACTGACACTGGTCTCCTAGCTTTCCCAGAAGCAAGACCCTCCATCATTGGCTCTGGACAGTCCCTCTGTTTGTCCTCCATTCCTGGAACACTTTCCCTCCCAGCTCCACCTACTGACCTCCTTGGCTTCCTTTAATTCCCAACTAAAATTCCATCCTTTACAGGAAAGCCTTCCCCAACTCCTCTCTTCTCCCTCTGTAGATTATTTCCTGTATATAGCTTGGGGAGCAGGGGGAGAGACAGAGACACAGAGAGACAGAGTGACAGAGAGATATGATAGAGAGAAGGATGAATGAGTATAGTGATAGATACGACATAGGTATAGCTATAAACATGGATACAGATTAGATATAAATATAGATATAGATACAAATGCTTGCATTTTGTCTCCCTTATCAAAACATGTAAGTTCCTTGAGGGCAGGAACTCTCTTTTTTGCCTCTTTTCATATCCACTTAACACAGTAGCTGACACATAGTAGGTGTTTAATAAATGTTTATTAATTGAAAGATATAAATTGACTCCTATCTATGTTTATTCTCATCTATGTACATTAAACAAGGCAGGCCAAATAATCACATTTCACAGTCATGCATTTCTGTAGGTCTTTTAACTTGGCAAAACACTCCCAAATCTATGATCTTATTTCACCCACATGGCGGCCCTGTGAGGAAAGGAAAGAGGGTACACCGGACAGGGCACAGGATTCAGAGTCAGAAGGCATGGGTAGCAATATTAACTTTGCCACCTTCCCATCCTCCCTTGGGCAAGTCACTTCTTTGGGGCCTCATTTCCTCATCTATGAAGCAGAAGGTAATTAATTATCTGAAGTCCCTTGTGGAGTAATAGAAAGAGAGCTGGATTCAAATCCTGGCTCCTGGCTCCAAATCTCAGTGCTCTAATTTCTTACCTATATAACTTTAGATATATTACTCAGTCTGTCTGGGCCTTATTTTACCCATCAGTAAAACAAAGACTAAGTGGTCTAATTTTATCAGTGGGAGGAACAGGACAAATTGAGCTGGATGTGTCCAGCAACTGGACAGATGCAAAAGATTCCAAGGAAACAAGGGTTCGAGAATTTGAGCCATCATTTGGAAAAGGGATTATAAGCCTGGCTCTGCTTGACCTCAGGGGACAGAACCAGGAGCAAGGAGACCCATTTTTAGGTTTACTGACAGGCAAACCTTCCTAAGTAGGAAGGCCCCCAGAGGAAGGGGATGCCTGGGGAGGTGGAGGGGTCCCCCCTCCTGTAGAGCTTCAAGCAGAGCCTGGATGAGTGAGCCTTTGTCAGCTCTCTGATAGTGAAGATTCCTCTTGTGTGTAGTTTGGCTGCTGAGACTCCTTCCAACTCTCAGATTCTGTGGTCCTTGATGGGGATTTCAAGGAGCAGAGGCAAAATGGTCCATACTCAGTCTGTCTAACAACAAGGATTTATTGATAGCTTATAGACATAATCAGTCATACAAGAAAGATATAAAGAGACACACATTCTGCCTCCTAGTCACCCTCAGGTCCTAATCTGGGTCTGGATCTAGGAAATGCATCTCATTGCCGATGAGAAGTCAGTTCTGAATGGACACTGCCCAACCCCATCTGGCCCAAGGCTGTAAGTGACTCGCTGGGTTGTATATGGAGATAAAGGGGGTTAGAATCCATTTCAAATACACCAATCTAGGGAAAACAAACCTCAGGCGACTTTGAATACACAGATCAGGAGTAGGTCAGGTTCCTTCAGTGTCTTAGATTCCTCCCCAGGGAAGAGACCCAGTCTCTTGTCAGACAGCATTACAAATATCGGTCCTAACTCTAGACACTGGGACTCTGTTGGTGTTGAGTCTTTTCAGTCATGTCCAATTCTTCATGACCCCATTTAGGATTTTCTTGGCAAAGATAGTGGAGTGGTTTGCCATGTTCTCCTCCAGCTCATTTTACAAATGAAGAAACTGAGGTAAACTAGCCCACACAGTTAGTAAGTGTCTGAGGTCAGATTTGAACTAGGGTCTTCCCCATTCCAGGCTTGGCACTCTATCCACTGTGCCACCTAGATGGCTGTACTATTATTATAGCTAGTCATTTATATACTACTTCAAGGTCTTCTAATACCCACAGCTAGCATTTATATAGCACTTTCAGATTTGCAAAGTACTTTTTGCAAATGTTACCTTGTTTTGGCCTCAAGACCGCCTAAGAGGTAGATGCTATTATTATCATCCCCATTTTACAGATAAGAAAACTGGGGGAGAGGTATTTGGTTTGGGGAGTCACAAGGACATGAGGGAGTTGATTGACATGTCTTTTCCAGTAGTAATGGTAACATTACTTTAATAACAGTTTCAGATCTAGTTAGTCATTAAGGAGGAGATGTGTGCATGCAGCAGGGCAGATGGTAAGGTCCATTGAATCGGAAGGTGCAACAGAAGGCGATGGGGGGTGGCAAGAAGATAGCAGGAGTGGAACATAAAGTAGGATTAGGGTAGTATATTGTACTGATGGTTAAGCTCTAAAAGTCCTACCAAGTTGTCAAAAGTTCACTTCACTTGATTAATTCATCCACTTGGCTTTTCCTGTGTGGATAGTTAGACCAGATTTCTAAGTGATTTGGAATTTCATAAAGGAAAAATTATAATGTTCCTGAAGTTGATCAAACAATCAACCAGTAAGAACCCACTACATTTCAGGCATGGAAGTGCAGGAGATACAAATACAACAAATAATATCATCTCTGCTCTCAAAGAGCTCGCATTCTAATGAAAACACCAAGTAAATAGAGTATCTTATATAAAGGTGTATAAAGAAAAACTATAAAGTAAACTAATACCAATAAAGCAGGTGAATACCAGGTAATATGGAATGGGGGGTCTAGAGAGACTTCTTACAGAAAATGATATACCTTGAAGGAAAAGATGATTCTGCTATGAGGTTAAGATAAAGAGGGAGTACATTCCAAGAATGGGGACAGGCAGTTCAAAGGTACAGAGATGGAAATGGAACATCATGTAAGAGACAGAGAGAAGACTAATTGGAAAGAAAGGCTGGAGATTGAGTGTGTCGAGCTTTCAAAACTAAACAAATTCATATTTTATACTGAAGACAGTGGGAAACCACTGAACTTAACTGAGGGGGTGGGGTGGGGTTGGACAGGGTCAAATCTGTGCTTAAAGAAAATCACTTTGTAAACAGTAGGGAAAATGGGCTGAACTAGCAAGAGACTTGAGACAGAGAGACCAATGAAAAGTTCCCAATTCTTAACCACCATTGCAGTTGAGAGGTGATGAGTTCTGTGTTAAGTTGTTCACTGTGGGAAATGAGAGAGGTATCAGAGGCAAGACATACTGTAGAGGCAGAGATGACAAGATTTGGCAACAGATTTTCAATCTGGGACAAGGAACAATTGAAAAGTTAGAGGATGAGAATGGTGGCATAAGAAATAGGGAAGTTTGGGTTTTGTGGGAAAGTGGAAATAGGTTCTATTTTAGGCATGTTAAGTCTTTTATGCCTCGTGTGATATTAGTACTCAGAGAGTCACCAGACCAGGTTATTTCTCCAAAAGTCTGCTGAATGTCTCCCCCTAGACATCCCATCAAACCCTCAAACCAACTTTACTCAAAATTTTCCACCCTCAACCCACTTCCCCCAATTCTACATTTCTGTAAAGGGTAGCAGTCACCTATGGTCAGAACTTCAGTCTTCCTTGACTTTTCCCTTTCCCTCACCATTCTCTTTCCAGTCAAGGACCAAGAAAAGGAAGAAGGGAAAGACTCCTCATAAGATCACATATCAGAATAGGTTGATCAACACAATTCAACAAGCATTTTGTTAAGTAGCTACTGTGTGTAAGTCACCAATTCATTGTTTAAAGACGTCAATTTTTTTAAATTTCCTGCCCTCAAGAAGCTTTGGAAACATTTAAGTAAATATATGAGATAGAGAGCACAGAAAACTAACAGCTCAGTAGGGATCTCATATATCTTTCTCTAGGTGGTAGTATATTGTGCTGATGGTTAAGCTCTAGAGTTGTCCTACCAACTTGTCAAAAGCTCACTTCACTTGATTTATTCATCCACTTGGCTTTTCCTGTGTGGATAGTTAGACCAAATTTCTGAGTGATTTGGATTTCATAAAGAAATAACTATAATGTTCCTGAAGTTGATCAAGCAATCAACCAGTAAACACTTGACCTAAGCCTTGGAGGAAGTTCACGGTTCTAAAAGGCAGTCCAGGAGTAAGCTGTGTGAGGCACAGAGGCAAGAGACAGACGTAATAGAGAGACATTGCAAAGAAACAAGTCTAGGATGGGTGTCAGGGAAAAACTTTCTAACAAGGAGAGCTGTCCCATAGTTGGATGGACTGCCCAAAGGGGCTTCAGGCAAAGGCTGGATGACCACTGAAAGGGGAGGTTTAGAATCCCAGACTCTGCCAAGTGAACTTTCACTTGATCTTGCCCAATGACCTCCAGGTCACTTTCCAGCCATCTCCACACCACACCACACACCTTTCCCTTCCCATTTCCTGTTTCTGTGTTGTCTTTACCTTTGGGAATGTCAGCCCCTTCAGCAATTGGGAAAAGATCCAAGAAATTGATATATGAATGGAATGGACTCCCAGAGACAGTTTCAGAGAAACTTGAAAAGATTTATATAAACTGATTCAAGAAAAATGAATAATTAATATAGAAACAACAATATAAAATAAACATTTTGGAAAAACTTAAGAACAACGCAATGACTGACCATGATGCCAGAGAAGTCATATCAATACATGCTGCTCACCTCCTGACAGAGAGGGGACAGATTCAGTGTGCAAAGTGAGACATATTTTTTGAACACCAGTTTGAGAATTTGTTTTACTTGAATATGTTTTTATAGCATCGATTTTGTTTTTTATTTTTCTTTTTTATTTCCAAGGGCCAGGAGAGACAAAGGGAAGAAAATAGATTTTTGTCCATTAAAAATTTTTTAAAAGAATATAAACCCCTCAAGAGCAGATACTATCTTGTGTTTGCATCCCCAGAATTTAGAGTACCTGGCACATAGCAAGCTCTGGCTAAATGTCTTATCTAGTTAATTGAGAAGGAACCTTTGTTAAGGTACATATCTAAACTAGAGGTGTGGTCCTGGGCAAGTCACTAAACTCTGTTTGCCTCTGTTTCCTCATCTGTAAAATGAGCTGAAGAAGGAAATAGCAAATCCTTCCAGTGTCTCTGCCAAGAAAATTCCAAATGGGGTCACAAAAAGTTGCACATGACTGAAAATAACTGAACAAGAAAAGAGAGCTTCTGACATTCTATCCACCTCTCAGATTCTGCAACTATGAACAGTTAATAGGCCAGTTTGTTTGGAAGACACTGTTACTGAGGTAAAGACTTTAGGATCTAAGTTATATTATTCCCCCAATTTACATTTCCCAAGATGGTCAGGAATCTCTTTCTGACCCAAATATCCTCCTGGCAAAGTTCCAGATTTTATGACCCAGAGGTTCCCACCAATGTTGATTCAAGACTGTGGACTTTCTTGTAAAAACAAAACAAAACACTGTTTTTTCTAGTTCTCCAAGTGTTCCCTGACTCTGAGGGTCCCTGGAGTTCATTCCTGCCCAGACTGATTCTCTAACATTGTCTGACAGTGCAGCATTTTCAGACAAAATCAGAATTACCACAGAGTTCTGAATTATTCACATCTATCAGGTCACATTTGCTGATGGCACAAGGGGAATTGGTCAGGGGGAAGCAAGACTCATCAAGCTGAGCACCTTGGTAAAGACTTTTTAGTACCATTTACTGGTTAGCGTCAAGGCTCCTAAGGGTCCATGACCTTCCTACTTCCTAAGGAACCACAGATGGAGAGAGCACAAAGCTGACACTGCCCATTTGAATGAACCAATGGAAGCAAATGGAAGATGGGACCACATGGGGACGTCTCAGGATCACAGAATCTCAGAAACAAGTAAGAATCTGTTCAAAAGTCAAGTCAACAAGCATTTATTAAGCTCCTACTATGTCAGACTGTATAAAAAATGTGGCAGATATAAAGAAAGGAAAAAATCATGGTCCCTGCTATCAAGAATCTTACATTCTAATGGGAGAATTAACATACACTATGTAAACATGATAGATATGGGATAAATTGAAACTCAGATCCAAAAGAAGGCACTAAAATTAAAGGGCATCGGGAAAGATTTCTTGCAAATGGGGCATTAGCTGAAGGAATCCAGGAAAGACAGAGGGAAATGAAGAGGGACAGAGTTCTAGGAATGGGAAAGAGACAGCGAAAACACCCTGAGTCAGGAGATGGTGCATCCCATTAGAGAAACAGCAGGGAGACCAGTGGCACTGTATTGCAGACCAAAGCAATCCCCAACAAGCAATGAATAATGATGATAATAAAAAGCATTTGTTAAGCACCGTACAAAGCCTTTACAAATGTTATCTCATTTTATCCTCACAACAACTCTGAAATGGGGGTGCTATTATTATTTGCATTTTACAGTTGAGGAAACTGAGGCAGACAAAAATCAAGTGACTTGCCCAGGGTCACATAACTGGGAAGTGTCTGAGGTTGGTTTTGAACTCTGGTCTTCCTGACTCCAGGGCTTTATCCACCTGGCCACATAGTTGCTTCTCAATTGAGGATCCCCATTGAGGAAAACATCCCATTTCCCAGGCGCTCTGTTCTACATTGAGCCAGCTCCTCATCACAGGAGGGTCTCCCAGACATTCAGCCTAAATTTGCCAGTTGGCACATTCCACCTCTGAGTCTCGATCCGCCCTCTGGGGCCAAGCAGAACCAGGTTAAGCCTCCTTCCACATGAAGGCCCTTCAAACACTTCAGCACAGCTATTGGGTCCCCCTGAGTCTTCATTGTTCCAGACTAATCCCATTCATAATCCTAATCAAACTCCTTAATGATAAGAACTGTCCGAAAGTGGAACAAGCCTTGCGTCAGAGGCTGAGTTCCCTTCTCCCTGGAATTCTTCAGGAGGAGACTGGATCAACCTCTGCCCTGGATTCTGTGGGTTGGGGTTTCTTCTGTGTATGGGTTGGACCTAGTGTGCACTGGGCTCCTTCCAGCTCAGTCTGGGATCCTGCATAATGATCACTGGATTCAGTGGAGGAGGGGTCTTACAGATCTGTGAGAAGGGCAGTTGTGAGAATCTATTGAGATAACATGGGTAAATGACTTTGCAAACCTCAAGACACTGTATAAATACAAACTAATTTGTTTTATTTTAAAGCTTCCTATCCACTTACCTCAGACATTTTGTGCTCTGAGGCCCCTCCCAGCTCTGAAATTCCCTTTTCTAAGGCCCCCCCCAGCCCTGACATCCCCAGTTCAGAGGCCCCTCCCAGCCCTGCCATTCTTGGCTTTGAGGTCCTTTCCAGCTTTAACATTTTAAAAATTCTGTACCAAGAACCACATTTTTTAAACAGACATTCTCCTCTAAGCAGCTGAGGAGAAGGACTGAATGGGAGCTCAGATACTTAAGTAATGGATGCTAAAGAGAAAGCTCTGAATCTTTTATATGAACTGGATTTCCCTGCCAGTTCCTCCTCTCAAGGTGCTTACTTTCTAATGAGAAGACAATATATAAAATCTAAAGGATGGGGGAGGGAGAATGACTGAAGGTACCCAGTGGACAAGGAGGTGTGGTAAACAGAGACTGGAGGGTGACCAGGAGAGGAATGAGACATGGCTGGCCTGGGGAAGGCTGGGAAGTACAAGACCCTCTAGGCTCTTTGAAGCTCCTGAGGTTCTCCTCTGGCCAAAGGGAGTGGGAGATGTGACATTGTCCATGGCCTCATTGGCCACTCCTAGCTTTCTGTCTTCCCTAATGGCATCCTCAAATCAGCTGATGGCCGTATCTGCTTAGGGAACCAAGGACTGATTGTTGGAGGTGGAAATTGTGACAATGAGAGCAATCCCAAAGTAGAATGGCCTGGTTGGAGAGGTGGTGAGGTCCCCATTCTTAGCGAGCTTTCTGCTTGTAGAGTCTGTTGTAAAGAAGATTCTTGCTCCTATTGGGGTGGCACTGGTTGATGCTGAGGTTCCTTCAGCTCTAAGAACCTGTAAGGGACGGTTGTTCCAGGTTTCACCCTCTTCTACCTGCACACCCTCTGCAGACAGAATTCAATCCCCTCGTCCTTCAACTAAACAGCCACCATGCTTTTCCCTGCTCTTTGTATGACATCTGGATGCCATTATTTGCTCTAAGTGCACACCCTCCAAGTCACTAATGGAGGCCCCTGCTGAGAGGTGAAACCCAGGAGGCAACATCTGGAGCTGGGTTTCTAACCAGTTCCCAACCTATCTTTCTTTCTTTGAGGTGGGTCCTTAATAGTCTTGGGGGAGTAAACAACCTAATTAATCTACCTTCTTCTGTATCTAATTTACTACTTTTTATGAATATGCATCTGTAGAGGCCTTAACACCTGGGTATTTAGAACTTCCCCATTCACAAAGTATGTCAAGTAATCAATGGCCAAGAATCCCCTGATACCTCTGCTGCACACACACATACACATATGTGCACACAAACACACACACAAACAACATGTACAGATGTACAAATATATTAACACAAACATAAATATCTATACATATAAACACATATACACATATAGACACATAAACACACATGCACAGACACAAACATACATACAAATATATAAATACATGCATGCATACCATACATAAACACACACATACACACATATACAAACACACAGACATACACACACACATACCTCAATACACAATGCAAGAGCTCAGATGAAACCCAGCTCCCACAGTCAGAGCAACCCTCCCAAAAGCCTTCTCAGATTCTGCCTTCTCTAGGGAAAGATGCTCACAGGGGCTCCCTGGCTTATGTCTCAGGATTACATTAATTTGAGTTTCAGATCCTAGAGAAGGAGTGAGATGCAAACAGAGGTTCCCACTGTGGGATAGTGGAAAGAAGACTGAATTTCATCAGAGGCTCCAGGTTCAAATCTTGTCACTTACTGTATGAACATAGTGCCCGGCACATAGTAGGTGCTTAATAAGTGTTAATTGGATTCACTTTAACTTCTCTCCACAGGTAGGAAGTGGCAAGCCCAAGTCCTCTGTCTCCCAATTCTGCATTCTTTCCCATGATGCCATTCTGAATGGAGTGGAGTTATGTATAGGATGGTTGGTGGAGTAAGAGCTGGATTTGGAGTCAGAACCCCTGGCATGGTCATTTAACCATCCATGGGAACTTGGATAAATCTCTTCCTCTCTGGGTCTCAGTTTCCTCAATTGTAAAATGAGGGAGTTGAACCAGACAGCCTCTAAGCTCCCTTCTAGCTTTTCTTACTTGTGCTGTCTTCTCCACAGGAGTACTGTGAAGACAAGACTTCAAAAGGTTTAAAGCACTTAGAGAAAAGTGAGTTATTCCAATGCAGTACCACATCATGGCGAGAGTACAGAATCAGAAGTCAGAAGTCCTGGATTCAAATTCTAGTTTTGCCACTTACCAGCTAGGTGACCTTGGGTAAATCTCTTCTTCTCTCTGGACCTCAGTTACTCCCTCCATGTAATGAGGGACCTGCAGCTGGCATTCAGTAAGCACTTACTAAATGCTTTTTCATAAATTTTTTATTCATTCTCTATAGGCTTGGGGGATGATGGGTGTCAAACATTGCATATAATGAGTTTTTTCCATACATTGATTAAATCTGTCAAAATGATTTTTCCCCCTTTCCTTATTCTTTGCTATAAGAGACTAACTTCTGGGAGAAAGAGATTGTTGGGAAATATAAGGTGATGTAAAAACAGAAGATGTCAACAAACATAATATTTTTAAACACAAGGAGATGGGATTTTTGGCTCTAAGTCTAGGGTTCTGGGTGAAAATGTCCACCCAACCATACCAGAAGTGGAAATGTTGTGTACTTGGAGAAATGAAAATATATTATCATTTAAACCTGACTAATGACTGTAATGAGCACAGAAGAGCTTAGTTTAAGGGAAGGAGTTGACAATTGGTTCTTGAACAAGATCCTAATTAGTGAATTGCTAATTATTCTTCCTTATTACAGACATCAGCCTAGGGGGCTTTCCCAGCATAAACTGTGGAAGGAAAAAACGCCCAACTAGAAGTGTGGAGATGGTCCCTCATTACTTGTGTGACCTTGCGCAAATCACTTAAGGGTTGCATGATGGACAGAGCTGTGGACTTGGAATCAGGGAGACCTAGATTCAAATTCCTACTCTGAAACTTACTAGCTGTGTGATCTTGGGTCAATCATTTCACCTCAGTTTCTTCATCTGTAAAATTATGAATTGGACTAGAGGACCCCTAAAGTCCCTTCTGGATCTATGATCCCATGACTCCTAGCACTGTGCATACATAAAAAGTAACATGGAGGAAGGAAGGAATCAGCCAAATGATAAAATGTTTTTAGTCTCAATTATCACATCATAAAGGAAGGGCAGGTTGACATCATTGTCAAAGAGGAGGGCTGGTGCAATCAACATGTCTCTCTTATTGTTAGGGTGCTGAGATTCACTGAAGCTTGGGTTAGAACTAGGAAAGATCTCACAGACTCATCTAGTCCACACACATACACCCTCACACATGCCACTTTACACATCAGGGAACTAAACACCAGATAAGTGAATGAGTTGTCCAAGTTCACATAGCTTATTATTAAGTAGTAAAAGCAGAATTTGAATGTAAGGCTTCTGATTCGGAATCCAGTGCTCTTTCCACTTGCACGGCACCTCCAGTTGTTAAAGTTCAATCCAACAAGAAATGTTGCACACTGGAAAGAATGTTGAATATCCTGGGTTCAAATCCCTGCTGTGTCTCTCACTACTTGTGTTACCTTGGGCAAAAACCACTCTGTTCGGCTCGCTTTCCTTACATGTAGAACAATCCGGTTGCAGTAGATGTCCTCTCAGATCCCTCCCAACTGCTAAATTTATGATGCTAGGAAGCTACTCTAGCCCTTGGGGTAACCAGCATTCCAGGCAAATGATCTAAGCATAGGATGGTCTGCTCATTTCAGATCATGAGCAGGTATCCTCTGAATTTTATACTGTATATATCATGCATGTATGATTTTTTACATGTTGTCTCCCTTGTTTCAAAATAAACTCCTTGAGGAAAGAGTTTAGGTTGGGCTTGTGGGAGGGTTGGGTTTTTTGTTTTCATTAGTGTTTAGCACCGTGCCTAGGAAATAGTGAGCACCTAAGAAATGTTTCCTGACTGACTGTCTGTCAGTCACAGTCACTCAAGGGTTCATTCTACATTATGACATAAAATCCTTTAATTGACCACTAAGCCAGATTTTGAGTTCTGAGCAAGAATTCCATGGATATAATAAAGGAATGATCCCCCCTCTGGTCTTTATTATTCCAAGCAAGAACTCCATCCCTCTGGTCTTGTCTTTATTACTCTAAGTAAGAACTACATACGTATAGTAAAGGGTGATCCCCAGCCCTCTGATCTTTTCTTTCTCATGCTGAGCAAGAACTCCATGGATACAGTAAAGGGGTGATCCCTAGCCCTCTAGTATCGACTTTCTGCTTACTTTGAAGGAGCTCCTGCCTGGAGGCCAGGTGAGAAGTTTGTCCAGGTCACTGAGGACCTACTTTCCCCATCAAATTAAAGAAACATGCTCAACACTGGGGAGCCAATGAGAGAACAAATAAAAAGTCAATGCCTGCTTTCCAGGACCTTATATTTTACTAAAGTCATCAGGCCTTTTCCTAATAAAGTCTGCTACACAAAGCCCATTTTGTCTCTTCCACGCCATGCAACTGTTCTGGTATTTTTTGAATCCCAGTAATTGTATTTTCCTGATCACAAAGGACAAAGAGAAAATGAATCTTCACATTTAAAATGGGTTATTTAAAAAAAAATCCTTTTCTCCTACTGGCACTTAAAAGTCAGCTCTCCTCCCCAGACGGTCTTTCCCTTCATTGACTTCTCCTTATCAGATACGTCAAGCCCACTGTCATTTAGAAGCCACATTATGTTGGCTCTTTCTTTTCCATCCCTAGAAAAGAAGAGATTTGACCTTTGGTAAATAAAATAGAATTCTGAGCTTTTGGTGCCAGGCACTGATGTCTAGGGTAGTAATCTCAGTGTCTGGAGAAACTTCTCTTCTCTGAGCTTCTATCTGATAGCAACCCCTGGAGATAAAGTCCTGAAACAAAGGTTTATTAATAACACAGACAGCAATAGGAGAGTGGGGACAAACCAGGATGGAGGGGAGGGGGCGAATTTCCAGGGTCATGACTCACTCCACTGGTGTTTCATTTCTTTGACTTCCCACACAGAGAAATGTCTAGATTTTTATCTGGAGAGAGGAAAAAAAGCACAAAGTTAGAAAATTAAGAAGGGAGAAAGAAACTGATTGGACCCAACAAGGTGAATGAAGCTGCTTTGTGGGAAAGTCAAAATAAAGGCTCACATCCTACGCAGAAATGATGACTTGCTCCCTTTTAGGATTTGTAAGAGTCTGATCGCTGCAGAGAAATGTGATCTCCCCTTGTGATAGCATTTAAATATGGTAGCAGTCACTGGCGTGGTCTGACGTCCCATCTGCCCTCTTTGGCACCAGGAGAAAGAAAGGGTTCAATAAGTGGAGCTCAGATCCCAAAGACCAGCTAGCAGCTAGGCATGGGTCCAGATTGCTTGGTGGAGTATTACCACCCACATTAGAAGTATCTCCAAGAGGGCTGATTGCCAAGATCAAACTGACCTCTCATCCTGTCCCTGGGAGGTCTATAGCACAACTGAACTGAGCCAAAAAATAGTCAAAATAGGAAAGGAAAGTTCAGCTGCCCCATGTGGAAATGAATCAGATTTGAATGTATCTTGGTGGGAAGGATGGAAAGAGAGAGTAACAAAATAAAGAACCAATCTTCACCACGAAGTACTTCAAAAAAACCTTTTCTAAGCTGGAAGAGATGGCAGCCAGATGGTTTGGTAGAAAGCTGGACCTGGAGTCAGGGGGCCATGAGTTCAAATCCAGCCTCAGACACTTGTTAGTTGCATGACCCTGGGTAAGACAGTTAACCTCAGTTTCTTCAACTGTAAAATGGAGATAATCTTGACCTCCCAAGGTTTGTTTTATAGATCAAATGAGGTTATATTTGTAAAGCACTTAGCATAAAGTACTATCTAAATGCTAACTATTATTATTAGAGAGACAAGCTTACATGTTGGGGCCAAAGAAAAATTGATAAATTAATAAAGTATTTATTAAGTGCTTACTATGTACCAGACATGTCCAACTTTCATGACCTCACATGGCGTTTTCTTGGTAGAAATACTGGAGTGGTTTACCGTTTCCTTCTCCAGCTCATTTTACAGATGAGGAAACTAAGGCAAACAGAGTTAAGTGCCTTCCCCGGAGTCATACAGCTAGTAAATGCCTGAGGCCAAATTTGAATTCAGACCTGCCTAAGTCCAGGTCTGGTGCTCTATCCACTGTGCTACCTAGTTTTCTCCAGCTGTCCCTACCTAGGTGGCACAGTGGACAGAGCACTGGACTGAACTCATCTTCCTGAGTTCAAATCCATCCTCAGACACTGCTAACTGTGTGAATCCAGGCAAGTCACTTAACCCTGTTTGCTTCAGTTTCTTTACCTGTATAAAATTAGTTTTCTTTGTCAAGAAAATCCCAAATGGAATCAGAGAGTCAGACATGACTGAAGCAATTCAAAAATAACATCAACTAGAACTTTCAGTTCATCAGTAGATGAAATTACCTATATGGAAACTCCTCCTATCAGCAACTGCTTCCCAATGATATTCTTGGAGAATGGCCAGGGGGCACTAAGAAACTGTCACAAAATCATAGATTTAGAGTGAGAAGAGACCTGAGAAATCACCTAGTTCAACACCCTTGTTTTACAGAGGAGGAAACTGAGGTCCAGAGAGATTAGGTCATAGCCACAATTTGGCCAAGACAAGACTCAAACCAAGATCTTCCTGATTTCTATAGCCACTGAAGCCTTTTAGCCCTCTATAGTCTGAACAATGCAATTTTTGTTATTTAAAAGAAAAAAATCAGTTTTATTGTACAGGAGTACTTTCAGTCAGTCAGTTAACAAGCATTTATTAAGTGCCTACTATGTACCAGATACTGAGTTTAACACTGGGGTTACAAAGAAAAGTATGACAGTCCCTAATCTCAAGGATCTCATTGTCTAGTGGAGGAGACAACATGCAGACACATATGTACAAGATAGACACACACTAGTACATACATACACATACATGTTTTAAATGCATGTATGTGTTTATACATATCTGAAGGGTTTTAGCCTCTTTCTGTACCCCCAGTGCTTAGCACAGTGCCTGACACACAGTAGGTGCTTAATAAATGCTTATTAATTGATTGACAGAGACTGTTGGCGGTTTGGTGTAGCCTATGGACTCTTTGGAAGCATGTTTTTAAATGCATATATGTGTATATACCTACCTGTAAACAAGCTATATACAAGACAAATCAGAGATCACCCACAGAAGGGAGACCCTAGCCTTAGTTGAAGTAATACTATATGCCTCAGTTACAGGCTGAACTTGGATCCTGCTGTAGATGCATAAAATTCCAGAGACATTTGTGAAATTCATCTTTTCAATTTACTTAGAAACATCAGTAGCCTAATCAAGGCAATATTTTCCTTATTCTGGAATATTGCTAAAAAAATGTTCAAATTGGTGTCAAAGTATCAACCAACACTCCCTGGGTACAAATCACTAGGCTGTAGCATCCAGCCCCAAGGCCATGGATGAGATGAGATCATGAGACTGTCTTTCTTTTTCATATTTGTGTGCTCGGTACTTAGCTCGGTGTTTGGCAAATAGTATGTGTTCTTCCTTCGTTGCCAAAGAAGACCATGCCATCAGGGAAATAATGACATGACTTGCACTTGACTTTGTTTTGAGTGAGGGAGGGCTGTGCAGGTCACCAGCCTCACTTCTCCTCCAGAGCCATCTGAACCCAGTGATCACGTATTCGTCGAGATGACCCAGGATGAAGCAGTTGGGGTTAAGTGACTTGCCTAAGGTAGTAAGTGTCAAGTGTCTGAGGTGAGATTTGAACTGAGGTCCTCCTGACTCCTGCACTGGTGCTCTATCCATTGCACCACGTAGCTGCCCTTTGGCAAATAGTAGGTGCTTAATAAATATTTATTGATGATTATTGATGGAAGATCATTAGAGAGAAAAGTTGTCAAAGCTTTTCTTTTTTCTAGTTCAAGATCTTTTAACCTCCATGAAATTGGAAACTTCTTGAGGACAGAAACTATCTTTTGTCTCTTATTATATCCCTAGCACTTAGTACAATGTCTGGCATATAATAAGTGCTATATGTGTGTGTATATATTGACTATTGATTATTGATGAGAGATCATTACAGAGAAAAGCTGCCTAAAACATTTATTTGCTCTAGTCCAGGGTCTCTTAATTTCTGTAAGATTGAAGCTCCTTGAGGGCAGGAGCTGGAGGTTTTTTTCTTTTTTTTGCCTATTTTGTATTTCCAGCGCTTAGTAGAGTGCCTGGCACATAGTAGGTACTTGATAAATGCTTATGAAGGTGCTTGATAAATAAACAAATGATAGACAACCTTTGACAGTTTAGTGAAGCCTATAGACTCTTTGGAATCATGTTTTTAAATGCATAAAACAAAATATATAAGATAATAAAGGAAACCAACCATTAGGGGAATAAAGAATAGGGTAGTGGTGGGGTTTTTTCCCATTCGAGTTCACAGATGCCATGAAATCTATACACAGGGTCTGTGGACCCACAGGTTAAGAACCTTGTTCTGGATTGTGTAGGTTACATCTTAGTGGATTACAGTGATCATTGCTCTCCTTTTTCATACATTCAAAAACTATTTATTTATTTTTGCTGTTAAATCATTTTAGTCATCCGATTCTTCATGACCCTACTTGGGGTTTTCATGGCAGAGATGCTGAAGTGGTTTGCCATTTCCTCCTCCAGTTCATTTGACAGATGAGGAAATAGAAGTGACTTGCCCAAGTGACTTGCCCAAGGTCACACAAACAGTAAGTGTCTGAGGTTGGATTTGAACTCAGGAATTTCTGACTCCAGGCTAGGTACTCTATACACCATGGGGCCACTGAACCACCCATCTGTTTATTATTCTATGTCATAATCTATACCATACATTTTTTCTCATGATTATTTTGGGGAGGTGTTGTTTGGGGAGGAATCAGAACTGTGAAATAAAAAAACTCCCTACCCCAAGGTAGATTGCCAACTGTTCTAAGAAATCATGTGACTTTGCAATGGTCAAAAGATCCGTATTGGTTAGAGAGAGGACTTGAAACTGAGTTTTTCTGAAACTGTGGCTGAGTCCATATCTATTATACCACATATCCCTCTAACACTTGATTATATACATCATCAATTGTTTCATTAAGACAATTACAATGTTGCACATTTCAAACTGTCACAATGAGAAGGTAAGCTCTTCAAGGCAGGGGACATACCTTGTATTTCTCCCAAAGAATGTGCCCCAGTACCCCAAAACTGGGCTCAGCATTTACTTTTGGGAGTTTTGATAACAGACTTTAAATCAGTTACTCAAGTTTTATCCACCTGAAAATCATTCAGCTTCTTGAAACCTGAGACTGTATACTCATCTACAGAATCTATAGAATGGTCCCCATTTTTTCAAGTGATTCTTAATGACATCATGTCCCTCCACCTCACACTGTTGTGGACCCTATTGTATACGCTGTGCAGCCTATAAAGGTCCTTCCTAAAAATACAGTGCCCAAGTCTGATCAATATTTTGGAGTTTTCTCCAGACATAAACAGATCTGAGCAGAGTACAGTAGACACAGTCGATAGAGCCTGGAGTGAGAAAGACCTAAGTTCAAATTTCATTTCAGATACTTACTAGCTGTGTGACCCTGGGCAAGTCACTTAACCCTCTTTGCCTCAGTTTCCTCATCTATAAAGTGAACTGGAGATATGGCAAACCACTCCAGTATCTTTGCCAAGAAAACCCCAAATGGGGTCACAAAGAATTGAACACAACCAAACAACACATCCTGGAGACCAATCAGGGGTGTACTGTATGTTTAACAATCAGGTTGCTGGGGCAGGGGTGGGGGGGCAGGGAGGAATTGTACACAAGGCATACCATTAATCTGCATTATTAGCATTTTCTCCATCACTTAGGTCTAGATAATCAATAAAACAACAAATCAGACCCTGATTTGTAGCATTTGCTTATTTCCAAGGTGTAAATGATCACACTGAATATTTACACTCAGTTCTTCTGAGACAGTTCCAGCTCACCCCTGACACTGGGTCTATCTAAACTCAGCCTCAGGTGGTATTTATTTTGCCAGTTTCCTTTTCACATGGGATAGAGGTCCCAAATTCTTCGATTAGAACCATTCACCCCAGCTAGGCACACAGTCACTATTAGCATCCTCTGTTTAAAGAAATCTTAGAATGTTCTCCAGCCCTGTAGAGACTGGCCTTAGGTTCCAACCTCCAAGTTCTGAAGGAGTGATTTGTTTAGGTAAATTGTCTGTGTGTGTGGGTAATCTCCTGCAAACACCTGTGATCGGTTGAATTTAATTGGGCTACAGCTGTTGTTGATTACATTTTTTTTTAATATCCAGTTCTCTGTGTGTCTCTTCTACCATATCTTTCCCATTTGGAAATCAAAATTTAGCTCCACCTCGGCTGTCCCATTAGAGGTTTATTTAAAGGAGAGTTGAAGCTGTGGGTGGTCTCCCGATGCCACCACAGCACTACACATATGTATTTAAACATGTGGGTGTTTCAAATAGATTTTCCACAGGAATCTGAAGGATTCATAATTATGGAAAACCTCTCAGAACGGCCAAGACAGACTTCTCTCTCTGGTTCATATCATTCCAGCAGGAAGTCCACTACACAGACAAAAGCCAAGAATAAGGAAAACCCTATGTGGAATTGCTGTTGGAACTGCCCCACATTGTTTTTTGAGCCTAGTTGTATCAGTGATGAAGGTCTGTTAGATCAGGCCTCTTTTCAAGTTATAAGCATGTATTTATTAAGCATCTACTATGTGCCAGGCACTCACTAAAACTCTAGAGATACAAAGAAAGGCAAAAAGATTTCCTACCCTCCAGAACCTCACTGTCCTTTTTTTCCCAGAAAAGAAGAGAGGAGAGATAGCTAGGTGGCACAGTTGATAGAGAACCAGCCCTGGAGTCAGGAGGACCAGAGGCCAAGTCCAGCCTCAAGCATTTACTAGCTATGTGAGCCTAGGCAAGTCACTTAACCCTGATTGCCTCAAGAAAAAGAAAAGGAGGTACTATAGGTAAGAATGAAAGTGATTGATGAGTACTCATCACTTTGATGAGGTCAGTTTCAGAAAGACCTAGATTCAAGTCCATTCTCTGACCCTATTAACCTTTTGACCATGGGAAAGTCATTTACTTTCTCCAGCTACTATTCTCTAAGATTATAAATTAGAGAACAGTTGGCAATATGCCTTGGGAAATGGAATTTTCTTATTGGCAAGTCCCATTATTGATGTCCCAAATACTCATATCCATGAGTACAGACTGTCCTTGACTTTAAAGGAATTCTACTTGCCCTTGGGATTAGCCTTACCTGATATATTCAAGACTGATGAATTGAGAGGGGGCTAATTTGGTATAAAACTGCCCAGTCCCGAACATCTATTCCAATGGTTGAAAAACTGTATCTGTAGAGAGACAACCTGTTGAAAGCTGTGCAACTTTAATTTCTAGTTCAAATTCAGATGGGGAACCAGAGATGGCAGTCCAGGGACCAATATGAGCTAGGATCACAGATTTAAATCTTTTTAGTCTCCATGGATGGAATGTTCTCCCCTTCCTCATTTCCAGATCTTAATTTCCCTAGCTTCCCTTAAGACTTAGCTCAAATCCTATCTTTATCAGGAGATTTTTCTTTCCAATTCCCTCTAGGATACAATCCCTAGAAAGCCTCTCCCTGGAAAGAAAAAGTACAGCACTTTTAGTGCAGAAGTGAGTGCCCTCACTTAGTTGTCATCAAAATGCCTCAGGTTAATATTAAGCCTATTTTGTTTTACTATTAAATTACAGACCCAGTATCTATTTAGTCCAACTCAAACCTAAAAGGAGTCTCTTTCTATCACTCCTCTCCTAATTCAGACCCAAATTCCAGAGATGAGGATGGAGGTGGGCAGACTGGGAAGAAGAAGGTAGCAAGAGAAGAAACTGAGTCTATTTCACCAATGGGAGAAAATATAAACAAAGATGTCTTAGTAAGCCAAGACAGGGCAAGATGAGAAAAGTTTGGAACACAGGAAACGTGAAGGTGAATAATAGGTCATGAGATTAGAAAGATAGGTTGTTGCTAGATTCTATGATGTCTTGAATGTCAGGACCAGGAATTTATACTATATTGGTAGGCAATAGAGAACTACTGGCAATTTTAAAGTAGAGTGATGTGTTAGGAAAGTGACTCCAGTAGTCATGAAGGATCTACAAAGGATGGATGGGAGATAGATGAAGAATGTATGAAGAATGGATGAGAAATGGGCTTTCTGGAGGCAGAAATAATGGTTAGGAATCTTCTACAAAGGTTCAGAAAAGGAGTGAGGAGGTTTTTTTGTCTAGGATTCCTTATTCTGTCTACTATTGAGTAGAGAAGAAGGTAAATGATTGAACTGGACAGAGGGTGCAAGGAAGAAAGAAGTTTAAAAGTGGAATGAGCTGCCTCAAGGCATGATGGAAATTCAGCAAAGTCTGGATGACTACTTGATGGTGTATAGTAGGAGTCAATTATTTTTCAGATATGGCTTGTACTAGATGATCTCTGCTGTCTCTACCCTCTAAGAAACTTGGAAACTCTGAGTCAATAAGGATCCTGGTAAGTTTCAAATCCAGGTGCCTGAGTAGATACCAGTCCTGGTAAACAATGATAAAGCAGATCCAGTTAAAGACCTTTAGGATCACTATTAATAATTATGCAGAGTTTATGATCAACAACGTATCTTACAGGAAGTAAACTTAAGAGCAGACACAACAACCCACAAAATATCAATGAGACCCATTAACATACAGAGGAATAACTGGGGACTACACAATCCCATTCCATTTCTTCGAATATCCAAATCCTGTCCTGTGCCAGAAACTAGTGATCCATAGACAAGATGAAGTTGTTCCTGCCTTTAAGGACTTCACATTCTACTGGAAGGGAGATAGCATGTATAAAGATAAATAAATACAACATACACAAGATATTTTCGAAAGAGCCAGACATTATTTGCTGGGAGAATCAAGAAAGGTTCCTTTTAGGTGCCACTTAAATTGGTTACTCAAAAGACATCAGCCCAATAATCCACATAGGAAAAACAAAATAAATGAAAAACATCTATTACCCCATCTATGAATGCAGCTGTATGAATAACTCACTGAGTTCATCTATCAGTATACATGCACTGGAAAGGTGATCTAAATAGAAAGTAAACTAGATCCATAATTGAATATCAGGGAGAAAACATGCTAGATTGAATGTGAGAAATTTCCCAGAATTTAGAATGATCACAAGCTGTTCTTTTCAGCATTAATATTATCCTAGTTATCACAAAATCACCAGAGTTGAAAAAGACTGCAGAAGCCATCTAATCCAGCCTGTTCCTGACTAAGAAAATGTTTAATAACTTTCCTGGCAAGTGGTCATGCAGCCTTTTGTTGAAACCTCCTATGTGGAGAAGGTCATTCAATGAGGCCATGTGGCATTGAGTAATGGAACACTACATTCCCTGAAGAAAATTGTGTGAGACCCAAAAGTCAATGGAAAGATACAGGTAAGGATAATTAGGCTATAATTTAGTGCTTAATTGCCTGCAAGAAATGGCATAGAGGATTTCATCCGGGAAATGTAGGATCAAAAAAGGAGGTGATTTGATCATAGTTAGACTGAGGGAATACAGAGAGACAATTGAGATGTTGCTAAGGTATCCACAGAGTGTTGAAAGAACTAGACCACACTGGGGAGGTATTCTAAGGACGATTTCTGGGAGCCAATGGACATGAACTTCACAAGATGAAAAAGAAGAGACAAGTGGCACTTTTTGCCACTTGTGGCAGAGTGGAGACATGATGCTTATCAGAGATATCCCAGAATCCTTGAGGTTGTTGGTGGTCGTTAGTCATTTCAGTCATCTCCAACTTTTCATGGGATTCCACTTGAGGTTTTCTTGGCAAAGATTCAGGAATGGCTTGCCATTTCCTTCTCCAGCTCATTTTACAGATGAGAAAACTGAGACAAACAGAGTTAAGGTACTTGTCCAAGGTCACATGGCTAGTAAGTGTCTGAGGTCAGATTGGAGCTCAGAGAAGAATCATTCTGATTCCAGGACCAGAGCTCTATCCACTGTACCATCTAGCTGTCTCTTCTCAAGGTACTGAAATATAATAAGGCTAGTCAATAACCATTAGAAAAGGTATGTGAGAATCATATACTAATAGTGTAGCATGTGCATTGTATTGACTCTCAAATATTTAGGCTTTCTCTCTCCCTGTATTGGGACTGACTTGATTTCACCTAGCTATGTACACTTTAGTGGATTGGGGTAGTATGTGCATAGGAGCAGCCATATGGCTACAGTTCAAAATCTCAGGGTCTTAAAGGGTAGCTCTGATGTTTGAGGGACAGGGAGAGATTAACTTACACCACTAGCACACATTATAGTTTCTGTGCCACCACCGGTGTGTTTCACATTTTTGTAGAATCAATCACTATGATACCATTAATTGTTAAACATAAAATATTTACTAAAGGATAAAGCTAAAGTAATCATAGTCATAATATTTACCCAATAGAAAACAAGAGTAAGATATAACATTAACTCAATTAGAAGGCGAAGAGCAAAAATAATTTTACTTTACTTGGTGAAACGCAAGAGCAGATACAAGCATAACATTTACTCTATAGAAAGTAAAAGTAGCAATAATTAAGCTGAAATAGTTCAGTGTAGACCTGGGTCACACTCTCCCACCAATACACACAGTGTCTGTGGGGAATAGTGGATGCACATTAAAAAAAAAAAACTTAACAGGCAGGCATATGAGTAATGTGGAGATATATCTAATATGATTGTACATGTATAGACTATATCAGATTGCATGCTATCTTGGGAGGAGGGGAGGCAGGGGGAAAATTAGAACTCAAAATTTTATATAAGTGAATGTTGAAAACTGAAGATAAATGAATTTGTTTTTTAAAAAAAGAGAAATTCATAAACTTGGGTCAACTCGCAACTCTGGCTGGCTGGTTTTAATGTCCTTAGTCTCTTTAGAGAACAGTCTATACCATACATCACCTTCTGACCAAAGCTGCTCCTCTCCTATTTGTTCCTCTACTGGTTCTCATAGCTCTTGTACTGACCAGAATCACTTCTTTGCTACTCTTGGGATACTCTAGCACAGACAAGCTCTTTTAGCACATGAGAACATGTAAAGCTTTTCCTATGATAAGCATTTCCCTTAAGTCAGAAAACTACCAAGCTTTCTCAGATCTGCTCTGGGATTCTCATGAGTTTCTCCCACACAAGTTGTAGGATTATGAAACCTTTCCCACTCAGCTCTTCAAACCCCAGGGGTTTGTTTTATCTGGTCAGCTTTCAGCACAGTCATGCCTCTTTTCATAGCAAAGCAGATGCAAAGCCTGTATTTCCCTCTGTTTCTCTCTCCTTAATCCAGAGAGTATTGTTGTTATAAACAGGCAACAAAGGCAAACTCTTCAGAAGTTTCCCCTCTCTCAGTCGGAAAGGTGCAGTAAAGGGCAATCCTGCTATTCTCCAGCCAATAAGCTCTCAACCAAATTAGTGCCTCTTTTCCAATCAGCACAGCTCCCAGCAAAACAGCTGGGACTTGAGCTTGTCAGCTCCTATCAAGTCCTGTAGTCTGTCTTCTTGAAGCAACCCCACTAGTCCCCTCTCATGTCTTGTCACCCCAACTCCTCTTGCACTTAGCTTCCTCTCCTACTTTTATCTTCATCTACTCATATCCAATCCTTCTTCTCTCCTATAGTTTCTAGTGCCTCAAATTAAGCTTCCTCATTAACAATCACCTATTTGTATTTATTGTGTATTTATGTGTTTATAATATAAAACACTGAAGATCCACCTTTCTGTCAAGAGCAGTTTTTACATATTCTTCTCATAGTCCAGAGGCATTTAATGGATTTTATTCACTGTATCCTTCAAGACTATGGAAATAGTTTTTATTTTCCTGTTCTAAATCCATGGTTTATTTTTTTGGTATTGCTGTGCTTAGAGGGTTTTTTTCAGGTTACCTTATTTCTCCTGAAGGTAAAGGATGACAAGAGGGGAGAACCACAAAAGAGGTGATGATAGACCAGAATATATTGCCGACATCTTTAACTCAATCAGAACTCTGCCTTCGGTCAGGTTCTCTCAGCACACTTATCTTAGAGGCAGTTTTCTCTCTGGTCCTTATAACAATCTCCACATCACTGAATGTGACAAGCTTTTCTTCTTATGTGGATTTTATCTGTTTCTTACACAAATGTACATTTTCTATTCCTTTCCGTAAATATAACATCCATATTTGAAAGAAATACAATACATAAGCTAGGATGATGGTCTGCACAGGACTTAGAGTTAATTTATTCCTAGTGGTTCATTTTTGTCTTGTATCCTCAGTGCCTAGCACAGTGCCACAACCCCCCAACTCCCTTGAAACACACACATACAGTGCTTAACATGTGCTGGTGGGACTGAAATTGAATTCCTTCACTTTACTAAGGCAGAAATTCGGTCATAGAAAGGGGAAGGAACCTGTCCAATATCCCACAGCTGCAGAGTCATAACGTGGAATTTTTTGTCTGGGTAAAAATGTAATTTGGAGGAGGAGCCGTGGTGTTGAGGACTGTGAAACAGAAGTGGCACAGAGAACAACCTGACCTTGGGTACAGTATTACCATGAAAGGCTGTGGTCCATATCCCTACATCTCTCCCCAGAAGAGTTGGCAGATCTCGGGGAGGGGGGGGCAGGGAGTGCACCATAACAGTAGTACCCTAAGGAGACTGCTGGATCAGCAGAAGAATGGAAAGAAAGGTGGTTGCCTGAAGAATAAAACATATCTTACACCCACACACACACACACATACACACACACATTCACACACACCCTGGCTGGTATATTGGGACAAAGCTTCCTTGGCTCCATGCTATTTCCCAGCCCAGGCTTGCTTCTGAAGACAATTACCTCAGTACCTGGAGCCTCCTGACTCTGGACCATCCATCAGCCCCTGCAACCTTCCCATCCTGGAATTTCCCTGGCCCCCACTCCCATTGGTGCCTTCAACCTGGGGTCTTCATTTTGAGGAGGGACCCAGGTCAGTCATCCTTCTGACTTTCCATACTTTGACACCATGGTCTCTTATAGGTGCCTTTCCCTTCCTACTTTTCAATTCCTTTTTGTGTATGGGGTATTCAGAAAGGACTAGCACCTCACATGTGAAGGGAGCTAAGCCCTTTTCAGGGAAGCTCATCTACCTTTGGTGTCCACTTTCCACCTGACTCTCACCTGTGACTCCAAAACCATGCACAATGACCACACCCTGGTAAACCATCATGACAGATGGACTGATTCATGGAGGGTAATCAACAGCCTCAAACCTGTCGGTGAGTTAGGGGGTAGCTACCCCAAGCATATGAAGACCTCACCTGCAACATAGGCAGATGTGAACAATTTGTTCCAACAGGATGAAGGCAGCTGACGCAGGTATTATGGAACCTTAGAGGCTGGCCAGGCATCGGAGAAGCCAGGTCATCCATTTCATCCTGGGCCATGGCCCGTCATCTTGACTTTTATCTTGCCACTGGCATATAACTCTGGAAGAGAGAGTGAAGCTGATAACTTTGTACCATTCTGCCTTACTTAAATCCAATTCAAACAAAAGTCAGGATGTCCTCTGTGACATCAGTGACCCTCTTTTAACCTAAGAACAAGGGTCTTCTCCCATTAGGCTGTAAGCTCCTTGAGATCAGTGGCTGTGTTTCTTTTTGTTCGTATGTTCCATTCCTAGCAATGTGCCTGACTCAATGTTTAGTTGTTTCAGTCCTGTCCAACTCGTTGTGACCCCATTTTGAAGTTTTCTTGGCAGAGATACTGGTGTGGTTTGACATTTCCTTCCCCAGCTCATTTTACGGATGAGGAAACTGAGCCAAACAGGGTGAAGTGACTTACCAAGATGTCTTCCCAACTCCAAATCCAGTGCTCTATCCACTATGCCTGACACATAGATAGCACTTAATAAATGTTTGTTACCATGTCTTGCCTAGTTAGAGATAGTGTCAGAGTTGATATTGGAAACCAGCGTCCTCCAAATAGCCTAGACCACCAGTCAGAGAATCTTCTGAGCCAATGTCTCCTTGGCAGAGGGTGCTTGGAGGGTGTACTGAAGCGGTGTGTCTTCCTTGCCTATGTGGAAAGAGAGGGAAAAGGATGAGTGGACCCTTTAGCTATGCCTAAGCTCTTCTATCAGATGGTTCAGTTTTGGTGCTGCTTACAGGGAGTATCTCAGGATTCATCCTTTTTTTTTGTTGTCATTGGATATCAGAGACTAAAGGCCTTAGCTGTAGGCTCTCCTGGGATAGGCTCTCTATAAGACAACAGAAATTCCACCCTAGTCCCTATCATCCAGGCATTGACCATCCAAAATTCAAATCACTAACACAAAAGAATGTTCTACATGGACAAAGACAGTCCCAGTAACTGACCAGGTCTGTTTTACGTGATCCAACTTAGCTAATTATGGAGACTGTTCTCCATTCTAGCAATATGGCTTCCAAGAGTGAGGACAATACTCAAAAAATAATTGACCAATTTTTTAAAATAGACTTGTGGTTTCATCTATATAAGGAACTCTGGTAAAGGATTTCCTTCTCTCTCTGAAGATCAGCACCGTCTTTGCAATTTCTAGTTTTACATCGCCTGAGGCAGAAGCTAGGCGGCAATGGATAAAGACCCAGGCCTGGAATCAGGAAGGCTCATCTTCTTCCATTCAAATTTGGCCTCAGACATTTCCTAGTTGTGTGACCCTGGGCAAGTCATTTCACCATGTTTGCCGCAATTTCCTCATGTATAAAATGAGCTGGAGAAGGAAATGACAAACCATTTCAGTGTCTTTGCCAAGAAAACCCCACATGGGGTCATGAAGAGTCTGATATGACTGAAACAATTTGCCTGGGGTGCTAAGGGACTAAATGAGTGACCCATAGTCATATAGCCTGTATGATGCCAGAGGTGGGATTTGAACTCAGTTCTTGCTGACATCCAGTCCTACTCTCTATTCTAATGGCATCAAACTCAAATAGAAATAGATCTTTGCTACAACATAATGACTTAGAAAACACAAAATTACAGCATTACCTATCTATAGCATTTTTTATTTATTTTATTTTAAACATTTCCCAACTCTGTACCATGCCTTGCTTCCCCTCACACTGTCAACTCCATGTTCCTTTGTTAATGCAGTCCACACTCATGTTAGCTCTTTGGCCACACTCTTGATCTATACTGATGCTGAATTTCACTAAATGCCCCAGATTTTTTTTTCCAGGAAAACCAGCTGGCAGATATTGGCTCCTTAATTTCATACTTGGGAAGTTAATTTTTGAGCCCAAGTATAATACTTTACGATTATCCTCATTAAGTGTCTTTCTTACCCCGTTCAGTCCGATGCTTTACCTCTCAAGAACCTTGTGGATTCTGATGATATCTTCTTGTGTGTTAGACTGTAAGCTCCTTGAGGGCAAGGACTGTTTGGTTTTTGCCTTTCTTTGTATCCCCAAGGCTTAGCACAGTACCTGGTACACAATAGGTCCTTCATAAATGCTAGCTGAATGGATGATTGTGCATTTTGTTCGGTTGTTTCAGTTGAACATATTTGGAATTTTCTTGGCAAAGATAACTGAAGTGGTTTGTCATCTCCTTCTCCAGATCATTTTACAGATGAGGAAACTGAGGCAAACAGAATGAAGTGACTTGTCCAAGGTCACACAGTTAAGAAGTGCCTAAGGCCAGATTTGAACTCATGAAGATGAGTCTCCCTCACTCTGGATCCTGTGCTCTGTGCACTGTGCTGCCACCTAGGTGCCTGATGGTGCATTAGCTATCTCTTTCAGCTCTCATCTGCAAACTTGGCAAAGATACCATGTCTTTATGCTACAGAGATGTTAAGCCAAATAGGATGAAACACAGAACCCTAGGCGCTCTGCTTGAGACCTCCTTCCAAACTGATATCAACCATTAACGAATCCTCACCCGTAAGATTGTCCAACTAATTCTGAATCTATTTAATTGCATTAATTATCCAGCAGTATCAAACTCAAATAAACACAGAGGCCACTAAACTTTACATAAGGATCCCTGTGGGCCCTCTATCCTATTGTATTTTTATTTTGTTAAATGTTTCCCAATTACATTTTTATCTGTTTCCCCTAGCACTTGTTTGTGAAAAAGTATAGGCATACTGTACTATGACTATGGCTATAGTCTATTCCCTTGTACATGTTAGAAACAAGGCTTAAATGCGTGCTTTCTTGACACTAAGGACAGCCATCTTTTCACTACTTCCTACTACTTCTCATAACTATGGCTAGAAAGAACTACACAACTGAAGAGCCTCATTTACTAATTCTGCAACCATTTTCAAAAAGAAAATTACATTAGTCAAGTATCTCATGCTTGATGAGGCCATATTGGCTCTTTGTGACCATTGTTTCCTGTTCCAATGTACACTAATGGTCTCTTTAATATCACAGTCCAGAATTTTTCCCAGGAATCAAGGTAAAATTCACTGGCCTAGAGTTTTCAGGTTTCCTTCTCTTTCTTTATCTTTTATCCAAAAGTAGGACATTTGTCTTTCTTGCTTCTAGGGGACAAACCTAGAACCAATTTTTGGATGTTACCCATGTGGGCTTAGTTTGATCTACCCAAAGAAGAATGAATTACTTCAAGTGATGAGGTGGGAGCCCCAACTATGGTGGCCTTTAAGAAAAGGCTTGTTGAAAATGACTAATATGGAAATGCTTGCCATAATTGCACATGTATAATCTGTATATGATTGCTTACCATCTCAGGGAGAGGAGAGGGAACAGAGGGGAAAGGACAGAATTTGGAACTCAAAATTTTAAATTTGAATTTAAATGATATTTAAAAAAAAAAATAAGAAGAGGCTTTTTGACAGATGTTCACTTGAGAGTATCGGACCAGTTGGACTACATGGCCTCTGAAGACCTTTTTCCTTTTGCTATGAGAGAGACAAAAGGAAAGGAGGAGAAAAGGAAAGAAGAGAGAGAGGGGAAAGAAGAAAGCAAATGGAGAAAAGTTGATGAAGAAAAAAGATGGAAGGAGAGAAAAATGGAGAGAAGATAGAAAAGAGGAAGAAAATGGATGGGAGAGAAAGAAGGCAAAGTCAGGGGAAAAGTAAGAGTAAGACTTGGAGAGAAGGAAGAAGAAATGGTGGCTATCATGGGAATAACAGATTTAAAGCTGAATGAGAGTTTGTTGTGGTTCAGTTGTGTCTGACTTTTCATGACCCCATTTGGAGTTTGCTTGGCAAAGATACTGGAATAATTTGTTGCTTCCTTTTCCAGCTCATTTTACAGATGAGGAAACTGAGGTAAACAGGGTTAAATGACTTGCCCAGAGTCACACAACTAAGAAGTGTCTGAGAGTGGATTTGAACTCAGGAAAATGAGTCTTCTTGACTCCAGGTCCAACACTCTGTACACTATGGTGCCTCCTAGTTGCCTGGACAAGATATATGTATATATACATATATATAAAGATATCTTTATATACATAAATATATATCTTTATATTTTATAGAAGAGGAAAGTGAAGTACCTAGAAGTAAAAGGTCTTGTCCAGGGTCACAAAGCTGCTAAGTGTCTAAGGCAGGATTTGAATCCACATCTTTCTGACTTTGGTGTCTTTTCTGTTATGTCATGCTGCTTCTATTATGATGGAGATTGCCAGAGAGAGGGCCAGCCAAAATGACCCCCAGTGGCCCTTGGCCCAGAAGTTGCCCACCCCTGATTGCCCAGTGAAAAATGATTACCCTGAGAGCAGCCAGGATTGCCCTAGAAAAATGACTAAGGAAATTTAGCAGCTAAGATTCCTTTGTGGAAGGTGAAATCATTTCATATAATACAGGAGACTCTGTGCAAGGCAAAATTGTGTCATAATCCTGCCATGTAAACCAGCTGGGATTCTCCTTCACATAAATTGAATTTTGATTTATCAATCAATAAATGCCTTCAGAATGCCTCATTAATGGAAAGTTCATCCAATTTAACCAGAGGTGCAGATATAGACTAGTGGAAGCTCCCAGTAAAAAATGACCCTCATTTACCCATCAGTAACTGACTGTTCGAACTCAGTGTGGATGATGACAAGAGCCCATCTCTCAGGGTTTCCAGTGAGGCCCAGGGCCTGATGGTATAAAAAGTCTCAATCTTCCAACACTGTCTGCCAAGGTGTATTATGTAGCTACAGAATACAGACCCAACAAATGATTCCCAAAGTACCAGTCACCAAGACGGAGATCAGGCTCATCTGGCGTTACTATACAATGTTGTTGCTGTGTGTCCTTCATTTTCTAAAAGGACCAGTGGCATCACAGGGTGAATTGGATGTAAGTGAAGCAGAGTTGTACAAAGTCACCAGCCATGCTCTCTCTTCCAAAGTCATTAAAGTCTAATGGCAGGACAAAAGTCAAGATGTCTCGAGATGCAGTGGATGACCATGGTATCTTCAATGTCTGCCCAAGCCCTGAGTGCTCCATACACCTGCTTCATGGCTAATGTCATTTGTCTTCCCTGGGCCTCAGTTTCTCCATCTGTAAAATGAAGAATTTGTACCTGAATGCCTCTGAGTTCCTTTCCAATTCTATATCTATAAACCTAGGGCAGGCCCTGTGTTCTATAGATGAAGAAACGGAGGTTAGACAGATTAAGGGATTTGCCCAAGATCATGCCAACAGAGACAATCATTTTGATTTGAATCCAAGGCTTCTGACTTTTCTGCCACTCCAGGGGGCTTTACATGGTTCTCTCCACATTTGTGGTTATTGTTCACTTTTGTCCAACCCTTCATGCCTCCTTTTGGGGTTTTTTTGGCAGAGATATGGGAGTGGTCTGACATTTCCTTCTCCAGCTCATTTTACAGATGAGGAAACTGAAGCAAACAGGGTGAAGTGACTTGCCCATGGTCCTACAGCTAGGAAGTGTCTGAGGCCAGGTTTGAATTCAGGTCCTCCTTACTCCAGGCATGGCACTCTATCCACTGTGCCACTGAGCTGTCCTCAATTCCCCATGGGCCACAAACCAAATATGTTCGAGTCACCCCTGAGCTTCATCTGCAAGTCCAAGAAAAACCAAGGGTCAAACAATATTTCAGCAGCTATGGGTTACACTGACTTTCCTGTAAAGCTTGACCTGAGATTGTCCATTATCCAAATGCTTCTAGCCAAGGGTATCCTTTAAAACACTGTGGAGGGGATCCAGTAAAGCTCAATGATTTATCAAGGATATTGGAAAGGAAAAAGAATGTGATTCTTCCCCTGAATAAATGTTATTATGTTCCATCCATCACCATGCCTTCCAACGGATCTCATAAACATAAAAACGATGTTTATGGGTGAACAATGCACTTTAATATCCCCTGAATAATTTGTGCTACCGGGAGTACACATCCCAATATTTTCTCCTTGGGTCCACCCCTGGCTGACTCTGACCACACCAGAGTAAATGAACTTATAAATTACATTAATGGGTTTTCCTCACTCTTCCATCAGCCCCCTCCTCATAGAGCTGGCATGGTGCAAAGGAAAGTCCTCAGAGAATCAGGGTACAAATCCCAACTGATGACACTTAGTACCAGTGACTCAATTCACCTCTGTGGGCCTCAGCTTCCTTACCTGTAAAATGGGAGGGATGGGGACTGGAGTTTCTTCCAACTCTAAATTTGTCATCCTATAATGCTATGAACCATTTCTATGATTTAAAAAAAAATTATCTCTGTCTAAAAGTCTGCCATGTAGATCTGGATTCAAATGCTGCTTTGGAAACCTAGACATTGTATGATTCTGGGCAAGTCTCTTAATTTCTCAGGTCCCTAGACACTTCTCTAAGAGTCAAAGATGCAGAGAAGCTGCTAATCTGTATTGAGAGAAAACTTCCTATACTAAGTAATCCTTATTCCAATGAAATCACAAGTCCAGCTGGCATCCCTTGTCCCTAACTCTCAATAATCTCCCAAACTCTTGTAGCACCCAAAGGAATTAAGCTCATAAACAATTAGAGAGACCTCAGTAGTCACCCAAGGTAGTGTGTGGTATAGAGGAAAGGGAATTGGATCCAAAACCATCTCTAGGAACACAGAGTTGGGACTGGAAGGGACTTTAGAGGTTTTACTAGTTCTTTGTCTTATAGAAGGGAAAATTGAGTCCCAGAGAAGGTAAGTGATCTGCCCACAGTCACACAGGTGGTGACTGGAATCCAGATCCTGGGACTCCAAATTCAGCAGCCTTCCCATTGCTCTATTCTGGCAGGAACGACCTATATATCGATTTGTTTGACTTTAATATCCATCTACTGGTAGCGGTGAAAATAGTCATTAGGAAATTAAATTAACATTTTTTTAAAATCAATAAAAACAGTTTTAAAAAAAGAATTCATTGTAGAATTTAGAGCTAGAAGAGGCCATTGTGGTCATCCAGTTGAAAATATTCTCAAATTACAGATGAATCAATTCAACAAGCATGTAGTAAGTGTCTACTATGTGCACAGACTCTTAGGGACACAAAACTAAAAGTGAAACATTCCCTGTCCTCAGGGAGATTACGTTTTATCACAGAAACAGCACATGCATATTGGAGAGGTACATAGCTCAGTGAATAGAGCACTGGGTTCAGGGTCATGAAGAGTCCTCTTCACGAGTTCAAATCCAGCCTCATGACACTTACTAACTGTGCAGCCCTGGATAAATCACTTCACCCTGTTTGACTCAATTTCTTCATCTGTAGAAGGAGCTAGAAAAGGAAATGGGAAAGCACTCCAGTATCTCTGCCAAGAAAACTCCAAATGGGGTCACAAAGAGTTGGACATGACCAAAAAAACAACCGAACAACAATGTGTTTATATAAAATTTTTGTAAAATAAATATAAGGAATTTGGGGGCAGGTTCATGGACAGGACGGATCAAGCAAAGCTTCCTGTAGGAGTGATGTGTGAAAACCAAGGTACAGAGATGTCACATGCTTTGTCCAAGGTCACACAGGTGGTAAACAGCAGAGCCATAATTTAAACCCGTCTTCCATCTGCAGACCCAGGGCTCTCTCCACTCCACCACATTGTCTCCTTCAAGGTCAATTCCACAGAACCAGATTCTATTCTCAGTATGGAAATTTGATTGTGTTGAATATGGCTTGTAATAAATGTACCACATCTGGTTGATTGGAAAAGGCTCAACAAGTTGAGGTATGGGAATTTAATAGAATAGAGCTGTAATCATGAAGAAAACCTTGAAGCATGGGAAGGCTTATATGAAGCGAGGCAAGGGGAAGTAAGAAGAGCCAGGAAAACTGTATACACTGTGAGTGCGAGAGTATTAGGGAAGGAACAACCACAGAACATGAAAAACTGAATAACAGTAACAACTATAGCTGGTGTTTCTATAGTGATTTAATGTTTGCAAAGTGTTTACAAATGGTATCTAATCTGATCCTCACAACAGTGAATGATGGAAAATTATAATTGTCAAGTTTGGAGGAGGAGAAGGAGGAGAAAGAGGAGGAAGATGATGATGATGATGAAGAGGAAGAAGAGGAAGAAGCAGAAGAAGATGATGAAGAAGATGAAGAAGAAGATGAAGAGGAAGAAGATAAAGAAGAAAATGAAGAAGATGAAGATGAAGAAGAGGAAGAAGATGATGAAGATGATAAAGAAGAGGAAGAAGATGATGAAGATGATAAAGAAGAGGAAGAAGATGATGAAGATGAAGATGATAAAGAAGAGGAAGAAGATGATGAAGATGATAAAGAGGAAGATGAAGAAGATGATGAAGAGGAAGAAGAAGATGATGATGAAGAAGAGGAAGAAGAAAAAGATGAAGAAGAAGATGATGAAGAAGAAGATGAGGAGGAAGAAGAAGATGATGATGAAGAAGAGGAAAAAGAAGATGAAGAAGAGGAAGAAGATAAAGAGGAAGAGGAGGAGGAGGAAGAAGAATGAAGAGGAGGACAATGACATTGAGGAGGAGGAATTTTTACAAGCTTCTTTACAGTGGTAGAACATGGGTGGGAAACACTACATATACTATCAGAGGGAAGGGAATACACATTTATTAGGTGTCTCTTATGTGCTCTTTACAAATGTTATCTCATTCCCTCCTCACTACAACCTTGGGAGGTAAGTGCTATATTGTTATCTCTATTTTATAGTTGAAGAACCTGAGTAGATACAGGTTAAGTGACTAGCCCAGGGTCATACAGCTAGTGTTGGAGGGAGGATTTGAATTCCAGGCTTCCTGACTCAAGGTCCATCCTTCTATCCACTTTACTACCTAACTGTTTTTTACTGGCTCTTCTTCATCTTTTTCTTCTTCCTCTTCTTCATCATCTTCTTCTTCATCTTTTTACTTGCTAGTTTTGCTAATCTCTTTTTTCTTTCTTATCTCTTTTGGTCTTGGTTGTTAAGTATGGTTTGGGGGAGGAGCAAGGGAATGGATACATTGAAAATGTATCCAAATTCATATAGATATGTATCCGTATTCGTATAAAAATGAAATAAAATCAAATTTTATTTTTAAAAAGAAAGAAATGGGTCATTGACTGAAGCTTGGAAATTTTTTTCCCCTTGTTGAAAGTTTTTTCATTTGAGGTTTCGATTTGGGGGATGGGGAGTCCCACTAATAGTGGGATTTAGAACTATGTGAGATATGCCATAGCTTTTAAAATAGGCACAAAGAAATAGAACCTTCTTTCCTCCCCAGCTCCCCTGTGGTTTCTCAGCTACATCCTCCATACTTACAACCCTCATAAAGCAGAAAATACAGTAACAGTTTTATCAAAAGGTACCAGACAAGAAGGCTGCTGAGCTTTGCCCAAGGAGACCCGCTGAGGAGGGAGCAGGCACCACAAGTCAGGGGTCTAGGCAAATGAACTCATCTTCATGGGATGCTCAGATGCAGTCACTGGGAGCCTGGTGGGGGCTACTACTGCTCTCAGGAGGTCCACCTCACCTTTGGAATTTTCATTTGACTCTAAAGCCTGAAGCTGAAGCAAATACAAAAAAGCCAATCTATCTGGATGATTTCAGCCTGCCCCACTTTCCATTAACCCCACTGTCCAGCCCCAAAAAGGCACAATGGTCTCCTGTCTGTGCTTTTCTGGTTACACATTGCATTTGCACACATACACTCATGCACTCAAAATACCAATAGAGTAAAATTCCCTTGAAGTTAGGGGATTTTCCTTTCTGAAAGAAGAAGGTTTCTTCTTCTGGAAATTTTCATTTCTGGTTTTATATCTAGGACCTTATTATGTGCCAGCATGTTTAATAAATGCATATCAGATTGGAATGAATGACTCAGTCTCCAATTTTCTAGAAAATCATTTAACTCTACCCTGTCTATCTCCCATAGCCCTTTGGGGGTAAATGGAACCTGTTGGTTACCAAGAAAACAAATTCTTACACAAAGATTCCATTAATACTGCTACTGCTTGATTTTGAGAGGAAAGAGTCTTTCAGTTATGACATGGGGCATAGGTTCCAAGACAGAAGGGCTTTAAAAAGGCAAACATTTGATCCTGAAGGGAATAAGGAATGACTGGAATTTACTGGAGAAGTGAGGGAGGGGTTACATGGTCAACTTGTCTCTTAGAAAAATCACTCTGCCAGCTAAGTCCAGGATGTAGTGAAGTGAAGACAGGGAAACCAATGAGCAGAGAAGTTATTGTCACCATCCAGGCATGAGATGATAAGTCCAGGGTCTCTCTGGGCCTCCATTTCCTTACCTGTAAAGGGAGGAAGTTGGGCTCCATGGCTACCTCTAGACCTAAGATCCTATACTTGATGGGAGAGGGGAGGAGGGAGGAGGACACTGCAGAAGGAATGAGATGAGCCCTTAGAGTTGACAAATGTCACTCAAAAGGGTAAACCAGGTGGCTCAGAATGATACCAGGAAGGGGGAGCAAGGGATGCAACCAGAGTCTTTGGATTACTTCCTGACATCAAGGTGAAGGGGACGAGTGGGAATGAAACCAAGCATCACCCATCATTGCAGGGCACTGGGGAGAGAAAATTGGCCAAGCTCTATTGCACTCTTATGAATAGCCCCTCTGCCCATCTCTACCTGCTGAAATCCTACCTGTTTCCCAAGGCCTGGTTCTTTAAGGCCTCCAAGAATTTCTCTCTCCTTCCATTACAGGAAAAAATCCTTCCTTTCTCCAGTCTCCAGTGGTGCCTTGTTCATACCTTACTTATAGTACAAGGAGATGGGAAGGGAATAAAACTATCTGTCTATCCTGTCTGTCTGTCTGTCTCTCTCTCTGTTCTCTTTATCCTGTTTATCTCTTTGTCTGTTCTGTCCATCTATCTATCTCTCTGTCTATCTATACATATATATATACATGTGTATATATATATAGTTGTGTATATGTATTATATGCATGTGTGTATATAGCTATCTTTACATATATATCTATACACATATATGTTATGTATGTAATATTTTATTCAATCTTATCTGACCCTTCATGACCCCATGGGGGGTTTTCTTGGCAAAGATAATAGAGTGGTTTATTTCCTTCATCAATGGATTAAGGAAAACAGAGGGTGAAGTGAGTTGCCAAGGATCACACAACTTGTAAGCATCTAAAGCTGGATTTGAATTCAGGTCTTTCTGACTCCAGGCCCAGCATTCTATCTACTGAACTATCTAGCTGCCCCCTCCCAAACACTATGCTAAGAATTTTCTTTACAAAGTTTCTGAGGTTGGATTAGAACTCAGGGCTCTCTGACTCCAAACCTGGAGCTCTCTCCACTCTGCCACCAGTTGCATCACAATGGTAAGCATTTATAGGTAGGGGGTTTTTTCATTAAAGTTATCTATGCCTATGTCTCATCTTCCCTCCTCAATTGTAGGTCCCATAAGGCACCTTGTTTATATTTATGCTTCACACACCACACACACATTCACACATGTCATGCCTGGCCCATAGAAGGCGCTCCATAAATCATTTGATGATTGACTGATTGATGTTATCCAAATCCCTCATTTTGCGCATGTGAAACTGAGGTTCCTTACAGCAAAGACCAAAAACATTAGGTGACTTATCCAAGGTCGCACAGATGTTATATGGAAGAATGAGGTTGCTCCGACCTGGACCACTGACCCCAAATCTAGTCCCTTTCCAGTGACCCTCACATGTACCTTTGATGTGACAAAGCAGGGTACAAATGTCTTAAATGTAAACAAGTAAATATGTATACATAAATACTTGTATATATAGATACATATGTGTTTATTCACATGTGATATACACATATATGTTACCTCAAAGTGGGTTGCTTGGTTTTAGGATTGTCTGGGTTGACTTTCATTTGGTTTTTTCAGAAAATGGTTTGAATTCTACATAGAGTGTTCCAATGCCTCCCTTTTAATGGCATAAAATTAATTAGGCACTCTCAAGGACTGATTAGCTAATAGCCATAGAACGAGGCTGATTTCAAGCGAGACTTCCCAAAATGCTGACCCACTCACTTCCCACCTGGAACTCTTCCATCTGAGCAGGGGAATCTGGAACCTTGTTATTTACCGCAATGCGTTTGGGTCAAGGAGAGTGATAAAGGAAGAGGTCAGCTTGGCACAGCAGGAAGGAACAACCTGCCCATTGGAGAATAGGATTGAGAAAGAAATGGCGACTGTTCATAGCCCAAGGGCCAAAGGAGAGCTTACAGTAGGGATGAGTCAGAACATTAAAAATACCATGGTGGAGATTATCCAAAAATTGATGCTTAGGTTCATAAATCTAGAATTGGATCCTACATTTAGAGCTAATAAGAACCTTAGAAGTCATCTAGTGCAGAGGTATCAAATAGGAAGTGGTTCAACAACACTCCCGAGTGTAATGTGAGCCAGCTTAAAATGTAACTGAGAAATAGTAACAATATAAATAAAAATAAGATAAATGTTGTTCAGTCATATTTCAGTCATGTTCGACTCTGTAACTTCATTTGGAGTTTTCTTAGCAGAACACTGGAGTGGTTTGCCATTTCCTTCTCCAAATCATTTGTCAGATGAGGAAACTGAGGCAAACAGAATGAAGTGACATGCCCAGGATCATGGAGCTATTAAGTGTTTGAGGCTGCATTTGAACTGAGGTCCTCCTGATGCTCTGTCTACTGCTCCACCTAGCTGCCCACAATGCAACATAGATAATGTTGATTTGTGATTTTCTAAGTAAATGCACAACTCACATAGACCCATTTCTATTTGAGTTTGATACCACTGATCTAATCCAACACCTTCATTGCTTAGATGAGGAAACTGAGATCCAAGGATTTGCCCAACGTGATACAGTTGGTCTGTCAGCAAGCATGTATTAAGTGCCTACCATATGCCAGGCACTGTACTAAGCTTTGGGGATATAAAGGCCAAAGATAGCCCTTGCTGTCAGGGAGCTCATACTCTAATGGGGAGCTGTAAACAGGATATATTGCAGATTGTTGACAGAGACAAGACAATAGAATTAAGGAAGGCATAGAAAGGCTTCTTTTAGAAGGTAAGATTTCATGTGGGACTTGAAGGAAGCCAGGGAAGGTGGTATGCAAAAGCTGGTCATCTAACTCTACCATCTCGGGCTCTTGCAACTTACAACTCTTGTTTGAGAGGAAAAAGAGAATGGTAGGAAGTATTGGGATTTGGGATCATACACTACAGAACTGAGAAAGATCCAGGAGGTCATCTCATCATAGAATCCAAGTCTAGAACTGGGGAAACCACAGACATTTATCTAATTCAACCCTTTAATTCTGTAGAAAGAGAAAACTGAAGTCCAGAGATGCTCCCTAACTCACATGACAGTAAGGAACCAGGATTTGAACCCAGATTCCCTAACTCTAAATACAAAATTCTTTCCACTAGACTAGGATGTAGTTTTGATCAGGCTGATGAGAAAAAAGAAGTCAGCCTTCCCAGAGCCTAAACAACTAGAAATGAAAGAGAAATCTCTTTGTCCTCATCTGTAAGACAAAGAATTCTAGGTGAGCATCTGAGGCTACAAAAATGGGGTCAAGGTCAGAGGATGATCACATTCAGCTGTTGCCAGAGTCTATGATCTTGGGATCCTAAGTCCCTTTCTCTCTCTGAAACTTACTTTCCTCAACTGGAAAAAGAGGAAAATATTTTTTTTAATTATCTCCAAAATTCCTTCCAGCTACAAAATTCTATAATCCTCAGGGCTCAGAAATCTACTGTGTAGTTATAGAGGAAGGATGAAGAATTTGTCCATAATAATCTACTCACAGGATATCAAATATTGATGAAATTACAAATAACAACCAACAGTTTATATTTCTATAGCACTTTCAGGTTTATAAAATACTTTCCTCCCCTTTGAAATAAGCAATCTGAATATTATTATCCCCATTTTATAGATGAGAAAAGTGAGATCCAGAACAGTTAAACAACTTGCCTGCAGTATTAGAGCTTATAAGAGCTGACACAGTAATTCAAACCTACAAAAATTCAAAGAATCCAAATCCCAGAGGCACAGGGCTGATCAAAACACACTTTTCCTTTATTCCCTTGAAGGCCTCTGTGAATATTCAAAACATTTTGGAAATGTAACCATCTCCCTCTCTGGCATACTCTATCATGCTTTAAATTCTAAAGAGGAAGCTCATTTATCAGTGTTAATTATGCCACCAGGTATTAACAGCCCCATTATTCAGTTGATAAATCTAATATTCAACTCCTCGACAGAAATTATGCAGCAAAAAAACACACGCACAGGAGTTACTCAGGACCTGAGAGAACTGCTGATTTCTCACAGCCTCCTTTTCCCATTTTTAATCTGCCCTTCTGCCGTATTCGGAGGGGTGTCTGTTTGCTAAGTTAATGGAGAAAATGGTTTTACTTGGTGCTTCTCCCATCTGTCTTAATATTTTATTTCATACCTTTATTAAGCCCTTATGGAAAATGGACTCCCAGCTTCCTCATTAAGTAGGTGAATGCACCCAGCATACAGCAGCTGCAAGGTGAGCTCTTTCAGATGGAGTACAATCTCTCCCAATCCATTCTCTTCCATGAATTCTTCCACGTGAAGCCACAAATAAATAGTGCGGTTTGTGAATGATAGATGGGCACATTGATCTTTAAATGGTTGTTAATAGTCCTTTATACTTTCCTAGCATCTTTCCAGGCTAAAAAAGTAGGAAGGTCGAGGCCAAGAAAAGAATAGGAATCTGGTCCCATCTCATACCCCTAGAGTGCTTTACAATTTACCGGTCAAATATCATCTGCAAAACTGCCCTCCCTCTCCCCAGCTCCCCGTGGCTTCTTCTAAGATGACCTTTCGTTTAAAATATGCATAATTTGAATTGTGTCTTCCTCATTAGACTGTGAACTCCTTGAAGACAGAGAGCTGTGGTTTTGCCCTTCTTGGTATGACTAAAGCTGAGCACAATGCATGGCACACAATGTGGTGACAGTGGCGGTGATCGTGATGGCTATCGTGGTGGCCCCATGTGCGTTTTCTTGGCAAAGCTACTGGAGTAGTTTGCCATTTCCTTCTCCAGCTCATTTTACAGATGAGGAAATTGCAGTAAATAGAGCAAAGTGACTTGCCCAGGGCCACACAGCTAGTAAATGCCTAAAGATGAGTCTTCCCTGGTACATAGTAGGCACTTTTAATAAATGCCTGTTGACTTGAGTTATCCCCCCATTAGAATGGGAACTTTTTGAGGGAAAAGAGCATGTTTTTCCCTTTCTTTGGATTCCCAAATCTTAGACCATCCTCTGGCAAATAGTAAGCATTTCATACATGTTTGATGATGGCTAACTGACTGACACTTCTCTCACAAGAATATTAGAAGGAAGACTGTGGAAGAGTTGTCTATCCCATTGTACAGAAGAGAAAACTGACACCCAGAACACTAAACTGATTCTTAGTACAATGGAAAGTAAGGGAATAAGCACTTCTACACTCCCTTCTATGTATAGACAATGTGTTAAGTACCTATAGAAGTAAATTATCTAATTTGATCCTCACAAGATAGATGCTATTTTTATTTCCATTTTATAATGGAAAAAATAGAGGTGAAAGACTCACCTAAGATCACACAGCCAAATTGTGTCAGAGACTGGATTTGAACTCAGGTCTTCCTGAATCCACACCTGGCATTCTAACTGCTCAACCACCATTTGTTTCTGAACTGAAACATATCTGTCTTGAACCAAATCCATCTTGAGGTTCTTGATGTCAAAAACAGCAGAAGAAAGTAGAAAGTTGCTGATAAATGGAAAGATAGATAGATTTCATGTCCTCCTTGGAGAAGCAAAGAAAGGAGTTGGCAGAGGAAGTTTTCTCCTATGCCCAGAAGCAATGAAAAACACTATTTCATGGGATATTTGATCATCTCACATTGAAGTACTAACATTAAATATTTGCAATCAAAAAAACAACCACCATAAAAATCATTGCACCAACATGGGTGGCCAAGGACGAAACGGTAGAGAAATTCTAGGAAGAAATGGCCGAGATTCTCTGAATCAAATCAGCATACAGTACACACTGACACTTGGCGATTTTGATGATAAATGTCTGGAAAGACAGGTTGGAGCCAGTTGTGAAAGGTTTTTAAATACCAAACAAAACGAAGTATAAAATTTTGATTACATGAAATTAACAAGTTTGTACAAACAGAGAAGTTTGAATTGTAGTTTCTCTTAAAAATGAGATAATACTTGTAAAGCAGTTAGTACTATGTCTGGCACATAGTACGTGATATATAAATGCTTGCTAGATAATAGAGAGTTTCCGAAACTTTATGTACAGAGGAGAGATACACCCAGAATTGTGTCTGAGAGCCTAGAATGACAGCATTACAAATATCTAGAAGGGACTTTTGAGGCTATTTGGTCCAGTGGCTTCTTGCTACTGGTGAGGAAAGGGAAGCCCAGAGAAGGAAAATGATTTATCCAAAGTCACATGACTCAGTGGGGGAAAAGCCAGGATTCAAACTTTGATATCCTGCCTCCAAATTGACCCTTTCCTGGAACTGGAAGAGATCTTAGAAATCAATCCCATCCACCTACAGTGGAGGGCACTGAGGAGGCCCTTGCCACCCTCCCATGATCTCAGACTAAGCAGCCCGGGGCTCTGAGTTCCCCCTCAACCAAAGCAGCCCAGCCAGCAAACGGCTCTCTACCCACCAACCTGCCAATCGCACCAGAGAGAATCTTCGCTTTCCCATTCTTTCCCATATCATTCACCATAACACCTCCCCTGAGGGCTGATGGATGACAACAGGAGACAATCTATAGCTCTGTGACAGAATGTTTACTACCAGCCCTCTAGGAAATGATTACTTCCAGGTAATTCTGAACCTCAGGATGGTGATGCAGTGCCTCATAGATTAAACTGCAGCAACCACTGTATGAAAGTATTACAAGGAGACCTTGTATTTCATGGCTTACTGGTGGTGAGGAGGGGAGGAGAGACAGATGGACAGAGACAGAAAAGGAAGGGAGGGAGGCTCTAAGACTTCTAGGTCTAATATTCCCTGTTCTGAGGCCCCTCCCCGCTCTGACATCCCCTGTTCTAAGGTCCCTCCCAGTTCTGACATTCCCTGTTCTGAGGGCTCTCCCAGCTCTCACACTCTCTAATTCTAGACTGCTGATGGTACAGAATACTGGTCAGTGCCTGAACTGGTCAGAGATGGAGTTCAATTGTTTTGGGCATGCTTAGGGCTGAGCCTAAAGTCAATCCTTCACTAGGCTTCTAAGTAAAGCATTGTCTCTAGATTTAATTGGCATAACCCTCTTCCCAACAAGGAAAACATTCACAGTGTTAACAAGGCAAATTGGTAATTAAAATAGCTGTATCTTCCAGGGGTTTTAATTTAGGATAAACACCCACTGAGATGGAGAAATGCATTTAAACCATCGGAAAGGTGCTGTTCCTACACCTAACTGTCTCCAGTACATAATTCAATAAAGATAACTCCTGCTTTCTAATTATGACTTCAAAGTGTTGTATACAGGACCGCTCCCATACCAGAAGAAGGAACTGTTTGTACAGAGTGCACATGGATGTTAAACTACTTCAGGACCAGCATCACTCACCTTTAAACAGCAATCCTCCCAATCATAGAGGACAACCATCCAGGGCCAATCAAGCCCCTAAAGTTGACAGTTTCCAAATGGCATTAGCCGAAGTGCCCCTTCTCCCCTCTTCCCCCACCACACACACTTCATTTTATTGACTTCTGTCTCCTCCAGATTCCTGTTCCTTCCACTGATCTTGGCCAGGCAAGGAGGACAGAGTTGGCTCAGAAGACTGGCTTCTACCACATCCTAAAGAATCACCAGATACAGAGAATAAGAAAAAGAGAAACGAGATGGGGAGCATAGTATTCTGACAACCATTCTGGTGACATTTTATTCACAGTCAGTTTCTGTGGAGTGAGGTGAGAATTGTGATATTGATACACGTATGTTACAGATAATGATGAGAAAATGGCAGCAACGAAATCCAAAAATATATTGGATGGGCCATGAAAGAGAACAGGAGGCTTTTTTTTGATTTTGTTAAAGAGATTCGATTTCATTCCATGTTGTACAAAGATATATTTCAGAGTTATAATATTTTATATATTTAAAGATAGAAAGAAGCTCACAGGTTATTCAGTTTAACCCTTCATTGAACAAATCTGGAAATTTCATTTATATATGTATGTGTACATACATACATACATATAATATGTATATATGTGACATCTCTGATATTCACTGATCGAAGGTGCCTTCCAATCAGTCATTAAGCATTTATTAAGCACCTACTATGCCCAGGCACTAGCTGTCAGTCAACAAGCATTTATTAAGCACTTAATATGTACCAGCAAGCAGCTAGGAGACACCATAGTGCATAGAGCAATGAACTTGGAGTCATTCTCTTGAATTCAAATCTGGACTCAGAAACTTCCTAGTTCTGCAACCCTGGGCAAAACCCCCTTTGCCTCAATTTCCTCATCTGTCAAATAAGCTGGAGAAGGAAATAGCAAATCACTCCAGTATCTTTGCCAAGAAAACACCAAATGGGGTCTTGAAAAGTCAGACATGATTTAACATATACCAGGCACTGGGGCTATAACTGCAAAGAAATGAAATAAATTCTACTCTCAAGGAATTTACAGTCTAATGATGGAGATAAGTAATTCAATGCAATGCAGTTTGGGAGAGCGGGCACTACTCAAGAAAAGTTGGGACACAAGATGAGGCTTGAAGAAAGTGAGGGCTTTGTTGAGGAAATGAGGAGAGAGTGCAGACCAGTTGTGAGAGATGCCAAGGCTCAGAGATGGAAGATTTGAGTGTCATGAGTGAGCCACAGAACAGAAGGCCAGTTTGTCCACTACATCATGGAGGAAGAGTCATGGTCAATGAGGCTGCAAAGGCTGGTTGGGCCAGATTGGAAAGGGCTTTAAAAGGGAAGCAGAGGAGTTCATATTTGATCTTGGAATTAATAGGAAGCTAGGAAATTTATTAAGCATAGGTGTGACATGGTCAGATTTGTCTATGCTTAAGTAAAATCACTTTGTCAAGAGTGTGGAGGGTGGTCTGAAATGGGGAGAGACTTGAGACAGAGAGACCAGGTAGGAGGCCATTGCAATCATTTCCATTCCAGCTCCAACATTCTACGTTCTAATTTCTTCCCTTGTCTGATAGTGAATGTTCTAAGGTCTCACGCAGTTCTGAGAGGTTATGCTTCAAGGTCTCTTCTAAAACAAATATTTAAAGTCTTACTATGTGCCCATCAACTGGGGAATGGCTGAGGAAGTTGAGGTACATGAATGCAATGAAATCCTATTGTTCTATGAGAAATGATGAGCAGGTGAATTTCAGAAAAACCTGGAGTGAACAGAACCAGGAGAACACCGTACACAGTAACAGCAACATAATATGGTGACCAACTTTGATAGACTTAGTTCTTCTTAGCAATACAATGATTTAAGTCTAAGACAATTCCAAAGGACTCATGATAGAAAAATGTTATCCATATCCAGAGAAAAAACTATGGAGTCTGAATGGAGATGGAAGTATACTCTTTTCATTTTTTAATTTTTTTTCATTATTTTCTTTCTCATGGTTTTCCCTTTTTGTTCTGGTTTTTCTTTTACAACATGACTAATGTGGAAATACATTTAACATGATTATAGATGTATAACCTATATTATTAGATTGCTTGCTGTCTTAAGGAGAGGGGAAGAAAGAGAAAAATTTGGAACTCAAAACCTTGCAAAAATGGATGTTGAAAACTGTCTTTACATGTAATTGGGAAAAAAATACTATTAAATGAAAAAAAATAAAGTCTTACTGTGTGCTGGGGGCTGAGGAGAAGCAAGTTTAGATAAGTATATTCCTGCCCTCAAGAGGGTCACGGTCTAGGAAGGAGATGAGATACCAAGACAGGTTGGCTATAATAAACAAAATGATAAGATGAATATTTTAGGGTTGTACAAAACAAAGTTCTGTGTTGGATTGGATCCATTTATCACTCACTAGATCCAGATACCACAAGGGCAGCGTCTTAGTTTGAGAGATTACTAAGTGGAAACAATAGTTGCATTAAATATAGTTTAATGTAATACCTTTCATTTACATATAAAGAGTTCCTAGTTTTCTTTGAAGTCTATTCATTTGAAAGTTTAAAGTTTGCCTGCTAAGAGTTCAATTTTTTTTCTTTTCACCTTTGTAACTTTTGTACAATGCCTGACTAGGTTTTGCCCCTACCCCTCTCTCAAATAATAATCAATACTTCCAAGGTTCCTCTCAAGATAATCATTAGTACCTGGACTTTGACAAAGGCTGCACACCCTGAGAAAACATATGCCTATTGAGGTCACTGATGTGTGTCACTCTTGGGTTAATTATGAGAAACTATCATAGATCTTTTCCCTTTCATCCCCGAGGGCCCTTCCAGGAAAAAAAAAAGTCGCTTCTGAGGCTGCTTTGGGTATGGAATGTGTCAAGGCGGAGTTTCTTGAAAAAACAATCCTGAGCTCATAAAATAACATTCTCAGGACTCAGTCATGTGTCCCCACTCCAGTTGGTACTCTCAGATCTTCAAGGTCTATTGAAACAAGAACATGTTTATAAACTATACCAGAGATTAAGTTTGTTCTCTATATTAAAAAAAAAAAGTAATCCAACCACACATTCTACTGCTGCCAAAGATCCATCCTGAGACCTTCAAATGGGTAGTGATGCCTGTATTGACACAGGGAGCCTAAGGCCAGGAGCTCTCCAGCATGACCTCTCACCTGGAAACTCCTTAAGGGGCCTTGTTAGTTTTCATCCTCTCTATACTCACTCTCTGGGCATGGTAAATAGAGAACCAGCCCTGGAGTCAGGAGGACCCAAGTTCAAATCTGACCACAGACACTTACTATGTGACTCCAGACAAGTCATTTCACCCTCTTTGCCTCAGTTTCCTCATCTATAAAATAAGCTGGGGAAGGAAATGGCAAACCAGTCCAGTGTCTTTGCCAAGAAAACCCCAAATGGAGTCACAAAGAGTCAGACACAACTGAAACCACTGAACAAAACACTTCTTGTCCATTTGAAATCTTCCTGGCTACTTTATCCCTCAAGAAACCCCTCTAGAATATAAAACAATTATGTGCTGGACTTTTTTATTTTCTTTTAGTAGCATGGTAATAGGAGGTAAGCTCCTTAAGTAAAGGAAGAGATTGATCCACTTTTGCATTCTAACAGCACCTAACACAATCCCTGGCACACAGCAGATTCCAAATTAAGCCCCAGGCACTGTGCAAAGCCCTGGAGAAACAAAGAAAGGCAAAAACAGCCTGTGCTTTCAAATATCCCACAATTCACTGCAGGAAACAACATGCAAACAACTATGTACAAACAAACTGCAGATAAGATCAGTTGGAGACAATCTCAGCGGGAAGGCATTAAGATGAAGGAGGGTTAGGAAGGGATTACTGTAGAAGACGGGGCTTTAGCCGAGTCTGGAAGGAAGCCATGGGAGCCAGAAGGAGAACCAAGAACAAGGAGAGAGTTCCAAAACTGGGGAACAGACTACGGAAATGACCAGAGTTCAGAAATGGAGAGCATCATTAGAAGAACCACAAGATCAATGATGATCAGAGTACGAAACAATGAAATTCACAAGGACTGGAATGGGAGGAAGGAGTCAGCTTGTGAAGGGCTTTGAATGACCCACAGAGGAGTTTACATATGGTGATTAATAAACGTTTGTTGACTGATGCACTCCCATGTACCACAATTCCCATATCATCCTACATTCCCCATTCTCCCTCAACCCACACATCCAATCAATTTCCAGGTCTTATCTATTGATGCTTCACCAAATCTCTCACCTGGGTCTCCTTTTCTCTACTCACACAGCCTTCACCCTAGTTTAGGGTCCTGTCTCATCTAGACCGTTACAATAGCCTCTTCCCAGGCAATCGGGGTTAAGTGACTTGCCCAGGGTCATACATCTAGTTAAGTGTCAGATTTGAATACTGGTTCTCCTGACTCCAGGGCTGGTGTTCTATCCAATGTACCACCTAACTACCCCTTGCAATAACCACTTAATCAGCCTCTCTACACAGCTGCCAAAAACGATCTTGATAAAGGAAAGTTCTGACCATGTCCCTCCCCTACTCAATAAACTCAGTAGCTCCCTATTACCTTTAGGATCAAATACAAACTCCTATGTTTGACATTTAAAGCCTTCACATCCTGGTTCCAAACTACTTTTCCAGTCTTACCATACATCACGTCTCTCCGCATGCTCTGTAGTCCATCAGCCTGGCCTAATTGTTATTCCTCACACATAATTTCTCTCTCATCACCATTCTTTTGCATAGACTGCCCTACATGCCTAGTCTGTACTCCCTCCCCACCTCTGGATCTAAAAACCTCAGCTGGTGTCCAAGGGTTGCTCAAACACCACCTTTCTGCATGAGGCCTTTGCTAAGCCCTGCAGGTGCTAGTGTACCTGGGGTGTGACTCATGCCCAGATCTCAGCATCTTGCCTCAGGTACAGAAGCCTGGGAAGCCTGCTTCTGGAAGAGTCATGAACACAGGAAAGAAAGAAACTGAAGAGCATGTGGTGAAAGGGAGGCTCTTGGATTGACTAGGGAGGCTAGCTTCTACCAGCTCTCTTCCCACCCAGTGAGAAATAGACTGTGGAACCTCCTCCCCTCTGGAGTCTTGTGGCCCCATGAACAAGCCTTGGTCCTTGGCCTCTCCCCCAGGGTTGTTCTCAATTTTAGGTGAGGGAGATTGGCACCTCCAACTCTGTAAATTTGAAAAGTCAGTAGGGACCTCCAACATTCCAACACCAGACTCTCATTTCCAGAGCCAGGGCAGCAACAATGCCCTAAGGAGCAAATGACCCACGTGTAATTGATATCATATTGTCTGCCTTCTCAATGGGTGAGGGGGAGGCAGGAGGGAAGGGGAGAACTTAGAACTCAAATTTTTTAAAAATGAATGTTAAAAATAAATATTTTTTAAAAAGCAAGTAACTTTGGGAGTGACCATCTGGGCAAAAGCCAGTGCAAGCTGAGTCAAGGACACATCTGTTATGTTGCCTTTGGGGGTGAACTTGGTGCTATGTAGGAACTGAACTATGTTGAACCTGCTCCCTCCCTAGAGACCAAGGTGGTGTAAGAGAGAACATATCCAAGAAGTACTGGGGTCACAAGGCTCCAGAGGTGGGGAGGTCCCACAATCTCTCCTCTTACAGCATTATCTGTCACTGTAAGGGAAGAGAGCTAGCCAGCCAAAGAACCTCCCATTCACCACTTGTCTCCACAAGCTCTACAGTTCCTCCAGGGCAATGTCCCTACCTATGATTATGATTGTTCCAGAAGTAGGCTTCCCAGATTTCTCCACCTAAGACAATTGCCTGAGTAAGATGGTGAGATCTGTACATGAGTCTCACCCCAGGTACACTAGCAACTGGAGGGCTTAGCAAAGGCTTCATGTGGAAAGGTGGTCTTTGGGCAACACTTTAAAGCCAACTGAGATTTTTAGAGGCAGAGGAAAACTGTTTCTATTTGTTCTTTCTATATCTTTGAAGTAAAAACTCCTTTTGTAAAAGCTAATTGATTAGTTAAAAGGATGTGGGGAACTAGTCACCAGCCCTGCTAATTGATGAAACATAGCCAGTGGGGGCTTGAGCTTATGGTTGTTCTACAGTTGTGTCCAACTCTTGATGACCCCATTTGAGGTTTCCTGGGCAAAAGACACTGGAGTGGTTTGCCATTTCCTTCTCCAGCTCATTTTACAGGTGAGGAAACTGAGGCAAAGAGGATGAAATGACATGTCCAGGGTCACACAGCTAGTAAGTGTGGAAGGTCGAATTTGAACTCAGGAAGATGAGTCTTCCTGACTCCAGCCCTGATACTCTATGTATATGGTGCCACCTAGCTGCTCCCTGATGGCAGTAGAGAAGAATTGAAGGAAAGAAGCCCACTCAAATGTGCTCAGGGAAAAAATGTAGCAGTATGGCTCTAAGAGAGACAGAGAGAAGAGAGAGACAGAGACAGAGAAATAGACAGAGAGAGACAAAAACAGAAAGAGAGTCAGAGAGAGAGGAGACAGAGAGAGAGAGAAATAGAGACAGAGAGAAACAGAGACAGAGAGAGATAGAAGAGAGACAGAGACAGAAAGATGGGGAGAGAACCAGCTTATTACACTTGTACCCCTCTCCATAAAATGACCTTGTGCTTATTTTATATCTGGTTTGAATATATTTACATATGTGTATATCTCTTCCAATTGAAGGTAAGCTTTTTCAATTTTATCTATACAAAATATCTATGTCAGTACCTGGTGTAATACCTGGTACATAGTAAGTGCTTAATAAATGTTTATTGATTGATTGCCATAGTAAATGCTTAATAAATGTTTGATGGATTGATTCTTAAGTATTAATTTATAGAGCATTTGCTACCAATTGTGGTGAATGGGTGAGTGGGAGAGGTTGATCTCTGACCCTTAGAATTAGCCCCTCAAACCTAAGACACTACCACTCCTCCTAGACTTAATCTGTTTATCCCCCAATCATTTAACATCCTTTTGTCTGCCTCAGTATAAAAACTCACATTCTCCTAACATCCAGAGGTCATTCAGAACCACGCAGCTCCTGTTGGGATCCAGTCACCTACAAGTTAGAAGCTGATTCAGTCCAGTTGACAACAGTGAGCCATCCCTTCCATGATGTCCAACTGAGTATCATTTTACCATGATGCGTTTTCTCAGTGCCTCCCAAGATAGATTCAAAGGACCTGGGTTCAAATTAATGGCTTGTCATTCACCACCCTATTGAACAAGGTATTTGTCCTCTCTGGACTTCAGTCTCATCATCTTTTAGTACCCATCTCCCACTACTGTTGTGAGAAAGGAGATCAATTATGTAAAACACTTTGCAGACTTTAGAGTGCCATATGCCATTCATCATTATCATTTCCATGTTAGAGATGGAAAAGAAAAGTTGGGGCCATAGAACATGGAATATTCCAGCTGGAAGGAGCTTAGATACTCCATAGTCCAACTGTCCCATGATAAAAAATAATCGTTCACATTCACATTAGCTCTTTAAGGTATGTTAAGTGCTTTACATAGAGTATTTCATTTGAGGCTTAGAGAAATCTTGTTAAATAGGGTGCTACCATTATCCCCATTTTGCAGAAGAGAAAATGGAGGTTCCCATGTTCTACAGGAAGGCTTTCTCAACCCCTCTTAATTCTAGTGCTTTCCCTCATTGGATTATTTCCTATTTATCTTGTCCATACCTTGCTTGTCCATATTGCTTGCTTATTGTCTTCCTCATTAGATTGCAAGCACCTCGAGGGCAGGGATGATCTTTTGTCTCTTTTTTTATCTCATGGTCTAAGGACAGTGCCTGGCATGTAGTGGGTGATTAATAAATATCTGTCAACTGACCATCTTACTGTTTTTCTTGTCTTTCATTCTTAAAGAGGTCCAAGACATCAGGGAGAAGATGCCATGACATGCAAGTGAACTGGATTTAAGTGAGGAAGGGCTGTGCAGAGTCACCAGCCTCACTTTCTTCTCCGGAACCAGCTATGCATCAGGATGACTGGAGATGGTCAGTGGTAACCAAAGAAGGTATGACAAAAGTCTAGGTCCTCTTACCTCCACATCTAGTATTTTATCCACTGCAACCATGATGTACAACAGGGGAAACTAAGGCAGAGAAAGACTACTATTGTTGTGAGTGAGGCTTAAAAGATATTCTTTCTGTAAAATGCTTTACAAACTGTAACAGAATAGACACTTGGATACTCAACTGCCTCTGTGATCTCATTAATTTGAAAGTTCCTTCCAGAGAGACAGCAAAGCTCATGAAGCTGAAACTTGGTCTAATCTGTCTCCAATACTCATTCACCAGAAATTAGGAGAGAATGAAACATAATGGAGACAGAAGAAACAGGACAGCAGTCATTGCTGGCCACCTGACAGCTACCTCTCCCCCACTTACAGCGTTTTTTCTTCCTCCTTATTCTTTTTTTTTTAAATATTTATTTATTTATTATTTTTTTACATTCATTTTCACAAAATTTTGGGTTCCAAATTTTCTCCCCTTTTATCCCCTCCCCCACCCCAATACCCCAAGCAATCTAATTTTCCCTATCTCCAATCTGCCCTCTCTTCTGTCATCCCTCCCTTCTCTTGTCTCCATCTTCTCTTTTCTCCTGTAGGGCCAGATGACTTTCTATTCCTCATTAACTGTATATCTTCTTTCCTAGTAGCAACAACAATACTAAACAGTTGTTCCTAAAACTTTGAGTTCCAAATTCTCCCCATCCCTCCCTCCCCACCCATTCCCTTTGGGAAGGCAGGCAATTCAATATAGGCCATATCTGTGTAGCTTTGCAAATGACCTCCCTGATAGTCGTGTTGTGTAAGACTAACTGAATTACCCTCCATCCTACCCTGCCCCTCATTGTTTCTCTTCTGTCTTTTGATCCTGTCCCTCCCCAAGTGTTGACTTCAAATTGCTCCCTCCTCCCTTTGCCCTCCCTTCCATCATCCCCCCCCTTGCTTATCTCCTTCTCCCCCACTTTCCTATATTGTAAGATAGGTTTTCATACCAAAATGAGTGTGCATTTTCTTCCTTCCTTTAGTCAAATGTGATGAGGGTAAACTTCTTGGTTTTTTTTTCTCAGCTCTCTTCTTTGTCCCTCCACTAAAAAGTCTCCTACTTGCCTCTTAAATGACATATAATTACCCCATTCCATTTCACCCTCTTTCCTCCCACTACATTTCTCTCTCACCATTTACCTTAATTTCTTTTAAGATATGGTCCCATCCGATTCAATTCAATCTGTGCTTTCTGTCTCTGTATGTGTGTGCATGTGTGTATGTGTGCGTGTGCGTGTGTGTACATGTGTGTGTATGGACCCACCAACTACCCAGATACTGAAAAATTTTAAGAGTTACAAATATTGTCTTTCCATGTAGGAATGTAAACAGTTCATTTATGGTAAGTCCCTTAAGACTTCTCTTTGCTGTTTACTTTTTCATGCTTCTTCTCATTCTTGTGTTTGGAAGTCAAATTTTCTTTTCAGCTCTGGTCTTTTCATCAAGAATGCTTGAAAGTCCTCTATTTCATTGAAAGACCATATTTTCCCCTGAAGTATTATATTCAGTTTTGCTGGGTAGATGATTCTTGGTTTCAGTCCTAGTTCCTTTGACTTCTGGAATATCTTATTCCACGCCCTTCGAACCCTTAATGTAGAAGCTGCTAGATCTTGAGTTATCCTGATTGCATTTCCACAGTACCGGAATTGTTTTTTTCTAGCTGCTTGCAATATTTTCTCCTTGAGCTAGGAATTCTGGAATTTGGCCACAATGTTCCTAGGAGTTTCTCTTTTTGGATCTCTTTCAGGTGGTGATCGATGGATTCTTTCAATACTTATTTTGCCCTCTGGTTCTAGAATGTCAGGGCAGTTTTCCTCGATAATTTCATGGAAGATGATATCTAGGCTTTTTTTTTGATCATGACTTTCAGGTAGTCCCATAATTTTTAAATTGTCTCTCCTGGATCTATTTTCCAGGTCAGTTGTTTTTCCCATGAGATATTTCATATTCTCTTCCATTTTTTCATTCTTTTGGTTTTGTTTTGTGATTTCTTGGTTTCTCAGAAAGTCATTAGACTCCATCTGTTCCATCCTAATTTTGAGAGAACTATTATCTTCAGTGAGCTTTTGAACCTCTTTTTCCATTTGGCTCATTCTGCTTTTGAAAGCATTCTTCTCCTCATTGGCTTTTTGAACCTCTTTTGCCAATTGAGTGAGCCTATTTTTCAAGGTGATATTTTCTTCAGCATTTTTTTGGGTCTCTTTTACCAAGGTATTGACCCGTTTTTCATACTTTTCTTGCATCTCTCTCATTTCTCTTCCCAGTTTTTCCTCCACCTGTCTAACTTGCTTTTCAAAATCCTTTTTGATCTCTTCCAAGGCCTGAGCCCACCCAACATCCCCCTGGGATGTCTGGGGTACCGAGGCCCCACCCTCCACGTCTTTCCCTGATGGCAAGAATACATCCTCGTCATCAGATCCCAATGTCGGGATCATTTGCATCTGTTTGAAAAAACTCTCTATAGTCTTATTTTTCTTCCCTTTTCTAGGCATTTTCCCAGCCAGTTACTTGACTTCTGAGATTCCTGTCCAGCCCCACCTAGATCCGCCCAGCTAGTGCTTGAGGTCTGAGATTCAAATGTGCTTTCCACGCTGCCTGGCTGCTAATCAATGTGACCTTTAGTTCTGGCGCTGGGGCGGGGGCAGGGCCGCCTCCCAGGCTCAGCTCCCTCAGGGGCTTTATGCAGAGGCCTTCAGTAATAGAGCGGGGTGGGGCAGGGCCGTCTCCCAGGCTCAGCTCCCTCAGGTTGTTTATGCAGAGACTTTCAGTAATGAAGATCCTGCTTGCTGCTGGGGGAGTCCCTGGCCACCGCAGCCGCACCGCCGCTGCCTCCCCCACCGCTCCCGCCTCTGCCACCGCAGCTTCCTCCCAAAGGGGCCCGAGTCATGGAGACACCCCGCTCCCCTTGGCCAGCCAGCCATCTCTCTCACTGACCTGTAGCTTCTGTGGGCGGAGGGACTTTCCCAGCTGCCAGAGCTTCTGTCCCTGAAGCCTGCTTGGATCAGCTTCTCTGGGGCCGCGGCCAGGGCAGCGGTGGGGTGGGGTCCGCTTTCCTGGGTGCGATGGATCCTGGGGATGGCTCTCCAGGGCTCTCTGGAACGGAAATCTCTTCCACTCAGTTTCTGAAGACCTTTCAGTGATCCAGAACTTATGGGGATCTCTTTTTACATTAATTCTATGGGCTGTGTGTTTGGAGCTCGCAAACGTGCATCTTTCTACTCTGCCATCTTGACTCTGCCCTCTTCCTCCTTATTCTAAAGTCACCAGAAAAGAGAAGAAAAAGTTTGTTCAATCCTTTCCAAAGTAGAGACAGTTCCGGCTCAGTGACCAATTAAAAGATCTTTCCTTACCCTTCAATAGACCAGTAGGAACCAGAGCAATGGTTCTCAAAGTATGGTCCAGAGATCCCTGCAGTTTACTGGAATCCTTCCAGGATGTCCACAAGATCAAATTTTAATTTTTACAATAATACTAACATGCTTTCATTTCTAATATGGTAAATATTAACAGATATAACCCATAAAAAATTCTTTGGGATCTTAAATAATTTTTAAGAGTATAATGGTGTCCTGACAGCAAAAAATGTGAGAACCACTATGTTAAAGGATCCTCTGCATGCTCTGAATCAAAAAGAGAGAAGCCCCTTCATCATATGTTTCCAGAAATAAATTCTTCAAACCCACATGTGATTGTGCTAGCAGAGCATATCATGTGTGTATTAAGGACTGGGCCCTCACTGGCACTCTCCAAATTGAAAATGGTTAGAAAACTAGCCTCAAGGTCAAGGAGACCTAGTTCACACTTTGTTTCTGCCACACATTCGACTCTGAGCCCTCTAACCTAGAGGGTGCTTCAAGCAATCCTCTAAGACTGTAAGGTCTAGAATGGCTACTAACCTCTGCTAGTGGAAAGAATTTTCTCACTGAGGAGCTTTCTACATTGATGGAACCATGAGTTTAACCAACAAAAATAGAAGTTTCCTCCAACAAGCATATTGAAAACCAAGGAGGTTACCCAACTTTGGTGGCTCTTGTCCTCATGGTCCCTTATCTTTGCTACAAGAGGTACGAACAACATGCTAATAACTTGCCTTAATTTCTCCTGTCTTCCTGAAGACAGCAGTGGAGCAATCAGGCTCACTACTTTTTAACCCACTCAAATACTAGTTATTAGGATTAGACCGTTTCTCCTATAAGTTCTGCCTGAAGTTTATTTGTCTGGTTAACTAGCAGAGAAAGTCTTTTTATTTTTGAGAGACAGATAAGTTCAAAGGATCATAGGTTTAGGGATTTGAATGCCTACCCCATCCAGAGACCAGAACCTAGACCAGAACCTAGACCTGACACCTTACATCAATCACTCAGCCTCCTGATGCCCCTGTGCCTCCCACACCCTTTCTCACAACGCACAAAACCAAAAAAGTTACAATGAGGAAAGGAAGATGGGAAAGAAGCCCAGTTACCTTCCTTTTGTGTACCTATGGGTCATTCCCAATTTCCTCTAACCTTAGGAGTCCACTACCCTCCCTCCTGAGAGGAGCCTGTCAATGAACACTTTCTCAACTTTCTTGGTCAATTACAAAGCAGTTCTCTGAAATATGCACTCCCTCCCTATCCCATGCAGTCTTGTGCCTGGTAAAAATAACCCCCCTCCTCAGCTTCCAAGCCAGTCCCTGCCCTCTCCTTGTCTAGATTATCAGAGAAAGGCTGTGGAGCACAGAGATCCATGGAACTATTCTGGCCTCCATTCTTTCTGCCAGAGTTCAGCTAAGGACAGTTTATAAAGAACCTCCTCTGGCTAGTTCTTGACTCCTGCAGTGGTTTTCCTCTATCCAGTGTCCAGGGCACATTCTGCATGTTTCAAAGTCTCTCTGAAGGCACAAAGCTTTCCTGCCTGCCAGGAGGTTTATAGGAGTCACTGCAAAGTCCTGCAGTCTCCCTCCAAGTCCTCAGGCAGTACCAGTTCGAAAGAAAGCCCAGAGAACAGAGATGTTCTTCTTTCTGCACTAAGGGCAGGAAAGCTTACATCGCAATCGTCTACGTAACTCTCTTTGACCAAGAAAAGTTCAAAGGATCATAGGCTTAGATTTGGAAGGGACCTTAGAGGTCATCTCATTCTACTGTCTCATTTTACAGAAAAAGAAACTGAGTCACAGAGTTAGAAAGTGATTTATTAGGACTGATTTACTTGCTTTACAGGGGAAGTAAGTAACAGCTGGAGTGTGAACCTAGGAACTGTAAGTCCAAATCCAGAGACTTTTCTACACTGAACTGGGCTTAGGGTGAAGGGAGCGGTGCTGTAGGGTTTTTATCTATAGCATTCCTCCAAGCTCCCCACAAACAAGATCTCTCATGCATATATTTAAAGCCTACAAGATTCTGTAACATATGCAACCACAGAGATAACTTTGTTTGACAGTCTGCTGAGCAGCAGCATCAAGACAGGTGTCCAACATGCTCCCTAAGGTGACATATGTTCACCTAAGGTTTTCCCCAGTGTTGTGGAGAAAGCCTTCTATGTACAGAGTCCAAAGAGATTCTCTAGCAAGGGTGCCCCAGATTCTCCTGTTTGTAGTTAACCCAAGGCTGATTACATTGAACTTCAGAACTCTAAAAGGTCTCCTCACTGGGAACCAGGGTTATTCAAAAGAGATCAGTCTAGCCACATATATTAGCCATATATATTAGAGAAACAAAGTGGATGAAAAATGGAGATTGTGCAGGTTACAACATGCAGTTGGATGGGCAGTCTGTTGAGTTAGCCCATCGATTTAGGAATATATGTGTACGTATATGTATGTCATTAAATAAACATTTATTAAGCACCTACTGTGGGCCATCCAGATAGCTCAGTGCATAGAGTGATGGCTGTTAGCTCAAGCCACTGGAGAAGGAAATGGCAAACCACTCAGTATCTTTGCTAAGAAAACCCTATGGACATTATGGTCCATGGGGTCATGAAGCGTCGAACACAACACAACTGAATGACTGAAAAACAACAGGTAGATTTGAGAATTTTTGAGGCAGTAATGAAATTCATGGGAGCTGATGAGCTCACCAAGTTAATTGACATAGAAGTAGAAGAGAAAGCCAGGATCTGAGGGACAGCCTATGGTTAGGGGGCATGATCTGGAGGAGGATTGAGCAGAGGAGACAGAGAAGGAAAAGGGGGAGTCAGAGAACCAGGAGAAAGAGGTGTCCTGAAAACCTAGTGAGAAAAGAGTATCAAGTAGCAGGCTGATTTTAAAAATGTCAAAGGTTACAGTTGAGGAGAGTGAGCATTAAGAAAAAAATCGTTGGATTTGGCCATTATGAGATCATTGGTAGCTTTGGAGGAAGCAGCTTCAGTGCAATGAGGAGGTTGGAAGTTTTGTTGTAAGGGTTTACAAAGAGAGTAAGAGGAGAGAAAGTATAAGCATCTATTGTAGATAACCTTTTGGAGGAATTTATCTGTAAAGGACAGAAGAAATATAGGATGATGGTAAGTGGGAAATGGAAGGATTGGGTATTTTTTTTCAGAATGGAGGGAGACATAAGCATGTTTGTAGGAAGCAGAGACTGAGATAGTAGACAGGAAAAGATTAGAAATAAATGAAAGAGTGGGGAGGACAGAGAGGGCAATCTGTTAGAGGAGATGGAATGCAACTGGGTCTCTCAAACAAGTAAAGGAATTAGCCTTGGTAAGGAACAAGGCCACTTCATTCTGTGAAACGAGGTAAAGAAGGAAATCATGGCAGAAGAAGGTGTGTGTGTGTGTGTGTGTCTGTGTGTGTGTGTGTGTGTGTGTAGATATGGGACAGACATTGCAGATAGAGAACGAGCTGGGTCTAAGAAAAAAAACTCAGAATTGTGTAATGCTTTCAGTGATCTTAACATATCCTCCCAGAACACAAAAATCATTCAATCAAGCTTTTATTAAGTGCCTACTACATGCCAGGCAAACAGTCCTTGACCTCAGGGATCTTACATTTTAATGAGAGGTGACAACATGCATACACATACATACACACACACATATACACCCAGGGTTAGGGACCTGTGATTTCATCGGAGTATAGGGTACTCCCAGGTGAGGAAGCTCCCTTTACTATTGCATAGTGGTACCTTTTCTGCACCTCGTAGTCTTAGCGAGTCGACCAGAACATTGAGAGATTTAGGGGACTTGCTCAAGATCACACAGCTAGTAAATATCTGTGGCAAAATTTAAATTTATTTCTGACTTCAAATCCACACTCTACCCACTGAGTCACCTAGCTAACTAGCAATGTAGAAGATTTATCAATTGAAGAAACATTTGGGCTGAGTTAGAATGAGGATAACAGTGTCGTGAAACTAAGAGACTGAAAGGATAGTGGTACCCACAATAGTGAAGTCAAGAAATATTTATTAAGTCTTACTATATGCCAGGCATGGTGCTAAAGCTGGGAATACAATTAAAAGCAAAAAGAAAAATGGCTCCTACTCTCAAAAAGCTGGAAAAAAGGGATGGGGATTGGGAGGGGCAGAGGGAATGAAAACATAGCTGATCTGAGTTTCCTGCATAGAGGAGGTTCTGGAAGAAAGTAGCCATTCAAAGGAAGAAACTGCGGGGATGGAGGATACTTGTTAATATCCAGGGTATAACAAACTTCCAGGATAAAGGGGTTTCTGTGACATTGTTCAAAGAGGGGGGATAGAAAATAAGGAGTGTCTCCTGGAGAAAAATGAAGAAATTCCAGAAAGTTCAGAAAAGGGATAGGTTTGTGGAATAGGGTGGAAAGATAATGAGCTCCATCTGGCACTTGTTGAGCTGGAGATGCCTAGATTCCATATTATCATCTAGGTGGCACCATAATTCACAGAGCACTGCGGGAAGATTCATCTTTCTGAGTTCAAATCTAGCCTTAGATACTTACTAACTGTGTGGCCCTGGGCGAGTCATTTAACCCTGTTGGCCTCAATTTCTCACCTATAAAATGAGCTGGAGGAGGAAATGACAAACCACTCCAGTATCTTTGCCAAGAAAAACCCAAATAGGTTATGGAGAGTTCTGAAAACAACCAAATAACAGAAGATCCAGTTCAAGATGTCCAAAAGGTCATTGGTGATGCAGGATTCAGGAAATACTTCAACTGCCTATGTAGATCTGCAGACTTGAACCCATGGGATTTGAGGGAGTCACCAAAGAAAGAGCTGATGTGACCATCAGTCTGGCTAAGATATGAGGACACAAAAGAGGGATTTGTGTGAGACTAATGAGGGAAAACATACCAGTGGGGACTTGTGAGTTACAGCATTAGAAAACCACCTCCTAAGCCTTCGTTGCCACCCCTAGAGCCCTAAGAGGAGATGTAATAGCCTTTCTCTCGTGAACGAGCTAATCAGTTCCAGAGTTTGAGAGCCTAGCTTCAGGTCATGTGCTGTATTCTATGACCTGAAGATGTTAATCTTGAGAGGAGAAAAAACAAGATGTGGTAGTTGTCTTCAGGAATTTGATGGCCCTTCCTATGGAAGGCTGGTTAGATGTATTCTATGAGAATTCAGTTTAACTCAGCTAGCCTTCATTAAGAAGCTACCACGTGCCAGGCACTGTGCTAGGTTCTGGAAATGTGAATATAAAACAAAAGAACCCCTGCCCTCAGTTCTACTGGTGGCCAAATAAGTAAATAAAATATAAAGTAAGGAGGCAGATAAAACTTGAAATGAGGCAGATTAGGAAAGGCTTTTCCTAATTAATGGCACCTCAGTTGAGCCTTCAAGACAGCCAAGGATTCTAAAAAGGTGGAGGAAAGAAGGGAAGGCATTCCAGAAACAGCCCATGAAAAGATGCTGAAGTGGGAGATACCAAGTTCAGGGTACAGGGAGAAATGGGTAGAATGAGAGGCAGCTAAGTTACAACAGTGGACAGAACACTGGACTTGGAATTAGGAAGCCCTGAGTTCAAATCCTGCCTCAGACACTGGCTTACTATGTGACTCTGAAGGACCCTAAATAATTTCATTCTGTGATTCTGTGACTTGCTCAAGGTTACACCCCTTAGTAAGTGGCAGAGCCAAGAATTAGAGAGAAGACATAAAAATGAAGGAAGCCATAGTGAAGATAAATCACAGTTCAATACCTCGGTACAAGAGATGTCACCAGGCTACCCATGATTAATTGTCAAAAGAGTGATACATCTAAAAAGCACCATAGGAGTTCAGTCACTAAAAGGCATCAGTGAAGGATGGAAAGACTTCATGCAAGAGGAGGAATTTATTAAGCACCCTTAAGTCATCAATCCCTGTCCTGCCATAGGCTTTTCCTTCTCTGGGGCTAGAATAATGGGTTGGGTAAGAGCCAGATGTGATGTGGTACAGTATCTCTCCATCATGGCTCCCAAGAACTTCATCATCCTGTAGAATTGTATCAGCCTTGATCCTCACACTTTCTCAGTGCCCCCTCTGATTGGACAGCAGAGTGAAGAACTCCTCCCAAAGCCTCCTTGGAAGAAGAGTGCCCTGGTCAGTCAGTCATCTCTTCATTTCCCACCCCATTACACTCTCTTGGATTTCTCTATCATGTCCTGCTTCCAACCTGCACAAGGTCCCTTCTCTGTCCCACCTAGCCACCCACACTTTTCATCTTCCTTTTGTGTGAGATTGTATTTATTTTTCATATTTGTTGCAATTAGTGCTTAGCAGAGTGCCTGGCATGTGGTAGATACTTAGTCAAAGTTTATTGACTAACTGAAGTGGATAGGGTGCTGAAATAATTTAAAGTCAAAAGACCTTAATTCAATCCCGGACCGTCTCTTACTCCATGTGACCTTGTCCAACTTCCTTCTTTTCCCTTCTCCACAATTTCTTCATCTGTAAAATGAGGGGACCAGACAAGGTTACCTCCAAGGCACCTCCTAGCTTTAAATCAATGATCCAATGAAGATAAAGTAGAATGAATCTAACTGCCCTGAACTTTACTTTCCTCATCTGTAAAATGGGGATATGAATACTTCTTAAACTATCTACCCCACAGAGTTGTTATGGGGGAAATATTATCTCCCACCTGCCCAACCTCTTATCTTTCTTCAAGGATCAAATCAGCCCTCCCCAATCTTCCCTTTCCCAAGTTTTTCAGGGCTCTCTCCTCAAATATTCCCAGAACTCTCTGTCTGATCTCTGTTTCACCTCCATCACTGACCATCATGCACTATACTTGCTTATTTATCCAAGAGGAAAATGTAAGCCCCTTTAAGGAAAGGGACTAGTTCATAGACCACAGATTTAGAGTCAGAAAGGGAACCTCAGAGGTCATGCAGAACAACCCCCTCATTTTAGAGAGGGCAAAGCTGAGGTCCAAGGGCGTAAGATGTCTTGCTTGTTTAGAGTCTCACAGGTAGTAGGCAGGATTTGAACTCAGGTCCTCTAATGACATTGAGAAGATGACACTATTTCCATTGTGCCTTATTGCCTCCTTCCATGAGACACCTCTTCAGATATTTAAAAACAGTTATCCTAGACTCAGAAGGTCATAGAGAGAAATAAAAGGGATTTTAAAGGCCAATCAAATCCAGTTCCCTCCATTTACAGATGAGGAACTTGGGCCTCTGGAAGTTAGTTAACCAAACCAAGTTCACCCAGGTAAGTGTGCATACAGCACTGGACTTAGAGTCAGGAAAACCTGATTTCTGAATCTTTCCTCAGATCTTTATTAGTTGTGTGACCTTGGGCAAGTCACTTGATCTCTGCTTCAGTTTCCTCTTCTGTAAAATGGGTATCATAACATCACCAGGATAGTTGTGAGAATTAAGGGAGATAATCTAAATAAAGCACTTACCAGCCCTTAAAGCATCATATAAATTCTAGTCATTATTATCTCATGTGAGTTTCCCACCAATCCTGTGAAGCAAATACTATAGGCACTGTTGTCCCCATCTTACAGCTAAGGAAACTGATATTCCAAGGGGTAAAGTTATTTGCTCATAGCCACCAGAGGCAAGGTTTCAACCCACACCTTCCTGACTTCAAGTCCTGTTCTCTAGCCTCTACTCCAGAGGGAGAGAACACTAACAGCCTTGGAGATTAGAAAAGGCTCCCTCAGCCTGAGGTGAGCCTAGAAGGAACCCAGGCATGTTAAAGAGGACAGAGCTGCTGTTCTATGCTCTTAGGTGACCAGACAGAAAAAATCCTATCTGCCTCCTCCTTCTCCTCTTCTTCCCCTTCCTCCTATTCCTCTTTTTCCTCCTCCTCTTCATCCTTCTTCTCCTCCTCCTCTCTTCCCTCCCCCCCTTTTCTTGAACAGCCTGTGGGGAACAAAGAGAAAGGATTCCAACGGCTGAAGACAAGGAGGGATGACAGCTATTAAGCCATACCTCTTCTGTGAACTCAGTTCAATCCTGAGGCCTGAACGCTCACTCTGATGGATTGCCAATAATCCTGTGACAAAGATGAGCCCTGTTCAGTTTCCAGCAAGGCGCCTTCCCTGCTGGCTGGATTTCAGGACCGCTCACGCTGGAGAGCTCCCTGCCCACAAAGCAGCCCCACATTATGGAGATTCACAAGTTACCTGCACAGCAGGAGAGGCAGTCTGTCTCATCCCATAAGGTGACAGGTAATGAACTCATACTGCTTTCCCAGGCTTGCTGATTAGGATGAACTGGCAATTTTTAAGAAACAGTGAGAGCTTTAGAAATGTTGATGGAAGAAAGGTTGGCACTTGGAAGATTTGATTTTGTTTAAAGAAATTTTTATTTCTTTGAAAACTTGACTGAGCCTCAGAGACCATCAGATACTACCTCCCCTGTGAAACCTGCCTTGATGCCCCTGGGTGACAGAAGCAACATCTCCTATGGTCCCTGTCATGTGTCTAGGATACTTCATCTCTAAAATAAGGCAATGAAACCATCCTTAAGACTCAATAGATCCAGAAACCTAATAAGGCTATAGCCATCACAGTGAATAGAGCACAAGTTAAGAAGACTTGAGTTCAAATACTGACTCCAATGCTTGTGTACTGTGTGACCCTGGTTAAGTGATTTCCCCTTCCTATGCCTTAGTTTCTTCATCTGTTAAATGAAGGGGTTGGACTTCATGGTCTGTAAGATTCCTTTCTGTGCTAAATCAATGATCCTAAGTCCAAACTAAAAAGCCCAGAACAATAGAATTTGGGGACTCCTTAGCCCTGATACACACTGATGGCCCCCCCCATGCAGAGGCAAGAATTCGGTACCCACAGGAAGCAATACTGGCTCCTCAGTTAGCATCCTTTCCATTCTACCATTCAGGAAACCATGAATTGTTAAATAAGAGACGGTCTCTGAGTGTTTTACTTCATTCCAAACCCAAGCCTGGAGCACCTGAGTTAGGAAGGACCCAGAATACCCTGATCATTTGTATTCTTTGCTCTGTTAAGATCATTGTACCCCTCATCTCCCTCAATCCAGCAGGCAAAGATGTCTCACTTTTGTCTTATCTCTAGCACCTATGATATTCAGGCACACAGTAGGTGATTAACAAATATTTGTTGATGGATTCATTTATTATTTCCAATAAACATTTATTAAGTGCCTACTACATGCCAGGCACTGTGCTAAGTACTGGGGGATACAATTAATAAAAAGGAAAATCCTCCCAGCTCTCACACAAGGAGGCAAAAAAGGGGGGAGGGGGATAGGGACACCAGAAGGTACCCAGTGCAGGTGCATGTTGTTCCATGGAATTGAAAGATTAGTTGAATAGCAGCAATGTCTCCCTAGTAGATTGTAAGATCCTTGAAGGTAAGACATGTTTGTGAATGGGTGGGTAGATGGGTGTGGGTGTGTGTTTGTGTGGGTGTCATGGTCTTTACATCCCTGTTATTGTCATTTAGTCATTTTTAGTCAAGTCTGACTCTCCATGACCACATTTGGGATTTTCTTGGCAAAGATATTGGAGTGGTTTGCCTTTTCCTTATCCAGTTCATTTTCCAGATGAGGAAACTGAGGCAAACAGGGTAAAGTGACTTGCCCAGCTAGTAAGTATCTGAGGTCAGATTCAAACTCAGGAAGATGAGTCTTGTTGACTCCAGGCCCAGCGCTCTGTGCACTATGGTGCCCCTTAGCTGCTCTCTTTGCATCCCTAATAAATCTTTAAGCCGAATAGGCCCTTAGTACATGTGTGTGGAATTGAATCAAATTATAGAATCATAGATTTATAGCTGGAAGGGACCTTAGAGATTGTCTATCCCAAATCCCTCACTTTACAGGAAGGAAAAGAACTCAGAGAGATTAAGTGACTTGCCCAAATTCACACAGATAGGAAGTGATAGATGCAGGTTTTGAACTCAGGTCCTCTGGTGCCAAATTCAATCAACTGGTCAACAAGTGTTTAGTAAGCACTTACTGTGTACAAAGAAAGGGAGGAGAGAGAGAGAGAGTCCAGTTTAATGGGACAGACAAAATGCAAACAATTCTGTTCAAACAAAATGGAGACAGGCTAAGTGGTAGATGACCAATGGGGAAGGCTCTAGCATTAAGGGCAACTGGGAAAGACTTTTCACAGTTTTAACTGACATCTGAAGGAAGCCATAGAAGAGACTAGGCACAAGGGATGAGGGAGAGTATTCCAGGTCATTGCAGATTTTGAGTTAACAGGATCTCAGCAAGCTTCTAATCCAACCCATCAGAATCCGCATTATAGCATCCAACAAATGGTCACCTGGCTTCAGCTTGAAGACCTCCAAAGTGGAATGTCTCACTATCTCCCAAAGCAATCCAATTTCACTTTGGGGCAGCTTAAAGTATAGAAACTTGTTCCAGACACCAAATGTTTTCCAGACATAAATCTGCCTCTCTATTGATTTCACCCATCACTCCATGTTCTCCTTTCTGGGACCGAGCAGAACAGAGCTGATGCATCTTCCCCATGACAGCCCTTCCAGTATTTGATCACCACTATCCTATCTCCTTGAGTCTTCTCTTTACCACGATCTTTCTACAGTAAGTATCAACGGATGGGATATTGATCCAGTTTTGATAATCAGCACCGTCCCAGCTTCTGCAGCTGCCTCCTCCATCTAATTAGAGGGTCAGAGGGCAGGGCAAGAAACTCCTCCCAAAGTCTTCCTTTATAGAGGGCTTGGAATTTTCCAGTTAAATACTCCATTTTCTATCAGCATCTCGGCTTGGTTTCAACTGCATGAACAGTTCAAGTGGGGGCACCTTTTGTGTATGTTCTCTCCCTTTTAGACTGCAAGCTCCTTGAGGCAGGTCCTGTCTTTCTTTTTCTTATTTATGTCTCCAGGACTTAGCATAGTGCCTGGTATATAGTAGGTACTCAATAAATGTTTATTCACTGACTGAATAGCCAAAGAAATTTATAGCCCCATTCTCCTAGGCTTGTGTCCTAGTACACAACTCTGGGACACATAAAGTTTAAATTATATGCAGCTCTACCTAGATCTCTCCAGCAGTTTGCTGATATGGAACAGTCCCATTTCCTCCTTCATCCTGAGGAGAGATGCTACTAGTCTGCATTCCCTGACCTCATTAGCTCACCTGTTCCATCACATCTGTGGCAATAGCTCTGAAAACCCTATTTAAACCTAGGCTCCCATGGAGTCTGGACTATAAACCAGAGAGAGGGTGTATCCTACTGTTCATCTGGGCCACCACCCAGCACTGGAGTGGTGGGTCTGAGAGATACCCCATGCCACTTTATCCCTGATGGTACACCCTTCTAGGCTGTGCTCTCTGGGAATATCAATGAACCATTTAAATCCATCCCATCATCACTGCATACCACTCACCCAAACTTAAATCCAGTATTTGTGTTGCAGAGGGGGAAACTGAGACACAACACAGGGTAATTGAACATGCACTGAATAGTGGGAAGAGGGCTCCAGCTTGCTGCAACATAACCTTGACCTCTCTGAGACTATTATTTCCTAAATACATGGAGGAACATCTGAATAAATGGTCAATAAAGCTTTTCAATTCTAAATTCATGGTCCTTTGAGGCCCAGAAGGGCAGGACAGGGACTCATCCCAGGTCATGCAGAAAGTGACAGAGACAGGATCCTACTAGCTAACAACCCACTGACCCAATCATGAAAGGGCATGGGCACCTATCATGGGAGATTTTAGGGTTTCTGATAAGCATTCCCCCCACCCCTGCCACAGTAGCCATCACTCTCATTATGTATAGGAGAGAAAAATCTAGAATAATAACACAGCATGGACAGCACTATTCAGTCCAACTCAATGAGCAAGCATGTAGATGCCTGTTAGGTACAAGGCCAATGGGAACAAAAAGACAAGAGCAAAATGTCCTTTGCCCTCATGAGGGGATATAACACCATTGAAGACTTGATTCTTCCATGTATTTTTTTGTTTGGCCAAGACACTGCTTCTTCCAGCTCTAAGGAAAGGCCCAGATGACAAAAATATTAACAGGTACCATAGCCAAGTCCTTCACTTGACTGGGAAAAGCCTGAACATTTCTTAATCTTTTGGACAGGCCAAACAAAATACGAGAGAGGGTAGTACCAAGTAGAAGGCAAATAAAGATAACAAATAACATGTTAAAAGAATAGGGTTAAAGCAAGTTTCCACATGGGAAAGAAAATGTCTTAGTGCTTCAGGGTCACCTACCCATAGTTCTTGGCAGCAAGATCAGGCTGCCTAGGAGCACAACAAAATAAGACAGGCCTGAAATCCTGATGCCACAAGATATCCACACATGATATCGATGATTTCAGGAAGAAAAGGTTAACAATTGGGACTTCCTATAGGAGTTGGTTCTTGAGCTGAGCCTTGAAAGAAATGAAGGATTCTAAAAGGAGGGAGTGTTTCATAAATGTACCATTGAATTAGTGCTAACTAGGTGATCAGATAATGAGGAGGAGGAAGAAGAAGAAGAAGAAGAAGAAGAAGAAGAAGAAGAAGAAGAAGAAGAAGAAGAAGAAGGAGGAGGAGGAGGAGGAGGAGGAGGAGACAGATAAAGAGGAGAAGGAGGAGGAGAAGGAGAAAGAGAAGGAAAGGAGGAGGAGGAGGAGGAGGAAAAGGGAAAAAAGGAAGAGAAGAAAAACAAGAAGGAAGAGAACAACAACTCCCTCAGCAGCTATTCCATCTCATTCCAGGCACCTACAACTTCATAGGGCTCGCTTTGCCCCTTCCAGCCACATACAGTTGTCCAACACCCTGAAATTACCCCACCAGAGTTTGAATCCCTGTTGGAAAATGATCGCCTAGGTGAACTCATTCCCCAATCATTCCCACATCACTCCCACCTAATCTCAATGATTCTGAACCCCTACTTGGCTATTGTTCAAACCCCATTCTTCATCCCCCTCCCATTGACTACTCCCTTATTTCCATCCATCTCAATCCAACTCCCATTCTAATGTTACCCAACCCTTCCACTGTGCTCTTTGAAATGCCTGTTCCAGAACAACAAAACAGATTTTATAGTAAACCTTTTCCTTCCTTGCTCCCTTTATCTTTCTGTACTCACTGAGAACTGACTCTGGTCTGGTGATACAGCCCCCTTGGCTACCCTTCCCAGCACTGTCTGGACCTTCTCTTATAAACAATAACTCACCAGTCGAGGTAGCATAGTCACAATACTCCTTGCTGCTTTTCACCACCTCCAGGCTCTCACTCTACCACTTCACTCAGTAACCTCTCCTCAATCCATATTTGTCACCCAATCAAGATTCTCACTGCTATTATATACAGACCTTTAGAGAGCACTGTTCTTCCTGCCTCAACTAGTTTGATGCCTGGTTCACCGTTCTCCTCTGGCACAGTGCACACATCATGGGGCCTGGAATCAGGAAGACCTGAGTTTAAATCTGACCCAGACACTTATTAGCCTTGTGACTGTGTAAATCACTTAACCTGTTTGCCTCCATTTCCTCATCTGTAAAACGGAGGTAATCATTTCTGTAAAGATCAAATGGGATAGTAATTTTAAAGTGCACAGTGCTTGGCACATAGTAGGTTCTAAATAAAGGTTAGCGATTATGATCCTTCCCCACTTCAGCCCTCACACTAGCAGATTTCAACATACGTGTTGATGCTCTCTCAAACACCCTAATCTTCACTTCTCAACTTACTCATTGAGCATAACCTTCTCCCTCTCCCCATCACTGCCACCTACAGAGATGGGAATACTCGAGGTTGTCATCACTCATCAGTGGTCTGCTTCCAAGTTCATGAATTCTGCAATTTCTTTAACCTGTTGTCATCCTATCTCTCCCCCTTCCTTACAGTCCTCAACCCTGTTCTTCAGCCTCACTGTGAACTCCAATATCTTTACCCCTCAATTTTTCCCAAGATATCTCCCTGATATGGGCTATGCTCCCTTCTCTTCTCCATCTTGTTTCCTTGGTGAACCAGTTCAAATCTCTATTGTCCTCCGCTGTTAAGTTCCTTGTCCCTCTACCCGATCTAAGATCTTGCCTTGCCTTGGATTATTCCTACCATATGGCTTCCTTCTTTTCTACTCCTGTGCTGCTGAATATAGCTGAAGAAAATCTGGTCCACAACAAATTGATGCTACTTACCCTCAACTGATCCTTTTCACCTTCCTAATCAGCTCACTGTCCCACTCACCACAAACAGCTTTTCCAGGTCTTTCCATCCCTCATCAGACTTCCCATGGCTCCCTCCTTCTACCCTCTTAGCTGAAAATCTTAGCCACTGGGGAAAAAAATGAGACCATTTGCAGACAGCTCCCTCCTGTTCCTCTTCACATACCACTCAGATACCTTCCTCAACCATTTTCTCCTGGAAGAGTTGGTCTTCCTTTCCAGGGAGTGCATTATAAGTGGTACCTTATAATGTAGGATCAGGTGTCTCTCCCACCATCCACAATTACAACCCTTCCACATGCACATATGACCCCATACCATCCTGTATTATCCAAAAGATTACCTCCTCTTTCATCCCTGCTTTCTCATTTATCTCCAATCTCTCCCTGTCTACGGGCTGCTTCTCCTGTTCAGGCTGCCGACAAACATGTAGGCACATCCTCCCCATCCTCAAAAAACCCTCCCTTGATCCAGCCATCCCTGCTAGCTGTCATTATGTCTCTCTTCTCCCTTTTGTGGTTAATTTCTTTGAGAAGGCTATCTACAATGAGTAGTCTTTACTTCTTCTCCTTTCACTTTCTTCTTAACTCTTTACAGTTCTGCTTCTGACCCCATCATTCAACTGAAACTTCTCTCTCCAAAGTTACCCATGATCTCTTCATGACCAAACATAATGGCCTTTCCTCAAATGTCATTCTTCTTGACCTCTCTGCAGTATCCAGCCACAAGTCTAGGTATCATCCTTGATTACTCACTCTCTCGCACACCCCCATATCCAATCAATCATCAAGTTCGGTCATTTCTACCTTTGTAACATGTCTCTTATGCAAGGCCTTCTCTCTTCTGACATGGCCACCACCCAAGCCTAGACATGGCCACCACCCAAGCACAGTTCCTCATCACCTCTTGCCTAGATTACTGTAGTAATTTGCTCATTGGTTTTCCTGTATCAAGTTTCTCCCCATGCTGTCAAAATTGATCTTTCTAAAGCACAGGTCTGACTGGGTCAACCCTCCATTCCATAAACTCCAATTGCTTCCTATTGCCTCTAGGATTCAATATAAAATCCTCTATTTGTCTTTTAAAGTCCTTCCTTCCATCCTTCTTACTCTCCTCCATTCCCATAAAGACAAACAAGGATTCAGGATGTCCCTTTGTCAAGAATGACCTCCAGAATCAGCTTCCATGAGTGCACCAAGGGGCATCAGAAAAACAAATCAAATCAAAAAAAAAACACCAATTCATTTTGGACCAGGTAGCTGAAAATAAACACTGATTGTTCCCATAGTGCTGCAAATAATAAGTCGTATTCCATGGGCTCCCGGAGAGAATTGAAAAACTCGTTTTCTCTGGAGGAAAAAGAAAGCAGGCCCTATAAACTGAAGCCAAGACTTTTCCAAACACTGCATTAAAGATATTCCCCATTCTGATTTTACAAGCTCGAGTCAGGTACACATGCTGAGTCTCTTGAATATATTTACAATAAAATCAGCATAATGTACAGTTAATATTCAGAATGTGATTAATCCAAATACCCCATTCCACATTCCAATTACAGCCACTGCTTGCCGGCGTAGGCCATGTTTTGCTTAAATGCATATGGAGTCAATCGGAGCTTTAGATTTATGCCCTCTGCTGAATATCGGGCTCTCCGACGGTAATAAGTTATATTCCTATTATGTGGTGGGCAATAAAAAATCTGATATTTATTCTCTGGATTTTTTAGAAAGTCTCAGAAAGTGGCTGAGCTGCTGGAACATTGCTACATAATTCACAAACTAATGTCATGGCCACTGTGTTATTGGGTTTTGAGAAACTAGACAAGAAATTGGAATGCTAGTCTCCTAGACCAGATTAAGAAAAGAGAGATCACTTGGCTGCCCTCTCCCTCCTCCTGGGTGGTTCCTGCATCCATGATATGGGCAAAGCTGTGCCCCTCTGTATAGTATTCCATCTCCTACCTCCATGTCTTTGCAGAGGCTGTCCCCTCATGCCTGGAGTATTCTCTTCTTCACCTCTGGCTTCAAATATCTGTAGCTTTTCTTCATGATTCAACTCAAATTCAAGTTCCTACATGAGATCTTTTCCAATCTAGCTGGAGGCAGCTAGATGTCCCAGTGGAGAGAGCTCTGAGACTGGAGTAAGGAAGACTTGAATTTAAAACCAGCCTCAAATACTTACTAGCTCTGTGACCCTAGGTAAGTCATTTAACCTTTAGTTACTTCATTTTCCTCAAAAGTTAAAGTGGGGCTAATAACAGTACCAGTGCATCTAGGTGATGCCATAGTACACAGAGCACTAGGGTTGGAGTCAGGAAGACTCATCTTCCTGAGTTCAAATCTGACCTCAAATAGTTCCTAGCTATGTGACTCTGGACAAGTCCCTTCACCCTGTTTGCCTCAGTTTCCCCATCTTGTAAAGTGAATTGGAGAAGAAAATGGCAAACCTCTCCTGTATTCCTGCAAAGAAAACCCCAAATGGGATCACAGAGACACAACTAAATCAACTCAAGAAGAACAACAGGAGTGCCTACCTCATAGGGTTGTTGTGAAGACCAAATGATATAATATCTGTAACATACATGACACAATGCTTGGCACATAGTAGGTGCTCAATAAATGTTTGTTCTCTTCCCTTAATCTCCCCAGTTGTTAGTGTTTTCTTCCTCCCAGCAAAACACTTTGTATTTCCTCTCTATATGTTTCACATTGACTTATCTATGTACAAATCATCTCCTCTCAATGAAGTGTAAATTCCTCTAGTTCATCAATCACTAGGCATTTATGAAGCCCCTTTAAGTGCCAGACATGGCAATTGGTGCTGAGTGATATGAAGACAAAATAGGGAGATGCTCCCTTCCCTCAAGGAGCTTATATTCTAACTAAGGAGATGAATGTGTATTTCTCAGTACATAAGAAGCTAACATCATTTCAAGGGTGCCAGCAGCTGGGGATTGGGGGGGAGGGGGAAAGAGAGAGAGTGAAGAGAGAGAGAGAGAGTGAGAGAGAGAGAGAGAGAAGAAGAAGAAGAAGAAGAAGAAGAAGAAGAAGAAGAAGAAGAAGAAGAAGAAGAAGAAGAAGGAGAAGGAGAAGAAGAAGAAGAAGGAGAAGAAGGAGAAGAAGAAGGAGAAGAAGAAGAAGGAGGAGGAGGAGGAGGAGGGGGAGGAGGAGGAGGAAAAGGTGAAGATGGGGTATGAATTAGGTGGGAGAAGGGTTGATAGAGAAACCCAGACCAATGGTATTTCCCTCTCCTACCTCCCCCTTAGTGGAATTGCAGAGTATAAGGGGCAGAAGCCATGAAATGTAAATGTCTTAGAAAATGTATAAAAGGGTTATTTGGGCTCCTCTAGAAGTGGGAAGTCATTTCATCTGACTTGATGGAATTAGAGGGCACATAACCACTGGGCCAAGGAAGGATCGGGCAGTACCCCTAGAGACCCATAAAAGCAAGATACTCTCAGAGCAGCATTGAAAGCTACAAGTTGAACTTATTATGTCCGTAATAAGAAAAGTAAGCCTCCATGATACACTAAAATCAGATTTATGCATCAGCCTCTTATTCTGTTCTACTAGGTCTATGGAAACACCTATTTTGTTTGGTGCTTATTAAATTCAGAATAATTTTTTCAAAGCAAGACATTCTATTAAATCAGTCAAGGGAGGAGACATAAACATTGGAGATTATGTAAATACCCATCAAGTGGAGACTGTCTAAACAAGTTGTGGTAGATGAATATCATGGAATATTACATAAGAAAAAGTAACCATGAAGAATTCATGCTGACCTGTGGCCGGTTAGCTCAACTTGTTAAGGTTTCGTGTTACTGAAACTGTGCCAAACCCTCAGCTGTAACCTCTCAGAGGGCTGTAGAATAGTATGGTCCTGGTTAGCTGTTATCAGAGAGGACAGATGAAAAGAAAAAAGAACCTTTCACCATGCTATGGTGTCTGGATGTCCACAACCAAGGAGCCTTGAAAAGATTCAGTAATCAGTATGTATAATTTTACGAAGTTACCTGCAACCCAAGATCTAAAGAGATTTTGAGCTAGAAGCTTTCAGGTGAAAAACAAATGTGTTGAATCCAAAGCACAGAATTCCCTTGGATTGGAGCTCATCTATTTTTAAATGAAACATCCAACTTTTAGACAGAGGCATGAATACACAAAGAGAGGAAGAAATACTTTCCTTCACTAAATAGAAAAGGGAATGAAGACATTGCTTAATTGCTACTGGCAGAATAGTGGCGCCACAGTGCATAGAGTATCTGGCCTGGAGTCAGGAAGATTCATCTTGTTTCAGTCGTTTTTCAATCATTACCAACTCTTTATGACCCCATTTGGGGTTTTCTTGGCAAAGATGCTGGAGTGGTTTTCTATTCCCATCTCCAAATCAGTTTACAGATGAGGAAACTGGATGAAGTGACTTGTCCATGAGTTCAAATCTGGCCTCAGACACTTACTAACTGTGTGACCCTGGGCAAGGCACTGAACCTTGTTTGCCTCAGTTTCCTTGTCTGTAAAATGAGCTGGAGAAGGAAATGGAAAATCATTCCAGTTTGTTTGGGGTTTTTTGCCAAGAAAAGCCCCAAATCAGGTCACAAAGAATCGAACACAACTGAAGGACAGCAACCACAAATTCCTAATGCCCTCAACAGGTAATCAGCCCCTGTCTTACACACTACATTCTCAAGGACCTGTCCTTCAGGTGGCTCTCAGACCTATGTATTTAACAATAATTTATTATATCACTCTGCCAGTTAGGCATGAGGGAAATACCAAAATGACCAAGAAATGGCCTCTACCCTCATGAAACTTGCAAGGAGAGAAGATACAGATACATCTTTAAGGAGGGTAGGATTTGTGTGTGTGCTGGGATTATTTTTTAAATAAAATATATTTATTTGTATTTTTATATTTATAATTTATATTCATTAAATTTATATTTATATAAATATATTTCTATATTTAATAAATTCGTTTTTATTAAATTAAATTTATTTTCAATTAATGGAACAAAACTAGCATTTTCATAACAGTACAATAAAAAAGATGATTTCACATAAAATTGCAACTCTATCACATACAACTTCCTATTCTCTCCAAATATACAACAAAGTTGTCACACAAATTTCTTTATTTCCCTTCTTTTCTTCCCTGACCTGCCCCCTGCCCTAGAAATGGCTACCATTACACACACACACATATACACACACATGCATATGTAAAATAATTCTATACATCTATTTATCACTTCTTTCTCTGAATGCAGAGAGTGTCTTGCTCCATATGTCCTTTATCATTAATTTGGGTATTTATAATAGTCAAAATAACTTATTCACTCAAAGTCGTTCTTAAAACAGTATTGTTGTTACTGTATACAATGTTCTCTTGGCTCTTCAAGGAGGGCAGGATTTAATTACCCCCAGCCTTCCCCCCCCTGCTAGCTGATGTAATTACAGAGAGTTATGGTCATATACCAAAGGCAATATTCCTCTAATGAAGTACAAATATGCATCTATGTCCTTTCATCACTTTACACAGTTTTAAAAAGTTCTGGGACTGCACTGGATGGGACCTGCCCACTGACCCAGTGAAGTCAGCTTTGTAGCCTTCCCAGTCAAGGACAGACTTCTGACTAGGGGCTCAGAAGAGAGAGGAAAGAGAAGAGGTAGTTAGAGGTGGAGGAGCAGGAGAGAAGAGAGAGGAAGGCACATCAAGGAGCAGTCACAGGCAAGAGAGATGCTGAGTCATTGAAACTCCCTGAACTTCAGACCCAAAGGAGGAAATTCTGTCTGGATTTCCCTTCTCCCATTGTAGGATCCTGAAGCCTTTCCTCTGGGCACAAGAAACATCTGTCTCTTTAGAGTCTGTTTACCTTTCTTGGTTTTAAATGTTTACATTATCATTTAATTTGGCAGTTGAGATAAATGGAGTCAAGCCAGGTCTTGCTAATTTGAGTGTACTTCTTGAGAATGTCATTAGAGGAGGCGATTGAGGAGAGCATCGTCTCCGTCTTTCACCAGAGCAGTCTCTAGGGACTTGAAGCAGAGAGGAGACAGGAGATGCAGAGACAGAAAAATAGGGGGAAAGACAAAGAGAGAATTTTTATGCAAAAAATACTTGTAGGCAGATAATAAATTAATTATTATTTTAATAAATTAGGAATGTCTGAATGACCTACCCACCACTCCATCCCACCAGTGCTACATAGGGATTCAAAACACTATATAAACATATCCTCTAGTTACTATAAGCATAGGCTCCAGAGCTGGAAGAGAACTCTGAGATCATTTTGTCTAACTCTTTTATTTTTATTTATAGAAAATTAAAGTGTAGGAGAGGCTTTTTGACTTTCCAAAATCACAGCGATGAGTAATATATGGCCCTTGCCCACATGGAACTTATGATCTAACAATCTAACTGAGGATTAGGAGGAGTTATGAAAATGGACCTCTTACATCCTCAAACCTATCAGAGGGGCTAATATGACAAGAAAGGAAAATGTTGAATTTGGAGGGCGTGTGGTTGTGAACTGAACCAACCATTTTGGAGGACAATTTGGAACTATGCCCAAAGGGCTATAAAACTGTGCATATCTTTTGATCCACCAATACTACTCTTAGTTCTATATCCCAAAGACATCCAAAAAAGGCAAAAGGACCCACATGTACAAAAATATTTATAGCAGTTCTTTTATGGTGGCTAAGAATTGGAAATTAAAGGAATACCCATCAGTGAGTTCGAACATGGCATCAAGGTCACCTACCACACTGAAGGTAAATCCTTAAACTTGAAAAGGCTTCTAGCCAAGACCAAAGTGAAGGGAGTATTGGTACATGATTTTCTGTTTATGGATGATTGTACACTCAGTGCAACCTCTGAGGTTGAGATGTAACGAAGTATGGATTTGTTTTCTGCTGCGTGTGCTAATTTTAACCAAACAAAATTAACACCAAGAAAACACAGGTACTCCACCATCCACCACCCACACCATCCATATGTGGAGCCATTGGTTACAACAAATTGAGAAGTCTTGAGTATTGTGGATAAGTTCACTTATCTTGGTAGTGTACTTTCCAGGGATGTACACATTAGCAATGAGGTTGATGCACGCATTAGGCAGAGCTAGCTCAGTGTTTGGGAGGCTCCAAAGAAAAGTTTGGGAAACAAGAGGTATTAGACTGGTTACCAGACTGAAGGTCTACAGAACCATTGTGCTGATGTCATTGTTGTATGCCTGTGAAACATGGACAGTCTATCAGCACCATGCCAGGAAACTGAATCGCTTCCATTTGAACTGTCTTAGAAAGATCTGTCAGGATAAGGTACCAGAAACTGAAGCCCTTGCTTGAACTAAACTGTCAAGCATTCAAACTCTGCTTCAAAGAATGCAACTCCAGTGGGCTGGCCAAGTTGTTCAAATGCAAAATGTACACTTGCCAAAAAGACTATTTTATGGAAAACTCGCAAAGGGCAAATGGTGGTCAGAAGAAGCAATACAAGGACACTCTCAAGAACTCTGGATTTCACTGTGCAACCTGGGAGACACTGGCACAGGATCGCTCAGCATGGTGTGCCTACATCAGAAAGGATGCTGTGCTCTATGAGCAGAGCAGATCAAAGAAAATGTAGGATCCGCAGATTTGGAGTATCCACCCCAAATGTTCACATGGACTATTTTTGCCTGAACTGTGGTAGAATGTTCCAAGCTCATACTGGTCTGTCTGATCAACCACAGTTGGACACACTGAAACTGGACTCTAACATAGTGATGTCATTTTGGCCCTCTTTAAGACAGGTCAACAACAAATCATGCATTCCCGGTACTTAACACAGCATCTAGTACATAGTAAGTACTTAATAAATTCCATATCTATCTATCCCTCCTTATGTCTAACTATTCATCCATTTCTCTGTCTTTCTACCTCTCTACCTACTTATCCAACTGTCTCTGTGTCCATCCACCCATCTACCCATCCATCCATCCATTCATCCATCCATCTACCTATCTATCTATCTATCATCTAATTCAATCTCCTCATTTTATACATCAGAGCACCAAATCTCAAAGAGGTAAAAATGACTTACATAAGGTCTCTCAGACAGAGATTGTCTTTTTTTTCACTTTTGTATCCCTAACACCTAGCAGTGACTTGGAGAAAATGTTGAAATATTCATGCAGAGGCCTGTATTCTTTGTTCAGTTGGTTCAATTGTATCTAACTCTTCATGACCCCATTTAGGGGCAAAGATACTTAAATGGTTTTCCATTTGTTTTTCCAGCTCATTTGATAGATGAGGAAACTGAAGCAAAAAGGGTGAAGTGACTTGCCCAGAATCACATAGCTAGTAAGTGTCTGAGGTCAGATTTTAATTCAGGAAGGAGAGTCTTCCTGACTCCAGACCAAGTACTCTATCCCCTGTGCCTCCATCAATACCATATTCCCTCTGATATACACAAAACAGTAAGTCCATTAGAAAATCCATACAAGTATGAGAAACTTGCTGTGATGATTTTGAAACACACTTGGGCAGGGCAGGGCTTATCTGGCCCTCAGCAGACAGGCATCAGAGGTCACCTTTTCTACAAGTGGACCATAATGAATGTCAGCTAAAGTCTGGCTTCTAGCTACTTCAAAGAAATTCAGAAATACAGCCCAACTCATCAGGAATGTATCTTGCTTGAGATTCCTAGTATCTGCTCAGGGATAGCTTCTCTTCTGAGCTAGGGAAGGGGTAAGGGAAGAGAACAGAAGGGTAAATATGTTACCATATTTTCTAGAAGCTAGGCATGCTGGATAGAAAAGGCAACATTTTTGCTTTGAAACTTACAGCTCAAGCCAGTACAAACCCATAGTATAGTCAACCACAGCCACGTAATTATTTCTTTTGAAAGGACCAAGGCATCTCCTGAGGTCACCTGCTCAGTCGAATTTGGCCTATGGGTAGAAACAAGAAGTCAGACCAATCCTGGGAAACCAGGCATGTTTTCAGCAACAAAGTGGATGATGCAGAAGGTGTATAGAGAGAGACATTGAATGGTTCAGAATTGGATCAGCTGTAGCAAGGCAACATTCTTGAGAGTGCTGAGACATGGTTCCTGACAATTATTACCTCTATGATTGTGGCAATCACAATTGTGGCCTTTGTTTCTCTATAATGAGGTGGATGGATTAGATGACCTCAGATGGGTTAGTTAACCCATGTCTGAACAAGGATCACTCTAAAACAGAACCTAGACTAGAATTTGGGGGACCCTCAAAGAGAGGAAACCCAATACCACTCAAGCCAATCCATTCCTCTTTGTAACAGCTCTCACCATTAAGATGATTCTAACACGAAGCCTAAATTTGAATCTCTGAAATATCAATTCAGTTGAATTTATTCAGCTTTCTACTAAATTAAACAAATCCCCACTCTCAAGAAAATTTGTAACCTTCTGATGAGAGACAACAGACAAAAATGAGCAGATATAAACATACTAAAAATTAATACAAAATCAATTTTATCCATTGTTAGTTCTTCCCTCTGGGCTAAATATAGCAAATTAAATCCATCTTCCACACGATGGAAGACAGTATGACATAGCAGAAAAAATGCTGGATTTGTGGTCCAAAGACCTGGGTTCAAATCTTGTTTTCATCTCTTAGAACCTGTGTGACCTTAGATGACTGACAACTTCTTGAGTCCTTAGTTTCCTCATCTGCAAAATGACAAGGTTGGACTGCATGGCTTCCAGGGGCAGTTCTTCAAATACTTCACCCAATAGACAAGCATTTTTAAGTGCCTAGTGTCTGCCCTTAGCCAGTGCCCATTGCTTGGTGCTGAGGACACAAGACTAAAATGAAGTCCAGAATCCCACAGTATGAGAGTTGGAAGGGACTCAGAGTCAGCTAGTCCAACACATAAAAATCCCTGCATAGCCTACCTGATATGGTGGTCATACAATTCTTCTACCTTCCGTGAACTTCAGCTTGACCTTTTCACATTTCCATGTATAAATACATACAAGGGAATTGAGGGGAAATTTACAAGGATCAAGAGAGACTTTAAGGAAATTAAGGATCATCCCCTTTCCCCCAGTCTTCTCCTCCCTAAGCTAAATATCCCCACTTCCTTCAACCATGGACCCAAGGTCCTACACCCTAGGAGTACTTCAGATATCATTTAGACAGGGCCAGAGAAATATGGAGCAGGATGGCAGAATTAGGGCCTCAGGCAGAGAACTGGAAGGGACCTTAGGGACTGGCTAGCTCAATTCTCTCATTTGACCCCAACAGGCAAAGTGAATTCCCCGCAGTCAGTGACAGATCTGGGATTTGAACCCAGGTGCCTTGACTCAGTCCAGTTCTCTTCCCACCATCTGTAAAGTCAATCACAGCAGCACACCTGAGGACTGCTATTGTGAACACAGAATAATGAACTCTATTTGGCAGCAAACTAAATGTTGTTCAATAAAGTATAACATTCATAGCAACATTCTTAAGTAAAACATATTGTGTGTATATATATATATATATGTGTGTGTGTATTATATATATGTGTGTGTTATATATATTATATTATGTTATGTTATAGAGTGTTATATCATATATATTTCATAACAATAGCAACATCCTTAGTCAATACTAAGCATCCAAGTAAAGTCCTTTTTCCAAATACCACACCATCCACCCCTAGATTGCAGTAAGAACAATATCTTTAACCAATACCAAGTGTCCAAGTGAAGCCCTCTTTCACCTTAATTCAAGGTTGATTTCCACATCCCATGGCTCTTCCTCTGTGGGCTGACCACTCCTGACTCTCATCTGGATTCACACATAGGCACCTCTCTGCTCCTACTCCATGTCTCAGCTCAGAGGGACTGCTCCTCTCCACAGCTTCTGCCTCTGGGAAAGCAAAGTTCAACAGGCCAACACTAACACTGACACATTTCACCAGCACCAGCATCCCAATTCACCTCCAAAGTCCAGAGGCTCTGTGTTAACAACTTAGTTCATTTTAACAGCTCTCAAAAGGGGTTAAGCCTCATGGGTGTGTTTCTGCCCTATAGTTCTATTTGCTTTCCAAGTTTGGAGGCTCCTTCAGCAAGTCTCTGCCATCAGAGGTTTCCTCTCAGCCAGGGCATCTCCTCCCCACTCAGAGGTCTCCTCCCAGCTCTCTTCTTCTCAATGCCAGCTTGCTTCTTCAAGGCCAGCTCTCTTCACTTCTGCTCTCAACACTGACTCTTTCTTTAAATACAGTTCTACTCAGTATCTGATTACCTAGAGCCTACATGCACATATATAATTGATTAAAACTCAATCCAGAAAAATGGCAAAGATCCTACTTTGCTTGCTGTTGTACCATCTTGGAAGACTCCTTTCCTCTGTAGGTGGAGGAGTCCATTGTGGTGCCAGCAAAACACCATGTTATCTGGCCCCACAAAGTTCAGGGTTCCTCCTTCCTTGCCTGACTCACTCTCTGGTGCCTGCTAAAGACAGGGGAAAAAGACATAGTGTCTCTGTTTCCAGGTGATGACCCTCCTGAGACCCGAAGAGGGCAGAACTCACTACACACCAGAGCTGGGGAGCAGGTAGGAGATCAAAGACAGCATTCCTTACCAAGCCCCATCTCTGACTCCCAGCCTGACTTGGGACTTCTCTGCTAGAGACTGAGGAGGCAGCCTGGTGCCAAGCCAAGAGCATTAGACTTGACATCAGAAAGGATGGATTTAAATGTCAGTTTTGATGCCAACTGACATTTGGTATGTGACCTCCCCTCTCTAAGTCTCAGTTTTATCCTTTGCAAGATGAAAGAATTGGACCAAGTGATCACGAACATCCCTTTCCATCCCCAAAGTCTATGAACTTAAAGAATCAGAGGATCTCCGGTCAAGAGACGAAATGGACCAGAAAAGAAACTTCAGTGACTTGTCAGTGGTCACACAGGTAAGAAGTGACAGAAGGAACATTTGACCCCATTGACTCTAGGGTCAGTGTTCTAGGATTCATGAAGCCAGAACCCTCTGGGCAGCAAGGTAACAGCTAGACAACCAACAGAATAATCAATCAAGCCTCGATTTGCAGCTTTCCAATTTCCAAAGTGTTATTTCTCAAGCTGAAAGTTTAGCAATTGATTCTGGAAAACCCCTGGGAGTAATATACATTGCCTATTTGCAATAAATCTGGAAAGGTAGGTCATGCCATGTTTTGAAGAGCTGTAAATGCCAAAGAAATTGAAATCTGACCCTAGAGGTAATCGGAAGCCCTTCATTTGCAAGATGACTAATCAAGGCTAAAGATCCAACCTATGGTCATGGAACCTAGCAAAGTAAACGTGCTTGGAGATCAACATTGGTTCTTCTTAGCACAAAACACCAAGTGCTAAGAGGTCATACACTATGTAATCTAACTCAGCTTCCAAAAGTCACAAAACAGACCAGTCGGAATTTGGAGTTTTGCACAGGTCTGATTTCCCCAATCTTTAATGCATCACAACCAAGAAATGTTCCAGCTGAAAAAAAGAATAATCAAAGACCTGTGGGTATACCTGTGCCCAGCATCTTCAATCTAAAGATAACCAGAGTATATTTTAGAAGTCAGCCCCGGTCTGTGACTTTCCCAAGGGACAGCACAAAAGAAAGAATTCTAGATCTAAAATCAGGTTAAAAGAATAAAACTAGGACTAGGTCTGAGTATGACCAAATACTGGTCATGTGACCATGGATCTTGAACCTCAGTTTCTCAATCTTTAAAAGACAAATAAGGACACTAGCACAGCAGATTTCCTGGGGCAGTTGTGAACAGAGTTATATGTAGTAACTATAAGGCACTAATAATAATGATAGTAATGATAATAATCTGATATCAATGTAATATATGTAATATAAATTATAGGTAAATATAATAAATAAAATAAATAATAACAGAATATGTTGAATATAAATAAAATATAAATATGTGTAAATAATATATAAATACAATTGATAATAATAAAGGTCTATGTTTCAATAGAATTTTGAGACATATATCACCTCATGAGCCACGTAAGTAGTGAGAGTAACCTTGTATTCATTCTATAGGTGAAGAAACGAAGCTCAGAGAATTTCAATTTCTTGCCCCAGTTCACCTCTCTCCCTTCTTGGCAGAAGTGGGGGACTACAGTTGGCGAATACTACATATACATCCAGACTATTTGAAAGTATTGACTAGTTTGGCCAAACTGATTCTTATTTCTTCTTGCTTTTTCCTTCTCTCTTACAAAGGATAATTCTCCATGTAGGAAAATAAGGAGGGGTCTATTCAGAAATTAAGATGACATGAAACAAAAATTATCAATTAAGGAGTTTACCTGCCAAAACAAACCCGGGGACTATACGAACACAATTACAAGACACTTTTTGCACAAATAAAGTCAGATTTAAGTAAGTGGAAAAACATCAGTTGCTCAAGGATAGGCCGAGCTAATATAATAAAAATGACAATTCTACCTAAATTAATTTACTTATTCAGTGCCATACTAATTAAACTATCAGATAATTATTTTCTAGAGCTGGATAAAATAATATCAAAATTCATCTGGAAGAACAAAAGGCCCAGAATATCAAAGGGACTAATGAAAAGAAATGCTAGGGAAGGTGGCCTAGCTCTACCAGATCTCAGATTGTGCTATAAAGCAGCAATTATCAAAACCACTTGGTACTGGCTAAGAAACAGAAGGGTAGACAAGTGGAATATACTTGGCACTCAAGACACAGTAGGCCAGGAATATAGCAACCTCCTGTTTGATAAACCCAAGGACCCCAGCTTCTGGGATAAGAACACATTGTTTGACAAAAATTGCTGGGAAAACTGGATAACAGTGTGGCAGAAACTAGGCATAGACCCATGCCTGACACCATATACAAGAATAAAATCCAAATGGGTACATGATCTAGATATAAAGATTGATACCATGGACAAACTGGAGGAACAAAGAATAGTGTATTTATCAGATTTATGGAGAAGGGAAGAATTTTTTACTAAAGAAGAGATAGAAAGCATCATGAAATGCAAGATGGATAACTTTGATTACATTAAACTGAAAAGTTTTTGCACAACCAAACCCAATGCAACCAAAATTCGGAGGGATGTAGTAAATTGGGAAAGAATTTTTACAGCTAATCTCAGGGATAGAAGCCTCATTTCTGGAATATATAGAGAATTCAGTCAAATGTACAACAATACAAGTCATTCCTCAATTGATAAATGGTCAAATGATATGAGTAGCCAATTTTCAGAGGAAGAAATTAAAGATATCTATAATCATATGAAAAAAATGCTCTAAATCACTTTGGATTAGAGAGATGCAAATCAAAACAACTCTGAGGAACCACATCACACCTATAAGATTGGCAAACATAACAGAACAGGAAAATGACAAATGTTGGAGAGGATGTGGGAGAGTTGGAACATTAATTCATTGTTGGTGTGAGCTGTGAGCTCATCCATCCATTCTGGAGAGCAGTTTGGAACTATGCCCAAAGGGCTACAAAAATGTGCACACCCTTTGACCCAGCAATACCGCTTTTAGGACTATATCCCCAAGAGATCATAAAAATGGGAAAGGGTCCCACATGTTCAAAAATATTTATAGCAGCACTCTTTGTAGTTGCCAAAAACTGGAAGTCAAGGGGATGCCCATCAATTGGGGAATGGCTGAATAAGTTGTGGTATATGAATGTAATGGAGTACTATTGTGCCATAAGAAATGATGAACAAGAAGACTTCAGGGAGGCCTGGAAGGACTTATATGATCTGATGCTGAGCGAAAGGAGCAGAACCAGGAGAACTTTGTGCACAGCAACCACCACAGTGTACGAGAGTTTTTTCTGGTAGACTTGGAACTTCGTAATAATGCAAGAACTTAAAAAAAAAAAGAAATCCCAATGGTTTCCCAAGGCAAAATGCCTTCCACAGTCAGAGAAAGAACTATGGAATTCATTCACAGAATGTAGTAGATCATGTGTGTGTGTGTGAGTGTGTGTGTGTGTGTGTATTATGCTTTGATTTGTTATATGATTTCTTCCATTGATTTTAGTTTGTCTATACAGCATGACTATAATGACTATAATGAAAACGTATGCAATAGGAAAGTATATGTAGATCCTATATAGAATTGTATGGTGTCTTGGGGAGGGAGGGGGGTGGTCTGAGGTAGGTGTGGAGGGGTAAAAATCTAAGTTTTATGGCAGTGATTGTAGAACATTAAAAAATAAATAAATTTTTAAAAAATTTATCATTTAAGTGATTTTAAAGTTGTCAGACTTAAGGCTCAAACTGAGGGCTTTCCTGCCCTACACTGGCCCCCCTCCACCAATTAAAATCATTTCTATCCCAAATATTACAGAAGTACTCCAGAAATGTAGACCTTTTTTCTCAGGAAATAAGTGATTTTCTAGACTTTGATGGGATCTAAGATGCCACAAATTGAACCAGCTTTCCCATCTTTTAGCTGCCCCTACCCACCACTTTGAGCACCCCAATTTTATAGTCCCAAACAAGCCACAGACCAAAACAGTAATTCATTTCTCTAGCTCATTAAGCCTTTCAAAGCAGTTTCCTCACTTGGAAGTAGCTAGCCTTAGGAGTATTATCCTCATATTTAGGGGTGGGAACTCGCCTCTGGGCATGTGATTTTACCATCATTCTGAGCTCTCATTGTGGAAACTCCCTCCCCTGATGCAAATCAGGACTGTCTTACAGTATTGCATTGAGAAGTTGAGACTTGCCAAAGGTCATGCAGTCAGTATATGTCAGAGGCAGGACTTGAATCCAAGTCTTCTGGATTGTATCCACTACACTATACTGCCTCTCATCACAACATTACAAAGAAATAAACTGAGGCTCAGAGAATGGAATTGCCTTTCCTTTAATCATCAGCTAGTAATTATCAAGGCTAGGCACAGAAAGGGTGATCAGGGATCTTTGCCAAGATGAAACAGAGAACCCTTGGGGTTGCATTGAAGATAATTGGTCGTTAAGAATCAGCAGGTTTAACCCTTGCAATGTATAAGAAGAGGTTTTCTGTAGTCCTTTCTCTCCTTTAATCTCCTAGAATAGAGAGTAGAGAGATGAGAAGGGTGAGAGAGGGTAAGAACTTTTCTCCCCCATGCCAGTGACTTGCAGCAGAAGCACTTGGCATCTAAAGACACGTAGTTGCCTAACAAACCTAATGCCATACTTGAAATCCCTGGCTGTCTTATTCTGCCTTCCCAGTGCACAACACTGTATTGCACACAGTTGGTTACTGTCCTTCGATCTTTAAGAGGACCAAAATGACATCATCGTGATAAACTCAAGTTTCAGTGTGTTTGACTGTGGCTGATCAGACCAATATGAGCTCGGAATGCTCTACCACAGGTTAGACACAGGTAGTCTGTATGAATTTTTGGGATGGGTACTCCAAATTTGTGCATCTTACATTTATTTTGTGCTGTCTCAATTCTTCTTTGCTCATAGAGCACAGTACCCTTTCTGATGTGAGCACACCATGCTGAGTGGTCCTGTGCCAGTGTCTCCCGTGTTGCACAGTCAAATCCAAAGTTCCTGAGAGAGACCTTGAGAGTGTCCTTGCATCGCTTCTTCTGACCACCATGTGATCGCTTGCCCCATGTGAGTTCTCCATAAAATAGTCTTTTTGGCAAGCATACATTTGGCATGTGAGCAATGTGGCTAGCCCAATGGAGTTGAGCTCTCTGAAGCATAGTTTGAATGCTTGACAGTTCAGCTCAACCAATGACTTCAGTGTCTGGTACCTCAGAATCTTCCTAAGACAGTTCAAACATAAGTGATTCAGTTTCCTGGCAAGGTGCTGTCCACGTTTCACAGGCATACAGCAATGACATCGGCACAATTGCTCTGTAGATCTTCAGTTTGGTAATCAGTCTAATACCTCTTCTCTCACAAATTTTTCTTTGAAGCCTCCCAAACACTGAGCTAGCTCTGGCAATGCATGCATCAACCTCATTGTCAATGTGTACATCCCTGGAAAGTACACTACTAAGGTAAGTGAACTTATCCACAACATTCAAAGCTTCGACATTTGTGGTAATCAATGGTTCCACATATGGATGGTGTGGTGGTGGCTGATGGAGCACTTGTGTTTTCTTGCACACAGTAGGCACTTAATGAATGCCAGTTGACTAGTTGATGACCTGTTTCCTTTTCTAAGCACAAGTCAGCAAATAGTAATCTTGAGAAGTGGATATTTCTAACATTGGTGTTTACCTAGTGGCTTGAGTTCTTGAGTTCCAATGTTGGGAACAAACCACACAGTCAGAGATTTCCTTTATAGTTTGATTCCCAGAAAAAAGGATCATAGCCAGGATTGGCCTGCCAGAAAAAAATTCACACCCTGATTAGGAAGAAGATCTGGACCCTGCCAACTATCCATGATATTTGCTGCAAGTTCTCCAATAATGAAAGTCTGAGGTGAATACAAAAACTCTGTTCCACAGACCCACAAAGCTTCCAGGAGAGTATCCTGAGTGTGATGAGCTATTGGAGTGTTTTATGTTTCCTATATCTGCTCATACATGCCTTCCAATCCTTTGCCTTTTACATAGTTTCTGTGATGGAGGGATTAAACCATTGTTCCACACTAGATACAATATTACATTTCAAATATTTTTAAGGGTCAGGGAGGCTATTACCAGAATTTGAGGGAGATCTTAGATATCAACCACACCTAAGTGTTATTTTTGAGATTTCCCTAGAGTTATTCCCAGGAGAAGGGCAGATCAGAGAAAGATCCTAACCTTTTATGAGGTCAGGGACTGCCTGTATCAAGGCCCACATGGGCCTCATCCCCTTTAGAGAGCCTCTTAGACCACTAGCCACACAGGATTAAAGCCAAGTCTTTCCTGACTCCTTCCATTCTGCCACAATATCACTCAGAGCCATCCATTCAAAATCAGAGGACCCTCCAATAAATTCCACTCCAGCTCCCAGATGGGATTGCCCTGGCCCCTTTCCAAACCTCCCAGAGATTCCTCTCCCATGTCAACTGCTTAGTAGGCCAGCTGTCACCTGTGTTTTACAATGCTCTCAATGAAGAGCAAATCCTTATTGATTTCAGGAGAAGTGGAGCTGTAAATTACTAGACATGACTGGCTGGCCCATCCCTGAGATGAGGATCTATCGACTGGACTGAGGGTTTCAATCTAATTATCACCCAAGGAAACTCACTGGGAGAGAAAAACAATGCAGATGTGGAAAGAGGTCATTAATCCATTGGAAATACCAGCATAAACACATACTATATGATTCATTTAGTCCACAGTGGTGATCACTTTGGAGATTCAGAGTTCTGCTTTGGCCAGAGTTGTGTGTAAGCTCATTCTTGCGGTGGAAGTAATATTTACAAAGGTTGATTTCCTCTAACTATCTCTCTATGTTGTTTCCTTAGTCTGACTAAATCCATTCCAGTTTCAGAGTATTTGCTAACTGAAATAATCATGGCAACTCTAAGTGGCCTGGTATGGAAAGCACAGTGGTAGACTTGGAGTCAAAGAACGTGGGTATGAAATCTAATTGTGTAACTTTGCATAAGTCACTACATTTCTCTGCACCTCAGTTTCTTCATATGTAAAAGAAAGGGACTGGGTTTGATGACTTCCAACATCCCCTCCAGCTCCAAATCTATGGTCACTTGTGTCACTAGGCTTTATGCAAAGCAAGCACACAATGGATAGATCACTCAACATTAAAACTAACATTCTTCCAGAGAGGAGCAATTATGATGGTGAAGAGCCTTAAGTTCAAGCTACATAAAGAACCAGTTGAAAGAACTTAGGGTATTTAGCCTGCAGAAGGGAAAGGTTAGAGTGGGGTGAATTTGGAAAGATTGCCTTAAGGAAGAGGAATTGGACCTTGGTTCTGCTTGGTGCCAGAAGGCAGGACCATGTGGATGTAGCCAAACCAGATTTTGGAAAAGTTTCCTGACTCTAGAGAGGCTCCCACAATGGAACGAGCACCCTCAGGAGTCAAAGGGTTCCTCTTGCATGGAAGTCTTCTTGCACTCCCTGGATGACTCTAGGATCATAGTGTATGGTTGTTGGTTGGGGGGAGGAAGAGGATAATAAGTTTTATTTTATTTTAACTCCAAGTCTCTATATACTTTAGTCACTCTACTGCATTGCCTGGTGGCCATTGCCTAGAATGCTAAAAAAAAAAAAAAAAAATAGTACCTGGGCTGGGATCACAAACTCTTGGATTCTGTTTGCATATTAACTGACCACATTAACATGGGAAGCTTACAAAGTCTCCATAGGACTCCATTTCCTCAGTTCTAAAGAAGGTTTCCTATGGTATAGTAAAAAGTAGCTGTTATAAAAACATTTCTTCCCAAAGTCCATGACGCATTCTCTCAAAGAGCCTAAGGGAAAATGAATTCAAACTTAGAGGGCATGTGATAGAATGGTGACTCACATCTCCTAGTGGCTAGTTCTTTTCTCTCCTCTTGGAGTCCCCATGAGCTAGTGTATAGTTTCTTTACTGGGATCCTTATGAAGTTGTGAATCTGCCTTCCTGTAGTGCATCCCCTTCCCAGGGGATAATGCCAAGACACCAATGGGAAAATAGGAAATCTGAAACTCTCCAGTCTTTCAAGCCTTGCAAGATCTTCAAGTCTAAATGTGGATGAAGGAGATCTAAGGCAAGACCATAGCTCAAGGGCTTTCTTATCCTACATGACCCACCTCCCTTTTCCCAACCCTAAAGCTGCACTCATTTTAATTCCCCACATGATCAAATCTGTCAAGCCCAATCTGACTTTTTGATTTTATACAGGAACGTTACCAAGTTTCCTCAGGCAATCAGAAAAGAGATATCCTGTCAATATCACACGAGTCCATGATATATTGTCTGAATATAGATTGAATCAGGCTATTTTTTTTTTTGCTTTTTTTATTGTTTTTGTTCAAGTCTTCTTGTAAAAAAGGCTAATATGGAAATATTTGACATGAATACACATGTATAACCTATACCTGATTGCTTACTGTCTCAGGGAAGGAGGATGGGAGGGACAGAATTTGGAACTTAAAACTCGAAAAAAATGTTGAAATATTATTTATCACGTAATTATGGAAAAAATATTAAGCAGATCAAAAGTGTATCACTCCAGTTCATCCAGGGATTTTTGGTACTTAATCTAAAATGTGAAATTGATTGAATGATTGAGATTAAACTATGTGCTTATTATTGATTGATAGATTATTTTCACATGGTTAAATTTATCACTCCCTTCACAGCATCTTGTCACTCACTTTAAATAGGGTCGATGAATCGATTGATTTACTCGACAGAGTCCTATCCTTACATTAAACAATGATTCTTGGTGTCTCCTACGGTCCCCACCATAGAATGGGCACTAGCCCCAAAGAAGATGCTTACATGCTTGCTGCTATAAAAAAAAATGCTACGACAAGGTCAGGTACAGATGTACCCCACTTTGGGCATCAGCTGTTTCCCTGAGAAAAGCAACAAAAAAATTTGCCACAAGATATACAGGAAAGATCATTTGTCCTTAGGAGACCTGCGTTTAGGACTTGGCGCTAACACTTCCCCACCACCCGCCATATGACCTTAGATAAATCTGTGCTATGGATTCTCCTTCCTGGGCCTTCACCTCCTCATCTGTAAAATGGGAAGGCTACACCATAACCTCGGACAGCTCAGCTTCCACCAGGGTTTTGCTGTTGTCAGATGGAAATTATTTCGAAGACCTGGTTGTAAAATGTTCAGTGTGAGCATTCATACCTCGGAAATGGGCAAATTCTATAAATCAAAGTTTGATTTATCGTTTGGTTTAATTCCCAGATTTAAGAAAGTGATGGAGAAAATGCTAATAATGCTGATCAAACTGAAAAATCTATCCATATGTACTTTTTTTTTCCTGGAAAGCTCATTGTTAAACATTTCCCATCAGATTCTGACAGTCTTTTCTAACTCTGGCTTTCCCTATTCTAAGACCCCTCCTACTGTTCTAAGTCCCCTCCCAGCCCTGACATTCCTTGTTCTAAGGCCCCTCCCAGAAGAGTGATCCTGCCAGAGTTTAGAAAATTGAATTCTATGTTCCCATTTCAGGGACACTTTATATTCATTTTTATTGCTAACCCCTGGGCTAGACACAGCATGGTAGAACAAATAGCAAGCCATCCTTAGAGTCTGGAAGCTCTGGGTTCAAGTCTTGCCTCTAACACATACTAACTGTGTCCTGCTCAGGTCACGTGAGGCAACCCTAGGACTGTAGGAGATGCAGAAGTTCTTTTTCAGCATTAATGGAGAGGACTTCCTTCGTGAGAGAACCTAGAATCATTGGAATCATAGGCCTGGAGCAGATCCTGGGGTGGGATCTCTGATCACTTTTGCTTTAGTCATCTGCTGACATTTATCCATGCAATTATTAAGCACCTATTATGTTCCAGGCACTGTACTGGGCCCTAGAAACACAAGGACAAAAATCAATTATCCTTTTTCCAAGGGGTCTCCACCCTGGAGTGGGGGGTGCGGGTGACAATATGCTGATAAATAAAATCTTTCTTTAGTCTGGACTCGTGATTTCATTGGTATGGGGAACTTTGGGCAAGAAAACTCCTAAAAACACAGGTCAATGCCACCTTCTCTATAATTTATCATATCAGAGGGTTGTCTAAGAGACTGAGTGACTTACCTAGGGTCACATGGTCAGTGTCAAAGGTGGGACTTGAACCCAGGTCTTTTAGGTTCCTCAGCCATCTCTGTATTCACCACGCCATGCTTCCTCTTGTGTTTATATATGTGTAATGCCAATGTGATATGACTACGCATGCATATTTCCAGGGCAAATTCACAAAATATAATAAACTCTCTTCCTCAACTGCAAAACCAAAATGCTTATTTGAGACATCATTAGAATAACAGGAGGTAAGATTTAACAGGGTATTTATCACTAATCTGGCGAGTGATGACATCTTAAACCTTCTTTCTGTCAGGCCTCCTCACAAAAACAAGTTCCTCTAGACAAATTTCTCTCTCCACCCACTCACAATTTGCTTCTCTCTGTCTCTCTCTGCTCTGCCTGCTCTTCCTCTCTGTCTCTCTCTCTCTATCTCCCCCTTGGACAAGCTCCTCCCAATCTGAGCTCCATGCCTAAGGTCTATTAATGGATGGAGAAGAGCTTCCTATTCTATTAACATTACAATATGCCCATCACTCAATAGGTCAGTAAATATTTATTAAGCACCTACTATGTGCCATGCATGGTGGTCAGTGCTGGAGATTTAAAGAATATTTTTTAAGTCCCTTCCCTCAAGAAGTCTGCAATCTAATTGGAGAGATACCATGCAAACACCCATGTGTGAACACACTATAGAGGGAAGGGGCTAGCATTAAGGACCACCAGGAAAGGCTTTCTGGAGAAGGGGAGGTTTTAGTGGTGACAGCAGGCCTTCACTCTCAAAGAGGACCCATGACGTTGGGAGTGTGATGTCTTCACTGGCATGTAAACTGGACTGTAGTGAGGCCAAGCTGTGCAAAAGCCTCACTGTCTCCTGCAGAGTCATTGGAGTCCACAGGCAAGACAAAAAAATGAGATGCCTGGCAATGGTGCTGGATGCAGTGGGATATCTTTTAGCTAGGACTTGAAGGAAGCCTGGGAATCATAGAAGATAGAAGATAGAAATGAGGAGGAAGACATTCCCAGGTAGGGCAGTAAGGTGGCACCATAGTACACAGAGAGCCTTCCTCAGTTAAAATCTGACCTCAGACACTTCCTAGCTCTGTGACCCTGGGTAAGTCATTTCACCCTGTTTGTCTCAGTTTCCTCATCTATAAAATGAACTGGAGAAAGAAATGGCAAACCATTCTAGCATCTCTTCCAAGAAAACCTCAATGGGGTCAAGAAGGGTGAGACACGAATGAAACCACTGAAACACAACAAAAAGAACTGACAATCCTATAAAATATCCTGGGGAGCTTGGAGCTTTAGGGAGCCTTGGGTAAAGTGAGAAGCCCTCTTATAAAAATGAGTAACTCATGCCCTTTACCCCAAACTTGTCTATTGGATAGATGTGGATTTTGAGGGGGAGATTTCTTCCCTCTGACTTCTAATTTTGTCTGCACTTGTCAGCTAATAATTAATAATCCATTGATTCATGACGTCCTTTCTATTTTGGTCTTTTGGTTCTAATTTTTCCTAACTTTTCACAATCCTCTCTTGTCCCACGCTTTCCCCTATCCTAAATTCTGAGAGCAACAACCTATCATTTATTATACGCTACAAAATTACATTTTAATATATGCAACATACTTATATATTATGATATAATATATTATGTATAATATATAAAATACAATATTATACATCATCATTATTATCGTATTCATTTCAGGGCTATTCACCCACCTTTGGTGTCCACTTCACACCCAGATCTCACCTGTGGTTCCAAGAAGCTGTAACATGTAAAGAAACCACACCCTGGTAAACCTTCCCACCTAGACTGGCTAAACTAGGTTTAGGGTAACTGATGTACCTCAAACCTGTTAGTGTTTAGGGAAGTGTTTACCCCACCCCAGCACGTGAAGACTCCTCCAGGACAGAATGGGTGAATGAGAATAATTTGTCCCAATGACTGTAAAGGCAACTGAAGCAGTCACTGTGCAGCGCTTGGAGCTTGGTCAGACATCGAAGACACCAAGGTCGTTCAATGCATCCTGAGCCATTGACTTTTGTCTATCCACTGGACTCCCCTGACTATAAGAGAGAGTGAGGCTGATGGCTTTGGTCTGCTCTGCCTCACTGAAATCCAATTTACCCCGTGATGTCATTGGTCTTTTTAAAAAACGGAGAATGAACAACACCACATACATTATAATGTATCCTATAATTTCACAGATCCCCCAGAGCATTGAGCATATGGTAACTGTTCAAAAGAGATCTCATTTAATTTGCGGATTATGGCAGCAGATATTCCATTATTATAATTTTTGTTGTTACTGTCCAGAACAATTAGTTTGTCCATGTAGGGAACTCCCAATGTAGAAACACCTACCTGTACCAATGTAGAAACTCCCTGTACTGGTGAAGACTGGACTTCCAGGAAGCCAAGCTGTTACTAGAGTCCACAGGCAGTTGAAAGTAAACCTTGTCTGCATCAGCAAAACCAAAATGAAAGAGGACTGCCATCAATATTCCTTGACCTTCAAAGCCCCAGCTCCTTCCATTTCTTTACTCCTGGGGACTCTGTCAATTGGCAGTCACTCCCTCAAGGGAGAAATGTCTCTCTGTGGGAGGCTCTCCAGGGCTGCTGTCTTCTTGGTTGTAGTTAGGGTGTGGGGGCTGCTGGGAACGTGGCAAAGACAAAGTTATAGACTTGGAATTCAAATGGAGCTCAAATCCTGTCTTATTGGTCAACTCACTTAATTTCTGTATGCCTCAGTTTCCTCATCTGTAAAGTGGAAATAATAATTGCACCCACCCTCCAAAGTTATTATGAAAGTCAAATGAGATAACATTATATAAAGCACTTTGCATACTTTAAAGTACTATACTATATAAATGCTAGCTCTTATTATTATGGCAAACATTGATATAGCTCATACTATGTACCTGACACTGGGCTAAGCACTTTACAATAACTGTTTCACTGATCTTCATAGCAACCCTGGGGGGAGGTATTACTATCTCATTTTACAGATGAGGAAATTGAGGCAGGCAGAGGTTAAGTGACTTGCCCAGGGTCACATAGCTAGTAAGGGTCTGAGATTGGATTCAAACTTGGACCTTTTTTGACTCGAGGTCAGACACAGTGTCCACCAAAGACGTTAAGTACCTGGGGCTTATGGTTAACCATTATTTCTGTTATGGTTTGTTGTTATGAAGACCCTAAAGTGGGCTAGGAAGATTGAATCCAGTTACCAGATGAAGTAATGTGTCAAAGAAACAACCATAAGTAGGAATTTTTTTTACTTTTCCAAATAAATTTTTATTGTTTTTCATTTCTTACATCACCATAACACCTCATATGTTCCTCTTCCTATCTGTCCCTAAGAGCTATCTCATACAGCAAAAAATACTTTTTTAAAGAGGAAAAAAAGTCAGTACAAGTGATCAATATATTGAAAAAGTCCAAAAACATGTGCACTGTGTCACTCCTATGGACCTCCCATCTCCAGAAAGGGTTAGGTTTTAGGCATCTTCTCCTTTCTCTTCAATCAATTCCTGATTGATAATATTCCATTGCATTCATTTACCACAATTTATTTAGCCATCTCCAATTGCTGGACATGGTGTTCCCAATTCTTATGTTATCACCAAAAAAAAGTGTTGCTACAAATATTTTGATATATATAGGAATTGACTCAGGAGGAGAGAGTGAGGATGGTGACCTTGCACAGCCCTCCTCACTCTAATCAAAGTCAGCTGGAAGTCATGTCATCATCTTGATGTCATGGTCCTCTTCCAGAACAAAGGACAAACACAAACAATTCTTATTCATAGTTGCATTGAGATTTAAACCCAGTAACAGTGTCTCTGCTTCAAAGAGTACAGACATTTTAGTCACTTTATTTGTGTAATTCCAAATTGCTTTCCAAAATGTTTTATAGCTCCACCAACAATGTGCTAGTATGCCTATCTTTCCACAACCCCTCCAACATTGACTACCGCCATTTTTTGGTCATGTTTGCCCATTTTCAAGGCATGAGATGAGACCTCAGAGTTGTTGTGATTTACATTTTTCTCATTACTAGTGATTTGGAGCATTGTTTCCATGTGTCATTTTGTAATTCTTCTGAGAACTCTTTGTTCATATGCTTCGGTCACATACCTGTTGGGGAATAGCCATAAGTCTTATTAATTAATTGTTTAAATATCTAGGATACCAAACTCTTATCAGAGAAATTTGAAATAAAGATTTTTTTCCCATTCCATCATTTCTCTTCTTATCTTAGGTGCATTAATTTTGTCTATGTAGAATCTTTTCAGTTTCAAGTAATCAGAGTTCTTTATGTTTTATTTTGTGATTACCTCTATCTCTTGTTTGGTGAAGAATACATCTCCTACCTATAATTGTTTGAGGGATATGATTTATTTCTCTTCTAATTTTTTTAGTGTGATCTTTAATATTAAGGTCATGTATACAGCTAGGGATTTTTTCCCACCTTTGCCAAGTGGCACAAAACAGGTCCTGCATTCATTAGTAGAGACACTAAGACACTACCTGGCTGCTGAGTGTTCCCAGGAGGGTTACTTTCTGTGTTAGGAAGGGATAAGGGCTAGGAAGGGGCTTATCTGAGATATCACTGCTGTATGTGAAAAAGGATGGCTGCATCTGGTTGAAGGAACCAGGGATGTCTAGTCTGGAAAAGAGACAGCTCAACTGACTTTAAATAATTGGAGTCATACTTGTCATGTAGGATAAGAACTGTCTAGTCTTTCTGTTCTGACTGACCCCAGTGGAAAGAATCAAGAGCAATGATTTTGTGCAAAATGAACAAAGGAGAGGCAAAGAAGGTAATCTAGGTTTGTGTAAGGGAAAAAAGGAAAGGTGGTACAGTGGATAGACCACTGGGCTTCCTGGAGTCAGGAAGACCTGAGTTCAAATTCAGCTTTAGACATTTACTAGTTGTGTGACTTTAGGCAAGCTCTTAACCCCGTTAGCCTCAGTTTCCTCATCTGTAAAATGAGCTGGAGAAAGCAAACCACTCCAATATCTTTGCCAAGAAAACCCCAAATAGGATCATGAAAAGTCAGCCATGACTGAGATGACTAAACAACAGCAAAGAAAAAAAATGTCTAACTGAGATCTGTCCCAGGTAGAATGAGCTTCCTATCCATTTTGGTAGGCTCTCCATCATCATTGGAGGTCTTGAAGCAGAGACCAGATAACTATTTGTCAGGTATAACATAGTGGTCAGTCTTCAGGGATTATATGGCTGCTGAGGTCCCTTCCAGCTGTCAAATTAATTAAAATAGACTTATATTTTAATTAAAAATTCTTGCTAATTAGGAGCTAAGGTCAATGGTTTCTACTCTACTGAAGGACTATAGTTCTAAAGTTAGAGGGGTCTCAGCAGCCACTGAGTTCAACTATCACATTTTACAGATGAAGAAACTGAGGCCCAGAGTGTTTAAGTTATTTGCCTGAGGTTACACAAGATGTAAGCTTCAGAAGGGAAGATTTTAATCCAGACCCCTTGACTCCAGAATCAAGGATTTCCAAGTAGACAATTGGTGAACACTTGCTAAATTTCCATGCCCTGAAGCAAAGCCCTGATCACCCCACCCCTGTTACATCTATGCAGAGTCATTTTCATCTGAAGTTTCTGTCACTGCTCACTTTGGTGGTGAGGAGGCAGAGTTCAGTCAGGGAGCAGCGTGTAACAGCTGAGAAACAGAGGAACAAATCGATCAGTTAATTCCTTTGTGGAAGCAAGAATACAGATACAAATATGTACTTCCTTGCTTTTTCTGATAAGGTTCTCTCTGCTGGGGAAAAATCAAAAACCATCACCTGATGGATACAACCCTTTGTCCTCAGAAAAAATATTTCCAGGCGATGTCTATCAGATCTGAAATTAGGCTTTAACTGTTTCTCTTTTTTCCTCCCTGACATGAGAGATTGGCATTGATTTTTTTCCCCTTTCCCTGCTCTGTTCAGAGCCTCGTATCTGTGCATCCGACGTTGGGAGAAATGTCTCTCCAAAGAGCAGTATAGAGGTGTCAGCTAATCCAGGGACCTGACCATTCCTTAGTTCAGATTCCCGGTTGGGAGAAATGACTCACCCATGGACAGTCCAGAAATCACAGGATCATATATCTAGAACCAACAGCAACCTGAGAAGCCCTCTGGTCCCATCCACTCCTTTTGCAGAGGAAGAAAGCAAGACCTGGAGAGATTAAGCATCCAAAGTCACCCACGTGGTAAATATCAGAAGTGGGATTTGAACCCAGAACCTGTGACTCAACCAACCAACCAAACAATTAACAAGTATTTTCAAAGCACCTACTGTGTGTCAGACACTGTCCTAGGTGTAGGAATACAAAGAAAAATGAAACAGTTCCTGTCATCAAGGAGCCTACAGTCCACTGGGGGTGACAACAGATAAATAAATGCAAGGAAGTAAGGGAGGCACTAGCAGTGGAGGGGCTCAGAGAGCATTTCATGCAGAAGGTGGCACATAAGCTTAGTCTTGAACAAAGAGAGGGATTCTGTGAAACAGAAATGAGAATGGAGTGCATGGGGATGGCCATTACAAAGACATGGAGATGGGAAATGAGACCTCAGAAGCCATGTAGTCCAACTTCGTTACTTTTCAGATGGGAAAACAGGCAAAGAGAGGGGTGATTTTTTTTAAGTGACTTGCCCCTGATTACACAGCCAGTCAGTGTTTGAGGTAATATTTGACCTCAGGTCTTCCTGACTCCAGTGGAATTCCTGATGCAGAGATGGGAAATTTTTTAAAAACACAGAAAGAGAAAAGGAGAAGGGTGCTACTCCTCACTCTCTAGGTTTTACCTCCTCACCAGCAGCAGCCTCCTCATTCTTGAGATTCCTCTAGCCTCCAGCTCTCTCTTGTGATAACTGAGTCCCTGGGCTTCACTGTCTCTTCATTAAGGATCCCAGCTATACTCACTTTTCCTCCAGCTCCACTTTTCAATCTCTAGTATTTGTGTCCCCTCCACTTATCCCAGAACATGACATATACTTCACAAATGCTCTATTTATCCATCCATCTTTCCATCCATCCACCCAACCACCCATCCACCTACCTACTCATCTAATCATCCAACCACCTACCCACCTAACAAACCATCCATCCATCTATCCATCTTTATCCATCCATCTATCCACCCATCTATCCACCCATCAATCTATCCATCTATATCTACCTATCTATCATCTACCCATCCAACTATCATCCATCTATCTATCCATCCATCTACCTACCTACCTATTTATTGTAATATTGTTTTAAACACATGAGACCTTAGTTGATACAACTGGGAACAACATTAAATTTAGAGCCAGAAATTCACAGATTCATAGATTCAGAGCTGGAAGGGAACTTAGAAATCATCATTTTACAAATGAGGAAGCTGAGGCCCTGGAAGCTGAAATGATATACCCAGGGTTATACAGCTAGTGTTTGATATATGTTTCAAACCTAAGAATTACTGAAGTTGAGTCCAGGATTTTATCCAGTGCACTTCCCACTCCATCAACCTCTCCCTGCATCCTAATCTTGTGACTAGGAGCAAGTTACTCCCCTATTCTCAGGGTCTTGTTTTTTTCCTCTGTCAAATAATGAGGCTGGCCTTGATTGTCTGTAAGGTCATGTGTTTTGTTCTGTTTCCAGAGTGGTCCCATAAAGGGATGGGAGGAAGAAACTTACCATGTTAATTACTAGATCCCAAAAGTTCAAGCTGGGAGGGAAACTCAACTAATACCATCTTTGGTTTCATTAACAGAGTATCAAAGACTAGGCAGGTGATGCCCTAGAGATTTCAGTGGATGTCCCTCTGGGAACACAAATGGGCAATTATATTCAATTTGAGGCATCACCTTTTAGGAAGGGCTTAGATAAGCTAGTGACCAACTACTGGAGGGCAACCAAGAAATCTATTGAGACCATGTCATGTGATGGACAATCAATTGACTGAACCAGGGATGTTTAAGCTGGAAAAGAGAAAACCTGGGGCAGAAGAGCAGGGGTATGATGGTTGTATTCAAAATTGTAAAGGGCTAAAGAAAGATTGAACTTATTCTACTTGACCAAGAGAAGAGATCTAAGACATTGAGGTGATCAGTCAGGCAGCCAATAAAACATTTATTAAATGCATACTCTGTTCCAATCACCATGTTAATTGCTGACTATACAAAGAAAGGCAGAAGACAGCCCTTGCCTTTGAGGAGTTCAGAGTCTAATGAGTAAGATCATATACAAATAATTATGAACAAATGAGTTATATGCTGGAAAATTGGAAGTAATCAACAGAGAAAAAAAGCACTAGCATTAAGATGGATCTATCTCTCCATCTATCTATCCATCCATCCATCTATTCACCTGTCACTTTATCTATCTATCCTTCTAAAGGAAGGTTTCTAGAGGAAGCTTCCTATAGAAGGAGAAATTTTAGCTAAGTCTTGAAGGAAGCCAGGAGACAGAGACATGGAGGGCAAACATTCCAAGAATGATGGACAGTCAGTGGAAACACCCAGATCTTAAATAAGATTTAAGCTTAATTTCAGGAAAATCCCTAATGATTAGAGCTGTCCAAAAGAGGACTGGACTACCTCTGATTCTTCGAACCTCAGAAAACCACCTATTGACTATGTTCTCAAGGAGATTCTTTTTCAGGTATAGAGCAAAGTTGGCTTCTGACATCACTCCCCTTTCTGACATTTGAGATTATAAGGCTCTGTTATCCAACAAATCAATGACTCTGGGGTTCAGATTTTTCTCAGCTGGGTGGATAGCAAACACTACTAATTGATATTCATACAAATATGTATGATTTAGCCATACCAAATATGAAAGAGTGAGTATGGAGGGAGAATTGCTTAACAGAGAGAACCCTGGACACTTGGTACCAGGAGATCTGGTTTAGAATTCTAGCTTAGTGTTGTGTAACTCTATCAAGTTGTATAATCTTGGTCAAATTGCTTCTCCACTCTGGGTCTCATATTCTCACTGGTGAAACAAGGGGATTGGACTAAGTAATCTTGAAGAACCATCCCGGCTCTAAAAGTAGAACTTTCTATGAAATGTGAGAAGGGAGCACAGAGAGCTCAGAAGGACCTTATTGTCCTTTAGCATCCAACAGAGACTCCAGTGGGAAGGAGAATCAGTCACCCCACCTGGAGCATCTGGCCCATTCTCAAAATTCTCCAGGTGAATTTTATCAGACCTGTAATTCTCATATTAGACAATACACTACTGAGATTTCCAGGTAGGAAATCCCCCATCACACCTGTCACACACATCATTCCCATTTACTTTCTCATGCCGAAATTTCCTAAACAAGATACAAAGCAATTGAAATATGAGACCAAGAGGATTGTATTCATACTAACATGTAAACGACTGCTCTCAAAACAAGTTTCTGAAAAAGGAAAACAGTGAGAGAACAAGATCAGTGTGCTATTCCAAGAGGAGAGGAGGAAGAAACGTGAGGAGGATAAAAGAAGAGAAGGCAGATTTTTTGACTTCCAGATGGTTTGTCTCTTATTGTTTTGGGACTTTGAACAGGTTACTATAAAACCTATAAAAAGAAAGGGTTTAAGAAGTTATCTCTAAGGCCCCTCCCAGCTCTGGCATCCCCTGTTTTAAGGCACCTCCAAGCTCCAAAATTCCCTCTTCTATGAGAATAAGAATCAGTTAGCTCAGTTGGTTAGGGTGTGGTGCTAGTAACACCAAGGTCAAGGGTCCAATCCCCATAAGAGCCACAGTTGTTTGGGTGGTGGTGGTGTAATGGACAGAACACTGGGTTTAGAATCAGGAAGACTCATCTTTCTGAATTCAAATCCAGCCTCAGACACTTCCTAGCTGTGTGTTCCTGGGCAAGTCACTTAACCCTCAGTTTGCTCATAGGTAAAAAGAGCTGCAGAAGGAAATGGCAAACCACTCCAGCATCTCTGCCAAGAAAACCCCAAATGGGGTCCTGGAGAGTTCTCAGATATGATGGAAACAACTGAAGGTGAACATTGGAACAGCCCATTCCAGCTCTGACATCCTGCACTCTAAGCATCTCTTCCACTCTCAGTCCTATGAATTTCACCTAATGCACAAAAGCTCAGAATTTCTCCATTCATTGCTGCATATCTGGCTCTCTACATTCAGTTCTTTGCAATGAGTCAATATTTTGTCAGTCCTCTGCTACCCTCTTCTGGGCATTGTGGTGTATTTCCATCCTTCATCCCTTCCCATTCCAATCCTTTGAGTGGACTTTGAGTGGAGTTCTCAGCCTACCCTGTCTCTCCATACTATCCCAAGAACAGTTGTCTCCTAAATATTCTGTCAGTGAAATAATACTATAAAATTCAGGCTAATGGGAGTTGGGGTCAGGGAGAAAGAAAAGGTGAACATGGAGGTGTTGATCCTATCACCAAACATTAGGACCAAGGAATGCTCAAATAAAATTTGAGAGAGAGGTACTGTAAAAATATTCTGTAAGCCCCTTTTAAGGAAGTCTCCCTGGACATCAGACACCAACTAAAATGTCATTTCCTCCAAGAAGTCTTTCATCATCCTGGTCAATATTTGCATTCTTCCTCAGATCCCATCCAGGTCTCTTGCACTTTTGGTGAAATACTAGGTATTATAGTTATTTGTCTCCTTCTGCTGGCCTGTAAGCTCCATGAGACCTGAGAACAAGTCTTGACCAAAACTTTGCATCTCCTCAATGCCTATACAAAGCTCTGTACGGAGGAAATTCTTGACAATTTTTTTTTTGCTAAAATTGGGTAGACCCAATGGGAGATGAAGGAAAGATATGCTTGTCCTGAAATCAAGTCAGGACTATATCACTGAGCTCTAGAAGGATTTTGAGTGAGATGTCCTTCTAGAAGAATCACTGAAGTCTGCAGTGACTGGGATTGCTGCTTAAGGGAGTATTTGGAGACACAGTGAGGAAGAGGCAGAGATCCTACTTCCTCAAAGAAGTTGGCCATGAGAAGGTAGATACCCAGGATGTGGGAATTGCTCCTGCTGGTACAGAGTAAGGCAGGAAAGGAGAAGGGAAAGGAGAGGGAAAGGGGAGAAAAAGAGAAAGAAAAATGGAAAGGAGGGGGCGGAGCCAAGATGGCGGAGTAGAAGGACGCACATTTACGAGCTCCAAAACCAAAGCCCATAGAATTAATGTAAAAAGAGACCCCCATAACTTCTGGGTCAATACAAGGTGTGCAGAAACGGAGTGGAAGAGATTTCCGTTCCAGGGAGCCATACAGACCCGTCCCCAGGGTCCATCGCGCCCCGGAAAGTGGACCCCACCCCCAGCACTGCCCTGGCCACGGCCCCAGAGAAGCTGACCCGAGCAGGCTTCAGAGACGGAAACTCCGGCAGCCGGGAAAGTCTCTCTGCCCACAGAAGCTACAGGTCAGTGAGAGAGAAGGCCGGGCTGGAGGAGGGGAGCGGAGCGTCTCCGTGACTCGGGCCCCCTCAGGAGCAAGCGGCGGTGGCAGAGACGGGGGCAGGAAGTGGCAGAGGCAGAGGCATGGGCAGCGGCTGAGGCGGCAGCGGCCCAGGACTCAGGAATCCCCCAGCAGCAGGCAGGATCTTCATTACGGAAGGTCTCTGCATAAAACCTGAGGGAGCTGAGCCTGGGAGGCGGCCCTGCCCCCACCCTGCTCTATTACTGAAGGCCTCTGCATAAAGCCCCTGAGGGAACTGAGACTGGGAGGCGGGCCCCCCACCCCACTCCAACCTGCTCTGTTCCTGAAAGTCTCTGCATAAAGCCCCTGAGGGAGCTGAGCCTGGGAGGCGGCCCTGCCCCCACCCCAGCACCAGAACTAAAGCTTGCCGCGGAAAGCACATTTGAATCTCAGAGGCCAAGCACTAGCTGGGCAGATCCAGGTGGGGGTGGAAAGGAATCTCAGAAGTCAAGTAACTGGCTGGGAAAATGCCTAGAAAAGGGAAGAAAAATAAGACTATAGAGAGTTTTTTCCAACAAAAGCAAATGATCCCGACCTTCGGATCTGATGACGAGGACGTATTCTTGCCATCAGGGAAAGACGTGGAGGGCGGGGGCCTCAGTACCCCAGACACCCCAGGGGGGTGGAGGGTGGGCTCAGGCCTTGGAAGAGCTCAAAAAGGATTTTGAAAAGCAAGTTAGACAGGTGGAGGAAAAACTGGGAAGAGAAATGACAGAGATGCAAGAAAAGTATGAAAAACGGGTCAATACCTTGGTAAAGGAGACCCAAAAAAATGCTGAGGAAATTAACACCTTGAAAAATAGGCTCACTCAATTGGCAAAAGAGGTTCAAAAAGCCAATGAGGAGAAGAATGCATTCAAAAGCAGAATGAGCCAAATGGAAAAAGAGGCTCAAAAGCTCACTGAATTTAATAGTTCTCTCAAAATTAGAATGGAACAGATGGAGTCTAATGACTTTACGAGAAATCAAGAAATCACCAAACAAAACCAAAGAACGAAAAAATGGAAGAGAATGTGAAATATCTCATGGGAAAAACAACTGACCTGAAAAATAGATCCAGGAGAGAGAATTTAAAAATTATGGGACTACCTGAAAGTCATGATCAAAAAAAGAGCCTTGACATCATCTTCCATGAAATTATCAAGGAAAACTGCCCTGACACTCTAGAACCAGAGGGCAAAATAAGTATTGAAAGAATCCATCGATCACCACCTGAAAGAGATCCAAAAAGAGAAACTCCTAGGAACATTGTGGCCAAATTCCAGAACTCCCAGCTCAAGGAGAAAATCTTGCAAGCAGCTAGAAAGAAACAATTCCAGTACTGTGGAAATACAATCAGGATAACTCAAGATCTAGCAGCTTCTGCATTAAGGGATCGAAGGGCGTGGAATAGGATATTCCAGAAGACAAAGGAACTAGGACTCAAACCAAGAATCACCTACCCAGCTAAACTGAGTATAATACTTCAAGGGAAAATATGGTCTTTCAATGAAACAGAGGACTTTCAATCATTCTTAATGAAAAGACCAGAGCTGAAAAGAAAATTTGACTTTCAAACACAAGAATGAGAAGAAGCATGAAAAAGGAAACAGCAAAGAGAAGTATTAAGGGACTTACCAGAAGTGAACTGTTTACATTCATACAGGGAAAGACAATATTTCTAACTATTAAAACTTTTCAGTACCTGGGTAGTTGATGGGACCACACATACACATGTACACACATGCACACGCATACACACATGCACACACATACAGAGACAGAGAGCACAGATTGAACTGAATAGGATGGGACCATACCTTAAAAGAAATTAAGGTAAATGGTGAGAGAGAAATGTAGTGGGAGGAAAGAGGGAGAAATGGAAGGGGGTAACTATATGTCATTTAAGAGGCAAGTAGGAGATTTTTTTAGTGGAGGGAAAAAGAGGAGAGCTGAGGAAAAAAAAAAACAAGAAGTTTACCCTCATCACATTTGACTAAACGAAGGAGTGAAATGCACACTCATTTTGGTATGAAAACCTATCTTACAGTATAAGAAAGTGGGGGAGAAGGAGATATTGCAAGGGGGGGATGATGGAGGGGAGGGCAAAGGGAGGAGGGAGCAATTGGAAGTCAACACTTGGGGAGGGACAGGTTCAAAAGACAGAAGAGAAACAATGAGGGGCAGGTTAGGAGGGATGGCAATTCAGTTAGTCTTACACAACACGACTATCAGGGAGGTCATTTGCAAAACTACACAGATATGGCCTATATTGAATTGCCTGCCATCCCAAAGGGAATGGGTGGGGAGGGAGGGATGGGGAGAATTTGGAACTCAAAGTTTTAGGAACAACTGTTTAGTATTGTTGTTGCAACAAGGAAAGAAGACATACAGTTAATGAGGAATAGAAAGTCATCTGGCCCTACATGAGAAAAGAGAAGATGGAGACAAGAGAAGGGAGGGATGACAGAAGAGAGGGCAGATTGGAGATAGGGAAAATTAGATTGCTTGGGGTAGTGGGGTGGGGGAGGGGAGAAAAGGGGAGAAAATTTGGAACCCAAAAATTTGTGAAAAGGAATGTAAAAAGTTAAATAAATAAATAAATTTATTAAAATAAAAAAAAAGAAAAGAAAAGAAAATGGAAAGGGAAAAGGGAAGGGAGAGGGGAAGAGAAAGGAAAGGGGGAGGTGAGAAGAGGCAGAGAGAAGGGGAAAGGAAAGAGAAAGTAAATGGAAGAGAAGCAAAAGGGAAGGGGGAAGAGAGGGGAAGTGAAAAGAGAGGGAAAGAGACATGAGAGGGTCAACCGTCAGGGTATGAGGTTTGATCTTGCTGGTACACAGTGAGGCAGGGCAGGAAAAAGGAAAGGGAAAGAGGAATGGAAAGAAAAGGGAGAAGGAAAGACAAAGGGAAGGGGGAAAGGTGGGAAAGCGAAAGAGGTGGGGAAGGGAAGGGAGAAAGGAAAGAAAGGAAATAAGGATGGGAAGAGAAAGAAAAGGGGTTGGAAAAGTGAAGTGAAGAGAAGGGGGAGGGGAGCAGAAAGGAAAGAAAAGAAATTGGGAAGGGAGGAGGAGAGAAAGGGAAGGGAGAGGGAAAGTGAGAGGGTGAGGAAATGAGAAAGAGAAAAGGAGGAAAGGGAATGAGAAGGGAGAGGGGGGAAAAGGGGAGGAAAAGAGGAGGAAAAGAAAAAGAGAAGTGAGAGAAAGAGAAGGTAAAGAGGAGGTGGTGGAGATGAGAAGGGAGAAGTGAGAGGACACTTGGGGCACGATTTAATAACGATCTGTGACAAAATCACAGGATTCCAGAACTGGAAGAGCCCTTGGCAGCCACCTCATGAATCCTATGCCAGCCCCCCAAAGAATCCCCATTGCAACACATCTGATAAGTCTCTTCTTGAAGCCCGGTAATGAATGAATTCCTTGGGAAGCCACTGCCTCCTGAAACAGGTCAGTCTATTACGGGACAGCTTGAGTTTTTGTGAAGTGATTTTCGTTTGCTCGTTTGGAGTTTTTTTATTTTTGTCGTCGTTTGTTTGCTTGCTTTTGAGCCAAACTAGTCTTCATATCCTCCAAACACTGCACCTAGTTCTGATCTGTGGATCCAAGTAGAATCATCCTGATCCCTCTCCCACATGACGGTCCTCTATCTATCCTCTTCTAAACCTTCTTTTCTGCAGGCTAAACACCTCAATTCCTTCAGCTTGTCCTCATAGGACATAAGCTCAAGGTCATTGACCATGTTGATTTCCTTGTCCTCAAAATGTTCTCCAACTTATCAACATTCTACTCAAACTATGGTGCCCAGAACTGAACACAAGATCTCCAGCTGTGATCTGACTAGAGTAGAGAACTGTAAGACTTTCACCCCCTTATTCCTGAAATTTGTGCCACTCAAGGCAGCACAAGATTAACTCTTTTTTTTTTTTTTTTTTTGGCTATCACATCTTCCTATTGACTCATACTGAGCACTAAACTCCCCAGACCTTTTTCAAACAGATATCTATTTTATTATGCCTCACCCTTTCTTGTACTTGGGAAATTGCTTTTTGGGGACCTAAGTATAAGATTTTGCATTTACTTGAATGCTCAAATGGATCTATGATCTCACTGATGTAGACATAGCCTCCATGAATGAGACACATCTCAGTACATATGGGTCCATCGATTTTGTGTGACTTGCTCATGCCTCCCTCATAAGTTTGCCACAAGGGGTTTCCTGTGACAGTGATATCACTACTTTGCCCTAAAAAGAACAAAGAAAAAGGACAAGCATGTACATAAATATTTATAGATGCTCTTTTCATAGTAGCAAAAAACAGGAAACTTAGGAACTAGCCATTTATTGGGAAATAGCTAAATAAATTATGGTATATGAATATGATGAAATATAATTGTGCATTGATGAATGACAGAATGGTCAATTTCAGAGTAAACCGCTTTGTTTGAAGACTTGTATGAAACTTGTGTGGAATGAAACGTTATTTTAAAAAAAGTGACTGAAAAAATTTCAAATTCTTATCAAGGCAATGAGCCACAATTCCAGGAAACCAAAGGTAAAGCCCAGTACCCACATGCAGACAGAGAGGAGGTGGACTCAAGACACAGATGAGCCATACATTTTTGGAAATGGACAATGAGGGGTGTGCTTAACTATGTATGATTGTTCTGGGGGGTTTGTTTCATTTTTTCATTTTTTGCTCAGTGTGAGAAAGGAGAGGGAGAGGAAAAATAAAGTCAACAAGCATTTATTAAGTGCCAGGGACTAGTTAAAAAGAAGGTAGGAGGGGGAGAGAGAGAGAGAGAGAGAGAGAGAGAGAGAGAGAGAGAGAGAGAGAGAGAGAGAGAGAGAGAGAGAGAGAGAGAGAGAGAGAGAGAGAGGAGAGAGAAGAGGCATTCCTCCCACAGTCACAGACACATGGAGGCATCAATAAATGCAGAGAGGTTTGGTAATAGCAGCTCAGCAGTTTCCCCTCCTCAGCTCTACATGTCCTGGGATACAGGTAAGGTGAACTAAAGGGGGAAGTCACAAAGTATGCATATATAAGAACCACAAAGGGGATTGGGACATTGGTGAAAAACAGGTATGTGGAGGAGAATGGGAAGGAATGAACTTCTACTTCTCAATTTTAGGAAGTCAGGACTGATACTCCTCCTTAAATGTGCTCTTTTATTCTGCTATAAATTGTATCTTACCATCCTAATCTTACTTCTCACAACCACTTGTTGTTAACCCAGAAGAGTGCAATTTCTTTCATCCTTTGGTTCACAGGCTGAGTATGCATATCCGGCAGGGATGCCTCTCATGATTTTACAAAGACCTGAGTTGGAATTCTGCCTCAGGTACTTAATCTGTAAATTCCTGGAAAAATCTCATAACTGCTCTGTACCTCAGTTTCCTCATCTGTAAAATGAAGAGATTTGGAAGGGACTTCCAAGGTATCTTCCACATCTTTGATGCTAAAGGCATTCTGAATAGAAAGTTATTTTCATCCTAGATGCCAATCCCTGGTCCAATATGAAATCTCTCTCTCTCTCTCTCTCTCTCTCTCTCTCTCTCTCTCTCTCTCTCTCTCTCCCTGTCCTTTTGTCTCTGTCTGTCTCTATCTCTTTCTTTGTGTTTCTGTCCCTTTGTCTCTGCCTCTTTCTCTGTGTCTCTGCCTCTGCCTCTTTGTCTGTCTCTCTGTCTCTCTCTGTGTCTTTGTCTCTGTCTCTGTGTGTGTGTGTGTCTCTCTCCCCCTCTCCTCCTCTCTTCCAACCCTTTCTCTTTCCCCTTCCTCTCTCCGCCTCCACCTAGGACAGTAAATTTGAGGGAAAAAAAAACAAAACAAAACAAAATAAAAACACTTTCCCATGAATTTAAAAGACGCAGTTCAGATCCAATCACTCCCAACACTCTAAGGGGATAGCGGCCGGTCAAACAGTGACCCCTACTGTTGCATAATAGAAAGGACCAGGGCAGTTTCAGTTTCAGTTTCCTCGAAAAGGAGAGAAAGGAAACTTAACTGGGATGGGAAAACAACAACAGTCTAGGATCCTTTTCATTTCTTTCCATTAGTTTCTAACCAGATTTCTTAAGGTGGCACAGGAAGGGAATGGGCCCTCTGCAGCCCCCCAGAACCCTGTGGGTTCACCTTGCCTCAGAACAGGTAGCTAAGAGCCCCGACTTGTCCCACTCCCTGGACCTTCACCATCGTCCTTCCCAGTGTCCTCCAAAACTAGGTGAGGATGAGCCTCCTTAAGGAGGAAGGCGGACCTCTGGGCAGGATCCACCCTATTTCTGGGCTCTTTCTGCACCTCCTCACTCACACGGATCTTTTGGCCATGGTAGTTTGTTCCGGCTCTCACCTAGCTCTTAGTCATTGAATGTGCATTCCTCAGAGTCCTAACTGAACTTTGATGACTCTGGAGGAGAGAATAAGGCTGACAACATCACCCTGGTGAAGTCACTGGTCCTCCAAGAACGAAGAACCACCACCACCAACACCCTGCAGCCGCGAATCTTGATGGAGACCTTCCTTGATCTGTACCAGACCCCAGCCTGGAGACTGAATGCTTTTGTGACTCAGAACCTCCAACCAGATGTGGAATGGAAGGAAGAGGTTGACGATGCCTTTAAGAGGGTCGAGAGGTTCCTGAGGGACCAGTGCTTCCACACCCAGAATTTCCTGGGTGAAGAAATTAGGGTGAAAAAGGTGGTAAAGGTAAGAAGAGCAAAGAAGTTCTGGGGAGGGGCCTTTCACCTGCTCTCCACCCAGTGTGGGTGAAGGTAGAGGCTGGGGAGGACCCAAAGAGAGCCCAGAGCCTGCCCTTGGTGGGGAAGTGGGGGTAGGGGTGTGGAGGGGAAGGCAGCCTGTAGCAGGAGAAATTGCAGGGATTCCAATGGTTCCTCTGTCATGGGCTGCCTAGATGACTGGACAAGTGATTTCACCTCTGTCTTCACTTTCCCCCTGACGGGTGTCTGAGGTCTTCCAGTTCTAGAACTATTATACTATCATAAAGAGAGGATGATCTGAGCTTCCCAGTTCTCTAAATGAAATAAAATTTGTAAAGTGCCTGGCACATAGTAAGTGTTTAATAAATGCTTATTCTCTCCCCTATTCCATTTTCTCTAATGGGATGTACCCAAGTCACTAGCTCTCACCAGAGTCCCCATGACTAGCCTGGGTCCCTCCCTGACTCCTCAGGCCTATGGCTGACTGGAGGACAGAATCCTTGAAGCAAAGTCTTTCATTACTTTGGTGGGGGAGGGAGGATGGAAGGGGAGGAAGTGGTACAAGTTTCCTCTGGAAGCAGATATATGCAAAATACATGCAGATAAGAGGAAGCTATGTGGCCCACTGGATAGAAGGCAGAGCTTGACACCAGGAAGGCCTGAGTTCAAATTCAACCTTAGACACTTTTACTACCTGTGTGATCCTGAGCGTATCTTTAACCTCTGCCTGCCCCAGTTTCTCTAACTTTAAAATAGAGATAACAATAGTACCTACTTCCCAAGGTTTTTTTGTGAGTATCACATGAGATAAAATTTGTAAAGTGCTCAGCACATTGAATGGCATAGAATGGTTGGGGTCCTTTGGCTTGAGGGTGGTGTATTGACTTGGGAGTGAATTGTATTTAAGTGAGGCAGAATTGAACTAAGTCGTCAGCCTCCCTCTCTCCTCCAGAGTCATCAGAGCCCAGGACAAAAATCAGGATGACTAAAGATGGCCCAGGATGCAGTGGATGACCTTGACCTTTCTAAATTAAAGTCTTTCCCAGGCTTCAGGATACCTTTTAATGACTAAGGGCTAGATAAAAATTGAGAAAAGAGATGGCCTAAGGTCCTCCTTACAGTATGTAGAAGCAAGAGGAAGTGTAGGCAGGACAGCGTGAAAGCCCAGTTAGGAGACAAAATGTGGGCAGTGTAAGGAGAAGCCCAGGCTGTCCCAGTCAGGGCTGGGATGCTCCAGTGTGGGGAGTTCCATGAGGTATTGTGGTCAGAGCTAGGAGACAGGATTTTAAGGAGAGTACTGAACTGTGCTGACTGATGTTGAGACATGACAGTGCCCAGGGTCACCCAGTAGCAGATGGAAAAGTCTTAGTGCTTCAGTAGCCTGAAATGGGGAAGTAATTTGAAGACCCCCCCAGTAAGAGACAATGCCATTCAACATGGCCCATTCCACTTTGGAATGACAGGACGCTACATGTAGAATTAGGAAGGATCTCTGAGCCCATGCAGTCTAATCCCCTTATTTTATAGATAATAAACTGGGACTTGGAAAAGTCCAGTGACTTGCCCAAGGTCACACAGCTTGATAGTTCTAAATATTCAAATGTTCAGGGGTGGTCTGAAGTCAAAAGCTCCCCAGTCAGACATGTAGGAGCTTTGTATTTCTCTTAATTGTAGGCATTTACTGAAAATCACCATGAAGGGTTGCCTTTACCTAGCCCCCAACTTCTCTTACTCTTAAGACTGAGGGAGTTCAAAAAGCATCTTACACTGTTCATTTATTCAACACTTATTAAGCACCTACTGGGTACCAGGCACTGGGCTAGGTGTTAAGGACACAAAGAAAAGGGAAATAATCCCTGCCCTCAAGAAACTTCCATTCTATTGAAGGGGAAACAAAAGGCAACAAATGGATAAACCACATAATAGGGTCCAAGGAGTCTGTCCCACAAAGGCTCCACCTCTGAGCCCTCAGGGGCTTCATTTGTGGGTCAAGGGCAGCTCAAGGTCAACGTTGCTCAGGCTGACAATGAACCTGGTCTGTCTTTGTCAGGGAGGCTCCACTGGGAAAGGAACAGCCCTAAACCATGGCTCTGATGTGGACCTGGTCATCTTCCTGAGTTGCTTCTCCAGCTTCCAACAGCAGACCAAGCTCCGAGGTCTCATCATCACACATATGGTGGAGATGCTCACCAAGTGTCGTGAGAGCCTAGCCTTTGACATCCAGGACATTACTGTGAAACTGCCATTGCATCAAGGGGTGACTCCTCGATCTCTGTACTTCTATATCCAGGCAAGAAGGATGAGCGAGCCTATTGAAATAAACGTGCTGCCAGCCTTTGATGCCCTGGGTAAGGGAAGAGCGGTGCCTCCCGTGCCAGGCTGGAGACAAGAGTTCTGGGGGGCGGTGCTCAAAAACCTCTTAAGCAAAGTCAAAGTAAACCCTTTGTTAGCCAGACACTGGGCTAAATGCTGGAGACACAAAGAAAGTTCCTACCCTAAGGAACTCACAGTCTAATGGGGGGTGGGGTTGGGACAACATAGAAAGGCACTGTGGATCAAACCCAACCCCAGACACTTACTAGCTGTGTGACCTTGGACAAGTCACTTCACCCTGATTGCCTCAGTTTCCTCTTCTGTAAAATGAGCTGGAGAAGGAAATGGTAAACCACTCCAGGCAGGTTCTTTACCAAGAAAACCCCAAATGGGGTCACAAAGAGTTGGACACAACTGAAAAAACTGAAGAAAAAAGACTGAGAAAATGGTAGTGTCCTGAGTGGAAATAATGATAATGATGGCAATCATCACACACACGTACATACACACATATACATACATACATGTAAACATGTGTGTGCATTGCATGCCTATACACATTGTGTGTACGTGTGTATCTGCGTGGATATACATGTGTGTGTACATATAAGCATGTGCATTTGTGCACATGTATATGCATATACATATAGTGTGTGTACATGTGTGTATGCCTGTATGCATGTGCATATGTGTGTATACGTATATGCATGAACATATGCGTATATTGTGTGTACATGTGTGTACATGTGTATATGTCTGTATGTGTATACATATGTACATGTGTGTATGTTGCATTTGTGTGTGCATGTGTGTATTAATATGTGTGCATATACATACATGTGTGTGCATATACATGTGTTTATGTGTGTATATTGTATGCCTATATGTGTGCCTGCATGTATGTGTGTTGTATATGCAAATGTGTGTATATACATACATATATATCACCCCAAGGTTTACACATGTTTTTTCATTTGGACAACTATAAGGAAATTAGGGAGAGAGATGAACTTGGAGAACAGAAGAGTAGATGTTAAGTTCTGTTTTACAAAAGTTGAATGGCCCCCCTGTTGTGTGGACATCTTGTAGGGAAGCATCTTATTCAGGTGTGGGTGGAATTCAAGCGTTTAGACTAAAGCCAGCTATAACCCACTCTGAGAAGTCAATTGTTAAATTTTCAGGGTGAGCATTTATGTCTTGGAAATCTCAAGCTACAAATCACGGTTTGATATATGTTTTGTAGGTTTTCTAGACTTAAGAAAGTGATGGAGAAAAACATTTTCATGTTACTCGCATGAAATTATTAACATGGCTTAGCATGATAACATAATAAGTTATAAAGGAAATGTTGAAAGAGTGTCAGGCATCATTTTTTTTCAGAGAACCAATATTTAAATATTGATCAGCTCACTCCTGGTGGAAATAGATGGTATTTGAGGTCTCTTCTCTGATACTGTGATTCTGAGTATCTGGGGGATTGGGCATTAGGGAATCCAAACCTCCCCAGGTAATGCCAGTCCCACTTCCCAAGAAAAGGAATCCTCCAACTTTTCTCCAGAAAAATCTTCCTTTACCCAAATGCAGGATTTGCTCTGTGTCCCCTCCCTACAGGAAATCTTGCTCCAGATGAGAAGCCACCTTCAGCTGTCTATGAAAATCTCATAAAAAGCAGAAGCAAGGCTGGTGAGTTCTCTACATCCTTCACTGAATTACAGAGGAGTTTTTTAAAGCACAGGCCAGCCAAGCTGAAGAGCCTCCTTCGACTGGTGAAGCACTGGTACCTGAAGGTGAGCACCATGGTAGAAGAAGCGTGGGCGAGGGGGTCCTCACTGGCAGGGGTCAGGGAGGTCAGATGAGCAAGGGACAGGGAAAGGACACACCCACAATACTCCTTTGGAAAGATTGGAGTCAGAGGATCTGGGTTCCACTCCTGCCTCTGCTACTAACTGCCTATGTGACTTTAGATAAGCTCTTCTCTGAACCTCAGTTTCCTTCTCTATAAAATATGGGGGTCAGACTAGATGTCCTCTGAGGTCCTTTTCTGTTCTAAATCTAGACTTCTATGAAATGTACATGCAGATGAGCAGAATTCTGGATGGAGTTGTTACATCACCACTGCTTGTAAGAGGTTTCCCTGACTGCAGCTTCTATACCCTAGAAGAGGTCTCGATAGCTGCTCTTGAGTTGTATCCACAGGACCTTCTATGGTCTCAGCAAGACCTCCTGCTTGCCCATTGCTAGACTCTCTGATGACCCATGACACAACTCTAAACTCTTAGAGTATGACCCATGGTAAGACAGGGGTCTCTACCAACGAAGAACAGGACATATCCTATGGGGTCCCCACAGGGTACTTTAACCAGTCATCCTGATTCAAAGGCCCAGGCTCCACCCATTAGGCCACAATGACTTTCTGACTCAATTCCCTATGCCTAAGAGAAATGCAATGTTAAAAAAAACATGTGGTAGGTCACCATTTCTCAGGGCCTTGTTGGTGGAAAGTCAACAAGAAAACGCTATAGCATGCCCTCCTTGGCTTGAGGAAGATCCAAGTTCAAAGCTCTAACCCTCATGGGCATAGTTTATGAGCTGTGTGACCCTCACCAAGTCATCTAACTTCTACAGACCTCAGTTTCGTCTTTAAAATAAGACTAGAAAGAGAACGTACTTCACAGAGCTTTTGTGAATCTCAAAGAAAACTATGTTCACTAAGAGCTTTGTAAACTTCGGAGAGATAAAAGAACATCAGTTGTTTGTTTTATTAGAGAGAAAATGGACATTAGAGATCATTTAGTCTAGCAGCACCACCCTCATTTTGAGGATGAGGAAAAGGTCCACAGAGGAAAAGTTACTGGCCAAGAGGAATCCAGATTAAATAAGTACCATGATAGCAAGATATCCTGAACAGAGATGTGAAAACAAACAGATATATGGACAGACTAACATGGATGGGTAGATAGATAGATAGACAAACAGAGAGACAGATAGATGAGTGGATAAATGATAGATAGATAGATAGATAGATGGATGGATGAATAGAAAGACATACAGACAAACAGAAAGACATATAGATGAGTGGATAAATGATAAATAGATAGATAGAAAGACAGGCAAACAGAGAGAGAGATGAATGGATAAATGATAGATAGGTAGAAAGACAGACAAACAGAGAGACAGATAGATGAGTGGATAAATGATAGATAGATAGATAGATAGATAGATAGATAGATAGATAGATAGAGTGGATGGATAGATGATGGATGGATAGATGGATAAGTGCACAGATAGTAGATGATGGCTAGATCAGTACATAGATGGATGGATGGATGGATGGATGGATGGGTGGGTGGATATAGATGGATAGATGAGTGCATAGATAGACAGATAGATAAACAAAAAGATAGTCAACAAATCTAGAAATATGTATGTAAGTATTATACGTACATACACATTTTAGTAGGTAGCTGGTGGATGGGATAAAGCACAGGGCCTGGAGTCAGGAAGACCTGAGTTCAAATCCAGCCTCAGACACCAGCTATGATCTTAGGCAAGTTGCTTTACCTCTCTCAGTCTCAGTTTCCTCATCTGTAAAATAAGAATAAAAATAGCACCTACCTCCCAAAGTTGTTGTGAATATCAAATGATGTTGGCAAAGTGTTTTGTACCTAGTGGGTATGTAATTAATGCCTTTTCCCTCCTATCCCCTTCTTATAACTATATAGAAAAAGAGATAAATAAAATATTTATTAAATTCTTATAATGTACTGAATACTATGCTAAGCAGAATGAGCTAATGTTGGTCTAATATCCAATGAGTATCTGTCTCTGGCTTCTATCTGGGTGACCCATGGGAATGGCATACGAAGGTCTTGAGATCCTATCTTGACACAGAAGTCCACAAGAGAAGCCCTTAATTACTCTATAGAAGAATGGCATGTAAACCCTTGGAAAGGTTAACAGAGATCACAAAAGAACCAGTCAGACCTAATAAGGACCAGGTCATTCTAGGCTCATCCCACTTCCTTTTGGAACAGAGTTATTTTACTGGTAAATCAAAGGAATGATAATAGCTAGCAGTTCTCAAAGATTGTGGCATTTGGTTTGCACAAGTCTGAGAGGTAGCTGTTATAATTATGCCCACTTTACAGTTGTGAAAACTGAAGCAAACAGAAGCTATCTTAACACTTATACTAAAGCAGAAAGAAATCAATCAGACATTCAATAAACCTTTACTCGACACCTTCCATGTGCCAGGAACTGTACTAAGCTCTGCAGATGCAAAGGAAGTCTAAACAACCCCTGCTCTCAAGAAGCTTGATCTAATGGGGAATTTAATATGCAAGCAACTATGTACAATAAACTATGGACAGAACAAACTGGAAATAGTTACCAAAGAGGAGACACTCAAACTGAAGGGGTTCAGGGAAAAGCTTCCTGTAGAAGGTGGGATTTAGCTGGGGCTTGAAGGAAGCCAAGGGACAGAACTGAGGAAGACAGAGAAAATTCCCAGAGTCAAGATTCGGAGAGTCTTGTTTGAGGAACAGCCAAGAGGCCAGTGTGACACCAGATCTTAGCGAACCCTGGGGATAGGAGTGGGGGCAGGGAAGGAAAAAAATGAGTAAGGGAAAAAAAGAAAGTGTGAGGTAAGGTAGAAGGAGACTGGAAAGGGGGCAGGTTATGAAGGGCTTTAAATGACAAATAGAGGAGTTTGTTTCTCCAGACTAGGGTTTATTGAGTTGAAGGTGGGTGTGGGGAGGGTAAAATGATCAGACTTGTTCACTTTAGTGACTGAATGGAGGATGGACTGAAATGAGGAGAGCCTTGAGGCAGGCAGACCCCTCAGCATCTATTACAATATTCCAGGTGTGAGGGGATGAAGGTCTGTACCAGGATGGGGGTGGTATCATATTCAAGAAATGCTGCAGAGATGAAATCAACCAGAGATGCTACAGATCTGAAATAGATGAGAGATGATGCAGAGGTGTACTTGACAGGTCTTGCTACCATATTGGATCTGGAGGTGGAGAAAGGGTTAAAGCATCCAGGATGATACCTAGATTGTGAACCTAAGGGATTGGGAGGATGGTGGTGCCATAAGGGAGGGAAGGGTTTAGAGGGAAAGATAATGAATAGCATTTTGGATATACAGATGGTAACTGATTTCATGGGAGCTGATGAGATTACCAAGTAAGGTAGTATAGAAGACAAGAGGGTCAAGGACAGAGCCCTGAAGGCACGTACAAGACTTTGATCTGGAGGAAGATCTCGCAAAGGAGACAGAAGACAGGTACGAAGAGAACCAGAAAAAAGGAGTGTCCTGAAAAACTAGAAAGAAGAGAGTATTGAGGAGGAGAGAGTGATCAACAGTGTCAAAGCTTGCAGAGAGGGCAAGGGAGAATGAGTATTGAGAAAAAGGCTACTGGATTTGGCAATTAAGAGATCAATGGTAACTTTGAAGAGAGCCATTTCAGTGAAATGAAATGAGGTCAGAAGCCAGATTGCAGAGTTGAGGACTTGGTCACAGTCCCACAGTTAGTTAGGGTCTGAGGCTGAATTTGGACTCACCTCTTACTAACTTTGTGACCTTGGGTTAGTCATTTTGGGTTCCCTAGGCCTCAGTTTCCTCATCTATAAAGTGAGGAGATTGGATTAGATGGTCCCTGGGGCACCTTTCAGCCTAGAATTCAAGGATCCATGGTCCTATCCTACAAGATCAGTGTGTCAGTGGTATGACATGGTATCCCACAAAATCTAAAACCATCCTAGGTTGCATTGAGACACAGGGTCTAGACATCGGAGGTGGCACTTCTGCTGTAGGTTTCCCTGGTCCAGTCACATCTGGAGCACAGTGCCAAATATGACATTGAAGGAAAGTCAAGTTGTGGTTTGCCCAAAAGAGGTTTACAAGATTGTGTTGAAGACCAGAGACCGTGCTACATGGACCCTGGTTGAAAGAGTGAAAAATAGTTAATCTGAAGAAGGAAGAAGGCTCAGAGAGACACCAGAGCTATCCTCAATATTTGAAAAGTTACCCTGGTATGAGTGCCTTTTTTATAACCAAGAGCAATGCAAGAAGGAAGGTGGAGAAGAGCCATCTTGGAACCAGGAGAAATTTCCTATCAATGACAGGTGCCCCAAAGTGGAACAGATTCAAGGGAGATCTTTAAGCAGAGGCTGGATAACCTTTTGTCAGGGATACCAGGGAAGACAACCTTGGCCAGGTATGGATTGAATTCACTTGATGGCCCCCTAGATCCCTCCCATCTCTTAGTTCTTGAGATGCTAGCTCCATAGAAAAGTCCACATGAGAAGTAGGACACCTCACCCAATCAAGAGTGGCCAGCTGGACCAGAGATTTCCCTTTTTATTGAAATTTTTACTTTTTCCAGAGCAGAGGCAGCTTTCCCTAAGCCCAGCCTCACTTCCTTCTGGCCAAATCTTTGGGCCTGTGCCAGACAATTTAGTGCATTGTCAGTTAAGGGGTACAGAGGTTAGAGAGCTAGACCTGGAATCAGGAAGACCTGAGTTCAAATGCTGCTTCAAACATACATTGCCAGGACAAAGCAACTCAACTTTTATCAGCCTCAGTTTTCTCTGTTGTGAAATGGGGGTGAAAATAACATTTATTTCACAGGGTTGACCCTTTGTCAGGGATACCAGAGAGCCTCAAAAAAGATTATATTTGTCAAGTGCCTTGTAATCATTAAAACTACTCACATTTTGACCAATGAATGAAATAAAAAAATAAACAAGAGCATTCAAGGTAACCTTGTAAACCCTAGAAACCGAGCAGCATTGAAAACCACAATACTATGAGTTCTTTCTGGGTTTTCATCAAGAACATCTGTTCCTTCTGTTGACCCGTGTTCACTAGCTCAGTATCACCTTCATTCCCTCACTTTTTCCCACTTCACACGTCCAGTCAGTTACCAAGTCTCACTTCTATCTCTGCAATGTCCCTCCTCTCTGTTCTCACATAGGCACTCCACTAATTCAGGCCTTTATCACCTCTCATCTGAATTGTTCCAATAGCTCTCTATTGGTTCCCTTATGTCTAGGCTATCCCTTCCCAGTTCCATCCTCCACACAGTTGTAGAAATGATAGGTCAAATCAGGCTCAATGATATCTAGGGGGCAAGTCTTTCATAATTTATCTCCAATCTACCTTTCCAAGTAATACATTACTCACTTTCTCATATTCTATAATCCAACCAAATGAGCCTTCTTGTCATTGCACACATATGATGCTCCATCTCCAATCTCTATACCTTTGCATAGGCTGTACCCTGTGCCTGGACTGCACTTTCTGTTCTCCTCTGCCTGTTGAAATCACCTTCAAAGCTCAATTCAAGCACCATCGCCCAGTTGCTGGTGCTACTGTCCCTAAAATTAACTTGTATTTATTAGGAATCTAAAATCTATATAAATTTTGTCTCCTCCACTAGAACATAACCTCCTCAGGGGCAGAAATTGTTTTCATTTTTGCCGTCACCCCTGGAACCTAGCACAGTGCCTGACATCAAGAAAGTGCTAATTCTTGAAGCTTTTTCATTCATCAATAAATGTGTGTTGACCGAGTGATTGATTGACTGTAACTCATGAAGGATGGTCTTGCTTTTTTTTCATAGAAAGTGAAAGCTAAGTGCCCCCGAACCTTTCTGCCCTCCAAATATGCCCTGGAACTGCTGACCATCTATGCTTGGGAGATTGGAACTGAGAAAGCTGAGAACTTCAACACTGAAGAAGGCTTCGTGACTGTGATGGAGCTGCTCAAGGATTATGATAATATATGCATCTACTGGACCACAAATTACAATTTCAAAAATCCTGTCATTCGAGACTTTTTGAAGCAGAAACTAAAGAAAACTAGGTACCCAGCTCCCTTCAACCTACCTCTTCTCTCTTGGGGCTCTCTTTCCTCTTCCCCTCATAAGAAGAAAGGGGAAAGTGGTGCTTCTTTTCTCGTAGGGAAAAAAGTAAGATTGGGGAACTAGGACATAAGTAGGTGAAGGCTTCTGTAAAGTGAACAGGAAAAATGGGGCTGATGTGAGTAGGACTGAATTATTTATATCAAGTACCTCACCTCTCACTCCCACCCCTTCTCCAACAAACCCAGCTATTTCTGGGTCCTGGGGACACGGGGTTTAAAGAAGACCTCTTTAGTTTTCTGCAAGATGGGCACCACCTCCCATACTTGTAATAATGGCACCTACTTCCCAGGGTTGTGGTGAGAATCAAATGACATAATATTGGTAAGTACTCAGCACATAGTAGGCATTTGAATGGTCATCTGCTTCCCTCATCCCTTCTCCTACCCTCTGATTTTCCTCTTACCCTAACAGGAAGCATCTGAGTGCCCCCAGGTCAGAGAGATTGTGGGGTGAGTGTAGGTTTCTGGAAGGGGCTGAGGTTAAATAAACTCTGAGGTCCTAAAGACTCTATGGCATGAGATGTAGGGAGAGCCCAAGTGGCAGCAGCATCCTGTGCAGTCCTAGAAATGATGTTTGCTTCTCTTTCAAAGAGAAGAGAGATCAGGTTGGAAGGGACCTCAACAGCCATCAAAGGAAATCCTTACCCCAAAAGAATTCCCTCTCTGACATTCCTAACAAGAGGTCACCCAGTCTTGGCTTAAAGAATTACATTAAGGGGAAATGCATCAGTCTTCATTCAAGGAACCCCTTCCATTTTGGAAAAACCTGTCTCTTTGTGTCTCTGTGTCTCTGTCTCTGTCTCTGTCTCTGTCTCTCTGTCTCTGTCTCTGTTTCTTCTGTCTGTCTCTCTCTGTCTCTCTGTCTCTCTTTCTCTGTCTCTCTCTCTGTCTCTCTTTCTCTGTCTCTCTCTCTGTCTCTCTGTCTCTCTCTCTGTCTCTCTCTCTGTCTGTCTGTCTCTCTCTCTGTCTCTCTGTCTCTCTGTCTCTCTCTCTGTCTCTCTCTCTGTCTCTCTCTCTGTCTCTCTCTCTGTCTCTCTTTCTCTCTCTCTCTCTCTCTCTCTCTCTCTCTCTCTCTCTCTCTCTCTCTCTCTCTCTCTCTCTCTCTCTCTCCTCTCCTCCCTTTCTTCTGCTGTCTAAGGCCAAGTGGAATAAGTAAGATTGTTCTTCCACCTCCTCAATTCCTTCAAACAATGTTCATAACCTGGCCTCCAATCCTCTCTTCTCCTCAGGACATGCTGCAAACAAGCCTAAGAAAATGAAAGTGTCTGAGGTTAGATCTGAAATCAAGTCTTCCTGACTCCAGGCACAGTGGTTTTTCTAGAGTACTAGTTCATTGTCTATGGAACAAGTATTCTACTAGTTCTGCTTCGCCCAACAAGACAGAATGGAAGCAGTGGGATGAACTTGCAAAGCAAGAGATTTAAGCTCAATGTAAAAGAAGTGAGAGGGCTAGGTGATGGAGCAGAGCACCATCCTGAATCTATCTCTCTGCTCTAGACCCATTATCTTGGACCCAGCTGACCCTACCAACAATGTGGGAGAGGGAAAGAGATGGGATGTGGTGGCCCAGGAAGCTGCCCACTGCCTGAAACAAGACTGCTGCTACGATGAAAATGATGAAGAAATCCAAAGCTGGAATGTCCAGGTACAGGCCTCCCTGCCCGTGGCTGGACCTCCTCACCCCCTCTACCTTCATTCTGTTCCTCAGCCCCTCTAACATTCCCAGGTTCCTAGGATCCTCCTAAGGAAGAATCTGAGCAGGATTGGCTATTTGATCACCTCCATGCCCCAAATGGACAGTCTGGAGTGGGCTTAGTAGTACAAAAAAATCTGACAGAGAGATCAAGGTAGGAATTTGAACATGAGTCCTCTGAATCCAGAGTCAGAGTTCTTTCCACTGTATTGTGCTGACTCTCCAACAGTAATCCCAGTAACAGCCCCTGGTCTGCCTCTCCCTCAGAACACAGGGTCAGCTAAGATTCTAGAATTACTGGATGTCAGGAATCGAGGGCAGTCCCATAAGTAGGAATTCCAGCATCAGGGGCAAATCCAGTGGAGGCTACTGGGTCAATTTTGCTGCTAATCTTCAGCTCCCAATTGGGTTGGTAGAGGTGACCTGGTCCAGAGGTGGGGATAGGCCCAGCTGCCCTCTTTGGGAAGAGTCATTCCTGGGTGGCTGTGTGAAAAGTCCAGGGAGGCCCCATGATAGCATCAGGACTCTGGTATGGGAATGAGAAGGGGATGTGCATAGTTATAGCTCGGAACAGGGTGAAGTAGGAGAGGAAGGGAAGGGATTATACCAAGAGATGCTCATGCCCCCCCCCAAAATGTCAACACCTTGTGCAAATACCCTCTTGGCCCCATCCTTTACAGCTAATGGAAACTAAGAAATTACCTAAGAAGTTTTTGAGAGGCAATATGTTGGAATATAGTCAAGAGGAACAGTGTCTGACTCGTGTCCCTACCATGTACTACCGTAATCAGTCCCTAATCTTCTCTGAATTTTAGTTTATCTATATGTAAATGTCACTGATAATAATAATGTCTGCAGCACCTGCTCCCTGGGTCTGAGGTGAACTTCTAGTGAATCTGGGTATGTATACTGTAAATATCTGAACTTCTCTATAGACATCAGGTATCTGATTCTCCAAGTCCAAAACTGAAGCCTAAAGAGTGTTTAAGAGCTTAAACATAGCAAAGGCAAGATTTGAACTTCACTCCTCTGGATCTTCTAATTCCAGTCCCAGAGATCTTCCCATTCCCACTGTTGTGGATAGAAACACACTTGTCTAAGTATTAAATATTCTGAAAATATGAGGAATTGTTAGATGACAGTTCGGTGATACACTGGATTTGGACTCAAAAAGTCCTGAGTTCAAATCCAGCCTCAGACACTTCATGGCTGTGTGATCTTAGACAAAGTGAATTAACCACTGTCTGCCTCAGTTTCCTCAGTTGTAAGATGGATTTAATAATAGCACTTACTTTTGTCGTGAGGACCAGATGAGATATAAAAGACTCAGCAGAGAGCTTAGCACGTAGTAGGTGCTATATAAATGCTAACTGTTGTTCTTGTTAGATCTATAGCCAGTTGTGGTTACTATAAGGCTGTCATTATAAAGAGTGGTTGGTTTGGTGAACCACAAAATGCTCCTGTTCCTATCTCTAGAAGAAGAGGCTGGTGGTGTTTTCTGGGACAGTGGACATGTCTCACCAAGAGTCATTGATGGAAGTCCTTTTGATGCAGTTTGGGGGGTCTCTTCCTTTTAGGGGTCCAAGTCCCATCACCCCATCACTTTTATCTCCCTCCTTTCCAGGGGACCAGAAATATCCAGGTGGTGCTGAGACAGTCTGGCTGGGAAGACTGGACATTGTGGGTGAATCCTTATGACCCAAGTTGGAAGATGAAAAAGAAAATTAGACAGGACCGAGAACTCACAGGTCAGCTACGTCTGTCCTTCCAGGATTCAAGGGGAGAAAGGCAGCTCCTCAGAGGTAGTGACACATTAGCCCAATATGGGATCTTCTACCGAATTGTTCTCTATCTACTGGAAACCTTCAGTCCTGAGATCCAGATCTTTGTGAAGGGTCTCGATAACCACACCAAGGTTTTTGCTGCTGACCCTGACAACTACATCCACGATTTGAAGGAGCAGATTGAAGCAGCAAGGGGGCTTCCAGTAGAGTCCCAGCTCCTAGAGTTCCAAGGTCAAATACTTAAAGATTACAAGAGTCTCAGATATTATGGGATCCAGGACAGTGACACCATCATCATGAGTAAATGGTGACCTCCAAAGAACTGAGAGAAGTAATTATTTCTCTCATATTAATAATCAATTATTTCCCCAATTGATAAATGGTCAAAGGATATGAACAGGCAATTTTCAGAGGAAGAAATTAAAGATATCCATAATCATATGAAAAAATGCTCTAAATCACTTTTGATTAGAGAGATGCAAATCAAAACAACTCTGAGGTACCACATCACAACTATAAGATTGGCAAACACGATAGAACAGGAAAGTGAGGAACACTAATTCATTGTCGGTGGAGCTGTGAGCTCATCCAACCATTCTGGAGAGCAGTTTGGAACTACGCCCAAAGGGCCTCAAAAATGTGCACACCCTTTGACCCAGCAATACTAGGATTGTATCTCCAAGAGATCATAAAAATGGGAAAGGGTCCACATGCACAAAAAGATTTATAGCAGCACTCTTTGTAGTTGCCAAAAACTGGAAATCAAGGGGATGCCCATCAATTGGGGAATGGCTGAATAAATTATGGTATATGAATGTAATGGAGTACTATTGTGCCATAAGAAATGATGAACAAGAAGACTTCAGGGAGGCCTGGAAGGACTTATATGACCTGATGCTGAGCGAAAGGAGCAGAACCAGGAGAACTTTGTGCACAGCAACAACCACAGTGTACGAGAGTTTTTTCTGGTAGACTTGGAACTTCGTAATAACGCAAGAACTTAAAAAAAAAAGAAATCCCAATGGTTTCCTAAGGCAAAATGCCTTCCACAGTCAGAGAAAGAACTATGGAATTCATTCACAGATTGTAGTAGATCATGTGTGTGTGTGTGTGTGTGTGTGTGTGTATTATGCTTTGATTTGTTATATGATTTCTTCCATTGATTTTAGTTTGTCTATACAGCATGACTATAATGAAAACATATTCAATAGGAAAGTATATGTAGATCCTATAAAGAATTGTATGCCGTCTTGGGGAGGGAGCGGGGTGATGGGGGAGTAGGTGTTGGGGGGGTAAAAATCTAAGTTTTATGAGAGTGATTGTAGAACATTAAAAAAATAAATAAAAGAAAAAAAATAATCAATTATTGAATCAGCACCATAATTTTTTTACCTTCTTATTTCCTTGTTCAGAAATCAGAAACCTGTAGGTTGTTTAGTTGGAAGGACATTGTTGATGAATAAGATTGCCCAAATCTCAATCTTCAAGTACAGGTTTTTCAGTCTTGTGTGGGAGACTCCACCGAACTAGAAAACCTTACAAAGAATTTAATCTAAGGTGAATTTCAGTCCTTTGTGTTGCAATAGGGCAGGCTCTGGTGGGGAGGGTGGGGGAAGTGGGGTGTAGAGCCTTTGTCTAGATTGCCTGAGGCAAGTAGCGGTGGTCTGGGAGCAAGAGTGATCAAAGTCATGTCCCCCCCATCCCCTCATTAGAACAGGTGCATCTCTTATTAATTGTTAACCAATCAGAGTTGATTATTGCTTGTCAGGAACAGTCACTCTTCCAAGGGTATATAAGCATTGAGAAGACTGCATAGTGGTCTTTGACTTCCACTGTTATTAATTATTAATTAATTAAATAATAATAATTAAACTGACCCCTGTTATTAATTATCCACTAGCAATAATTAATAAAACGATGAATTACCCAGAAGCTATGTCTCTCAACCATTTTATACATCGCAGAACACTGACATCTGTGGGACACACTTCAAGAAAAGAAGAAAACTTGGACAACCCCCAGTGAATCCCAGGGATGGCTGTAGAGAAGAAAGCAAGCCATTGTCTCATTACTATTCTAATAATAACTATTATTACATTATTAACTTTTTTCAATAATAATCATTATTGTGATAGTTATAGTAAGTTAATGATCTTATTGTTCTAATAGTAGGAGAAAACTTCATTCAATTGTGGAAATAAGGAGAAAACTTCATTGTTTTGTTTGAACCTAGCCCTAGGTTCAAACCTACCTAGGAAGCTGTAACACCTCTACCTGCTGCCTAGAGACCCTTAACAAAGGACCTAGATTATACTGATCAGAAGCCTAACTAGATCCAAAGATTGATGCAAGGATTATATATCTCAAGCAACCCATATACCTTATCTGAAAACTAGACCTGCTCTCAGTAATCAGTTATGGTTTCCACATTTCTTTGATTACATGCAGATATTTGGGGGAGTGGGACACCTCTTTTTCTGATTTCAGGGAATTGTACCTATTCTCTCTCCCCTTCACATCTTCAAAAATCCTTAATCTTTCCACCAATTACAAATTAGGTTAACTAATTTTATAACCTGGTTAGTTGTTTTCTTTTAATCATTATTATTTGATTAATTGTTTTTCTGCATAAATTATAGATAGATAGACAGACAGGTGGACGGACAGATGGGTAGATGGGTGGCTAGAGGAGTGGATAGATAGGTAGGTAGATAGATACATAGAGAGATACATAAATAGATAGAAAGATAGAGCATTTATTAAACATTTATTATATTCCAGGCACTGCTCTAAGCATTGAGAATACAAATAGAAGCAAAAAGAAAGACAGTTCCATACCTTGAATGGGGTTTGCAACATTCTAATAGGTGAAAACAGCACATAAAAGCAGAAGGGGTAAAGGAGTAAGGTACCCATACAGAGGCAAAGCCAGGACATCAGTGAAAGAGTGAGCATGACTGACCTGGACACTTTGTCAAAATGGAGGTCCTGGGAGGAATTCATCAAAGGAGTCACAGGGTGGAGAGATATCCCAAGATGCAAAGGCTGAGAAGCAAAGGTAGATTTAAAGATGGAAGGGACCTTAGAGGTCCTCAAGGCCAGCCCCTTATTTTACAGATGAAAGAATTGAGACCCAAAGAGAGGAAATAATTTGCCTAAGGTTGCACAAGTAATTAATGTCTACTACAAGTTTGAACCCATGTGCCCTTGACTCCAAGTCAATGCAAAATAACACTTCTTAGAAAAGGATCATCAAAAATTAACATCACTGGAAAGAAAGAATGGATGCGGTGGAGAGAGAGAAGGAGAGAGGGTTACGTACCATATTTTGAGATGGGCATAAGAAGTGTTGAACAACAAAAGAGAGAGACAGAGAGAGAGAAAACAATAAAAATAATCTAGTGAAATTGGAAATTGAGCAAGATATCTTGAGAGAAGGAAAGTTAGGTGGGGAAGACTAGGTTCAGATTAACGTAAGCAAAACAAAGACCAAATGTAGATTTAAAAGGATGAAAGTTTATGAGATGTGTGTGTGGAGGTAGGTGAGTAGGTGCACTTATATAGTATAGTTAATGGAAAGAAAAGAGCCACTGTGTAGACCACTCCCCAAACCATTTTGAGCCTGCAATCAGGGTCAAAGCCTACACTAATCTATCAGACTGCTTTGCTTTGTTCTAAAAATTCCCTTTCCTGTGTCAGCAAATTCAAAGACCTATTTATAACAGGATGCCTGCAAACAGAGTGGTGGGACTTATCTTAGTATCCCCACAGGCACATGCTATACAGGGAAAAACAGATATCCTGGGATGGTAGTTTCCAACTGACACTACTCTGTCAATTGTCTTGTCACTTTGTATTTACAACTTATTTAGCTAAGAAACTTCCTTTCTCATGGTATATAAAAACTATAGAGATCATAAATCTGAGGGACACAGACAACCTGGAATTGTCCTAAAACATATTTAAGTCTGGTTGTTCTTTTATCACTCAGTCAGAACTTAAGCTCCAGCTCCTTGTATGTACAAACTTGCCAGCTTTGGCTAACTTTAAGGGAATAAACAATATGAATTTACATGTCATCTAGGCTGTTTGCCTCCTTTAACCAAACTTTCAGGTCGACAGTTGACAATTATATATAACAATGAGGAAATTGGGTTAAATTCTCCAATAAAAAAAAAGAGATGAAGAATGAATTTTTGAAAAACACACAAATTGCTGCATACAAGAAAGATTTTAAATTTACAGACACACACATTGAGTGAAAATGAAGGAGTAAAACAAAATCTTTCATGTTTTATGTGATTCCAAAAAACTAGGAGTTGTAATCATTATCTCTGACAAGTTAATAATTAAAAGGTATAAAATCAAAAGAGAAAAACAAAAAAGCATGATGCTTAAAGGAATCACAGAAAATGAAAAAAATAACAATAATTGATTCATAGGCACCAAATGGTTTAACAGATAAATTTTTATAGTTAGAACCAGCTTTATCTCTGAAAATAGTAATTTGCTCTTGTAGTCCTATAAGTTCTTGTCTATATCTCCATAGGTAAACTCCAGTAGTTTATACATTATTATACATACTAGTCATTGTCAATGGAATTACTCTTTCTAACTCTTCCTACTGAGTTTTATTGGTATTATACAGAAATGTTAATTACCTAGATACACTTATTCTGCATGCTGCCACTTCTCGAAATTGTTCATTGTCCAATTGTTTCATTTACTCTCTAATATTTCCAAGCACATCATCATGTACAAAAAGTGATCATTTTATTTTTTCTTTATCCTCATTCTCTCAGTTTCTTTTATTGACATTGCCATAGCTAGTGTTTCTAGCACTATGTTAAAGAGAAGTGGTGATCACAGACACCTTTGCTTCTTTCCTGATATTTGCAAAGGTTCTAAGGTATCCCCATTACATATAATTCATTTCCCTTCTAGATCTGATCCTGACTTTTTGGACTTCAAAAACACATGCCCACACTGGGTACCCTCAACAATTCCCCAGTTCCCCTACCCCACTGTGTTTTTAAAGATCCTTTAGTGTTATGTTTTCCCCCATTAGAATATAAGCTCATGAAGGGCTTGTATCTGTACCCTAGCACTTCGCACACTGTCTGGCATGTAGTTAGCACTTTTAAAAATGCTTTTTGCCTTGCTATATAATGCTGACTCTTGGTTTTTTCCTGATACATTCTTGATATATGTATTTCCCTGCTCTTCCAGGTGAAGGATCAATTTATTAAGGAGGACTCTAGCAAGAATCTTACCAGTAATGACTCAGAGAGAGATCCCCTTGTGATTGTCTCAGGGCAACATATTCCCTTTACCTTTATAGAGATGGACAATGGAGGCATCCTTGACTTCCTGGGGAATAACTAGGAAAGCATTTTGACTTACATGAGGAACTTTCATATGAAGGAGAAATTCAGTTTTTTCTATTTGGCTCCAGAAGAAAGAAATGGGAGAAATGGATAGAACTAGCAAAGAGTCCAATTTTGGCCTGATCCTCACAATATCCAAAAGGGAAATAGACAGCCTTCAGAAGAAGGCTTTCCCCCTTTCTTTCTAGAATGGGAAGGGATGTCAGAGACCACTAGTCCAACTCTCTCCTTTTATAGATAAGGAAACTGAGACCCAGGGAGGTGTGGTGAATTGCCTAAGGTCACACAGGCAGCAAGTGGCAGAAATGGGTTCAGGGTTGCTGTGGCCATGAAAAGAAAAGGGAATCTCAACAAGAAACAAAACCAATCACAAAACTGATCTGCTGGGGAGTCCCAATGAGGAAATGTCTTCAAAACCTACAGTTCAAAGTTCAGAGGCTACACAAAGGCTTAGTTCTCATTTTTCTCATCATGCCATGACTCATGAATTCTCCGGGCCAGAAGTCATAGGCCCCAGCAGCACAAAACTTATAACAGCTGCCTTTCGTGTCATTTTCGTTTGCAAATATCACTCAGTTAACAATCCTCAATTAGGATTTTTTTGTATACCAGGCACTGTCCCAAATGCTGAGAACACTAAGAAAGGTTCAGAGTCTCTTCCTCCAGTGTAGAGACGTGCCAATATTTCTGTACATATGTGAGCAGAATACCTTGAGTGAAGCAAGCACAATTTGTTATTAAGTTATTTTTTGGTTGTTGTGACACATAGAAGGTGAATAATAAATATTTCTGGATTGGTTGCTTGATTCAGTAGCAACTTGAAAAAGTCACCAATGGAGTGTTCCAGGTACTCGGCTCTGCATGGTTTCAGCTTTTCTTTGTTTGTTATTAATGTTGAATAAAGATTTACATGACATGCCAGTCAGATGTGTGGATAATGCAAACTTAGGAGAAATAACTATCTCAACACATATCAAATTGTTGACAAGGTAGGACATTGACCAGACTCTGAGATGAAATTGAACAAGGATAAATTTAGAGTCTTATATTTGGGTTAAAAAATAGTTCAGCCTCACAAACACAAGATGGGCAAGGCATAGCTAAACAGCAGTTGCTCTGAAAAAAAGATCTGGAGGTTTCAGTGAACTCAAAGGTCACTATGAGTCACCAGCATGATGTAGCAATTGACAGCAAATACAGATGTTGAAGTGACCTTAGGCTGAATGACAAAAGAGCGTGCAGAAATAAGGAAGAAATGTTGTGCTCTGCTCTGCCCTGCCCAGACCATCCCTGGAATACTGAAGTCAATGCTGAGAGTACCACAGCCTCAGGTGGGGTATCTGATGATGGACCTGGGATCTTAGACCAAATGGGTGCCTGATCCTTTTTTCTGAACTGCTCTTCCAATAGAACTGACTCCAAGATGACCTCATCACATCATACCATCATCAATTTAGCTCTGGTCATATGATGCAATTCCATTTAACAGATAAGGTGACCGGTCCCTGGCAGAAGTGACTCACACAAGGTCATATAGTAGATGACATATTTGGGGGGATTCCAACCCAGGTCCCTGGATTCAAATCCAAAGTTCTTGCTACTACTGTAATATCTCTTAGGAGAAAATTAATAAGGAACTGTAGGGAATCCCTTCATCAAAAAGGGATGAATATTTTGGAGAAGAGAGAAACTTCTTGGTAATGACTAGGCAGGGACAGTCATGAATGGGGATACCTTCTCTGCCTCCTCCATCCCACCTGCCTGAACCCAGACCATCAGGGATCCATGGGTCTGCTGGTAAAAGGACCTCTTTCCCTAAAGCTTCCTGCCAATGACTGCCTCAGCCCTCATAGACGGACACTAAACATCCCATCCACACGCCAAAAGAAGAGAACACAGAATTCCCATTTCATGTCACTCCTAGTCCTACTCTCTGCTGCTCCATGGTGGTGGGCCAGGCCCATCAAGGCTTTCTAACATGCAGAATGGACATGTATACCCATTCTGCGTGGGTGAACTGGCAGTCATCAACTCCTATTAAATTGGAGAACTATCCATACTTACTATCTACAAGGCCATTTTGCCTAAGGTCCTTACCATCTGCCCTATCAGACCTGGGCCCTATCAACTGATCTGCCAATGCATGCAGTAGGCTCATGGGTCTTGCTCTCTACCCCTCTCTCTGTACCCTTAGAACCTTGGGGCACTTCCATTCACCCTAAAGTTCAACCATTACATGCATTGAGGCAGTGTGAACTCCTAGAGAGCAAAGGTTGTCAGGATTTTTTTTCCTTTTTAGAACCTGAGTTACACAGTGCTTGGTACATAGAAGCCCTTAAACGTTTTTTTCTTATTCACTTCCCACTTTCATTCAAGTGTCAAGAGATCTTACCAAAGCCATAGTCCCTATCCTTCTGGGTCCAGTTGAGGAGAAGGGGTTAAGTCTTTCCAGGCCAACTGTGGGCTGGGAGGGGCAATCCTGAAGTTCTGAGACAGGGCTATATTGAGAAAAACCAGAACAGTTTCAAGTTCCCAGCAGACTGGAAACTGAGAAGGAAAGTGAAAGTATCATTCTGTCCAGCAATTCAAGAGGGTAGAGAAGGAGGGCGGGGCAGGCAAGGTGTAGCCACCAGTAAACAGCGAGCTCAGGCAGAAAGAGGTTTGTGAGCATTCTGCTGGAGTTTCTCCCCAAGCTTGCTAGAGATGGAGACATGCAAGGATTTGTATGCTACCCCTGCAGAGGAGCTCAGTCTCTTTGTGGCTCATGTGCTCCAGCCAGATAAGCAATGGAAGGATGAGGTCAAAGATGTGTTTGAGAGGATTGCAGGATTCTTTCGAGAGCAATGCTTCCAGGACTGTACTATGAGAGGCAAAAAGGTCAAGGTGTTAAAGGTGCTGAAGGTAAGGACAAATCCCTTTCTTTAGAGTAGAAGAACTCAACCTCAGCTAGGAATAGGAGGAAGTGTGATGCCATGGGGAAAAAGAACCCAGGCTCTAAAGTCACAGACCCTGGGTTGAAATCTCATCTCTGAGGATTACTGGCTGTGTGATTTGGGGCAAGTCAGTCCCCTAGACTTCTGTTTCTTCCTCCATAAAATTAGAGGGTTGGAGTAGACGGTCTCTGAGGTCCCTTCCATTCCAGATCAATGATCCTAAAGTCACTTAGACTTTTCAAAGAACATGAGAATCAGTGATGGCCAGGGAGTGAAGCAGGAAGAAGAAAAGTATTTGAGGTTCACTTTGGGGGGGAGGAGAGAGAAGAGACATGAAGACCTAAGTTCATAAGCTCTTTACTTCACAGGTAGATGTTATCCTGAACTGTCAGGCCAGACACTATTTTCCCCAATAGGACATGGCCACTATGGCCAATTCTGTCCATATTCCCTCTCTCCTCTATCCACTCCTGCTGGATCTAGGTAAGAAGGTGAGTTCCACCCAGGAACTACCCTAGGGTCACTTTCTGATTCCTCTCAATCAAGTGGCACAGAGACACTTGATAAATGAAGGCCAGAACCCATGATCCATTCTCTTCCCCTGCCCAGCCACCCAGTTTCTTCCGTGGGAAAAAGTAAATACCTTCAGAAAAGTTTGAGCAGACTATCTGAATCCTTATGGAACAAGCTAAGGTTTTCTACTCTCTCCTCTAGTGCCAACTCCTCTGTCTCTTTGATAAAAATCCTCCTTCTTTTTGCCTCTCATATCCTCAGTTCTCACTTTTCACTGGACTCCCTTCCACACAGTTCACTTAGGACTGTGCTATACTTTTGCGCTTCTCTTCTGTTACCTCTACTTACTACCATTTCTTGTGCATGGCTTTTAAAAAAATCTAAGTTAATTAGTGACTTTTCTTTGCATTCAGCTTCGTGACAACGTTTTAGACAACTCATCTTTTGTTCCCGTAAGAACTCACTTTGATAGTCCTTAGTGAAAAAAGTCCTAAATAGCAATTTCTTGGATAAATGTCCAGTCCCTTCCCATTCCCATCTTCCTCCTTTCTCAAATGCAAAAGGTCAAAGCCTCCAAAACCAAAAAGTCTAGCAATTTCTGACTTTTCCTAACTGCAGGAGTTCAAGGGGAAAGCAGATTGTAGATCTGGCTTTCCCTGGTTTTTGATCTCTGCAGTGGGTATTACAGTGAATAGGGCAATGTGCCTGGAGTCAGGAAGACCCGAGTTCAAATACAACCTCAGACATTTACCAGACATGACAGCCTGGGCAAGTCACTTCAATTCTGTCTGCCTCAGCTTCCTCAAATGTAAAATGCAGGCAATAATAGTACCTGCCTCCCAAGATTCTTGTGAGGTTCAAACGAGATGATGTTTGTAAAGTTCTCAGCATGATATCTGACACACAGTAGGCACTTAATACATGCTTGTTGTCTTCTCCCATGAGGACAGATGGTGTAATAGATACTTCCTATAACAAAGGCTGAGGGGCCTTTTTGAATCTATGATACAAGGAAACAGAGACAGAATTGGAGTCAGAGAATAAGAGTCAAAATCCTGGCTTTGTTATGTACTATCTGTGTGACACTGGGCAAACTATGCCTTCTCTCTTGGGCCTCAGTTTCTTTACTTGTAAAATGATGGTATTGGACTCAATGACTTGCAACATTCCTTTGAGTTCTGATGCTGTGAGTCATAAATGCTCCAGCTTACAAGTCTTAGAGAGTTTCATTTTGGTAACAATGTCAACCCCACCCTGCATGATAATGAATCTGGTCTGTCTTTAGCAGAGAGGCTCCTTTGCCAAAGGCGTAGACCTAAAACACACTTCTGATGTGGATGTGCTCATTTTCCTGAGTTGTTTCTCCAGCTACGAAGACCAGTACAAACTCCGAGGTCCCATCATTGAATTCATGATGGAGAAACTAGAGAAGTGCCAAAAAAGCCTAGCTTATGACATAACCAACATCTCAAAACGAGAGTCCTCAAATAAATCTGTGCCCCCGCCCCGATCCTTGAACTTCAGTGTCCAGTCAAGGAAGTGGAAGAAACCAATCCATCTGGATGTGCTACCAGTCTTCAATGCTCTAGGTAAGAACATACTAATGCCTACATGAGAGGGCAGTCTTTCTAGGACCTAGGTCTTAACCTGAGGTCCACAAAGGGACTGGACAGTTTTCATAGGGGGTGGAGAGCTGTGACTTGGTTTCCACACAAAAATTGCATCTTTATTTAACATAAGACCAATGAAGTCAACAAATACTTTGGCCACTACATGCCCAGCACTTTGTTAAACCTAGAATATAAAGAAATACAATAGAATGTAAAGAAAGGCAAAGCCTAGTCCTTTCAAAGAGCCCACAGTCTAATGGGGGAGACAAAATGCAAACAAAGATGTACAAACAAGATAAAGACAGGATAAACTGAGGGTAATATCAGAAAGAAGGCATTAGCTTTAAAGGGAACTGAGGGAGGCTTCTTTCAGAAGCTAAAATTTCAGTTTGTATTTAAAGGAAGCCAGGGAAACTGAGAAGAGGTGAAAAGAAGGGAGAGAGTTTGAATCTTGGGGACAGTCAGTGAAAATGACCAGAGTTGGGAGATGGAATGCCTTGTGTGAGGAACAGCCATGAGGCCAGTGTCATGAATCAAAGCATTCCTGGAGGGAAGCAAGGTACAAGACTGGCAATAAAGCGTCTGACTTCTGAAGGGCTTTAACATCCAGAGGACTTTACAATTTCATCTTAGAGGTAATAGGAAATAGAAATAGAAAAAAATCTGGAGTTTATAGAATTCAGAGTTCAACATGGTAATCCTATGTGTTTTATTCTATGCATTTAAAAATTATATTTTGAGAAGGGTTCTGTAGACTTCCCCATACTGCCAAAGGCACCATGACATTCAAAAAAAAAGTGTAAGAACTCTTGTGTAAGGGTAATTGTCCAAGATGGAGATCCTCCTGGGAAGCATACAGAGGATGATTTGGCAAAAAAATGGTGGAGAGTCATCCATTGAAACTTACTTTTAAAGTTCATCTGCACCTTCTCTTTCTTGGTCTTTTTGTCTCCTTGTCGATACTGCTGAGAGTTCTTATTTTTCAGGGAGAAGGAGCCTGACGTTTATCTGGTGGGTTGAAGTATAATGAATTAATTGTTTACGAGTTCTAAGTTCCAATTCAGTAAACAAGTATTGTGCAAATACTATCAGCTTGGTGCTAATGATAGACAAAATGAAAAAGTATTCATGCCCCCAGCGAACTTACACTTTCCTTTGGAGGATGCAACATCTAATAAGATAAGAATACATGGGAAAACTGGGGACGAGAGAAAAAGGAGTAACAACTTCATGCTGAGCCAAGTGCCTGCCACCTGAAGGGTCTCAAAATATATTTTTTGACTGAATGACCATGAGGTAGGTCAGAAAAAGCATTCCAAAGAAGCTATCAAGTGAGTTGAGCTTAAAAGAAGAGACCCTTGTCTATAGAGGTAGAGGTGACAAGGGATAGGGGACAGCTTGGTGTAAAAACAAAGATGGCAGATGGAGGGTTGGATGTGAGCGTCAACAGAATGGTCAGTTTGGCTAGGACACATCTTGTGTTACAGAGAATGATGTGAATGGAAAGATATAAGAAGATACCCCAACCCACCCTTTGGTGGAGGTGGGAAATACACAGGTGTTACACATTGCACATACTTTGAACTTCCTCAGCGTATCAATCAGTTATCCTGATTCTTTTACTCTCTAAAAAAATACATGGACTATTTGTCATATGGAATGACTCTCATGGAACAAGAGGGGGAAGATATATGGGATACCACGGTGATATAAGAATGACAAAATATCAATAAAAATTACATTAAAAATAAATTTAAAATAATAACATAATAAATGGATATCAATAAGACTAATAAGTCTGAAAAGATAGATTGGAGCCAGGTCATCAATGTCAAGTCATTTTATTCCAGAAACAATAGAGAGACACTGAGTATTCATGAGCAAAGGAGTGATCTAGCCAGATTTTGCTTGAAGATGATTATTATCTCCAAAGTCTCTCCCATTGTCAGGGGAAGAAAATCCACCCTTGAGGCAAGAGAATTACCCAGCTCTAGATCCAAGACTTACAGTAGAGCAAGAGGTCTATGAAAACCTACTAAAGAACAGAAGGAGCCCTGGAGAGTTCACTCCATCCTTCAGTGAACTACAAAGAAATTTTGTGAAACATCGTCCTACCAAGCTGAAAAGCCTTCTTCGGCTAGTGAAGTACTGGTACAGAGAGGTAAGATGGGTGGGGCATCCACAAGTTTCACCATGGCTCCAAGGGGTCAGGGGACGGTCAGTCTAGAAAATCTAGTGTGACCAAGGGAAAGGGCAGTGTGTTTGTAACAGAGAAGTATGTGACTGTAAAGATGTCTTTGAAAGCCTTACAACATTCCTCTGACAAGATCATTGAGCGTTTTCTTCATTGAGGTTTGAATGCTGGCTCTCCTATTTATGACTAAGGAGACATTGGGCAAATCACTTCATTTCTCCAAATTGCTGGTTCCTCATTTCTAAAATGATAGGGGTGGACTAGAGAATCTCCAAGGTTCCTTCCAACCATAAATCTTATGGTCTTGTGAGATAAACACACAGGTATCAAGACTGCTACATCCCATTGCTAAAGCAATTAACAAAAACTCGGTAGGTGCTGTCCTGAGTGCTGGAGAGATAATGATTTACAAATGAAATAGTCCCTGACCTCAAGAAGCTGGCATTCTGTCAGGGGAGATAACATGTACATATTCAAATGTATACCCAAAATAACAAGGTATGTTTGCTATTAAGTAGAAACAAAGTAAATATAAGGCAGGAGGTCTTAAGCTTAATCTGTGGGTCTGGAATAGATTTGTGGTGGTCTGTGAGCTTGGATATGGAAAATAATTTTATAATCATATTTCTTTACAACTAGTTAACTTTGTAATTCTATGTATTTTATTTTTTGCATTGGAAAATTCTATTGGCTTCATTAGGCTCCCAAAGGGGTTCAGGAGACAAAAAGGGCAAATCCCTGGTACAAGATCCATACTAAACATGCATTTTTTTAAGTGCCTTTCACATACCAAGAACTGTGTCCACAACAAAGATACAAAGTGGGAGTGCTTGGCTTCAGAATGATGTTAGGTAGCATAGTAGATAAAGTACTAGACCTGGAAACAAGCAGGCTTGAATTCAGATCCAGCCTCAGACATTTTCTGGCTCTGAGGTCCTGGGGACATCATTTAATTTCTCTTGGTCCCAGTTTCCTCATTTGTAAAATGAGGATAACTCTAGCACCTGGTAATCTCCTAGAGTCATTGTGAGCATGATATCTGGGTAAAAGACTTTATAAATCTGAAAAGACAATTTTGAGGAGAGGACAAGCATATAGATAGATAGGTCTATACAAGATACATAGAGTAGGTACAAGGTAGCTTGAGAGAGAAAGCCTCTAGGAGCTGAGGGGTGAGAGCGAAAGGTCTCCTGCAGTGGCTCTAAATTTTGAAGAGATCCTGAGAGGCAGAGATGAGGAGGAAGCATGTACCAGGCAAGGGGAACAGGCAGTGGAGAGCCAGCAAATGGAGCATTGTGTTTGAGGGCAGCAAGAAGTGTCAGGTTGGCTGGACTGTGGCGTTCATGAAATGGAGAAAAGATCGGGAATGTAGAGAAGAGTCCAGTTGTGACAAACTAGTTCTACAAATGCCAAATAAAGGAGTTTGTATTTCTTCTTAGAAGTAGTAAGGAACCCCTGAAGTTTATTATGTTATTAAGAGAGTAATGTGGTCAACCCTAAGGTTTTTTTTGGGGGGGGCGAATCACCTTGGCAGGTGAGTGGAAGAGAAGACTTGAGGCAAGAGGACCAATTAAAAGTCTATTTCTATAACCTAGATGTAGGGTGATAGGGTCCTGATTAGGGCAGTGGCTATGAAAGTGGAGAGGATGTTCCAAATAGAAATCATGAGATGTGACTGGATATGTGGTTCCAGTGAGAGTGAATAGTTGAGGATAATGCTGAAATTGCAAACCTAGGTAATTAGGAGGATGGAGATGTTCTTGAATTAAATAAAAGGAGCAGGGAGAAATGGAAAGGCTTCATGTGGAAGGTGTGTGTATTTGCTGAGTTTATGAAGAAAACTAGGGATTCTAACAGACATGAGTGAGATAGAAGACCATTCCAGATACAGGAAGCACAGAGATGGGAGATAGAGTATGTGTAAATCACAAGACGAATGTATGAGAAAATTAAGTTAGAATCACTTTGGAACTAAAATATATTTGTTGCTTACAAGAAGTTGCCTTCACAGTATTCCCTAAACCCAGAAAAGGTGTGAATTGTTTCCCTTGGGACACTTCTACAGGACTGTCTTTCATCTCAGCAACCTTCTCCCTGCCAAAATTCTGCCTTACTCTCATGACCCAAGACAAAGATGAAGACCTTGTTTCTATACCATGACCTGAGAGCAATATTATTATCAAATTAGATAGGAGAGTAGGAATAGGAGCCTACTAAATGCTTTCTCTCTTCAATTCCTCTCCCTTTCCAATGTAAGGTAGAGTATGTTTGTGTGTGTGTGTGTGTGTGTGTGTGTGTTCATCCTTCGTTGCTGAAGAAGAGCATGCCATCAGAGAAATGATGACATGGCTTGCACTTGACTTTGTTTTGAGTGAGGGAAGGCTGGGCAAGGTCACCAGCCTCACTTCTCCTCCAGAGCCATCTGAATCCAGTGACCAGATATTCATCAGGAAGACTGGAGATGACCCAGGATGAGGCAATTGGGGTTAAGTGACTTGCCCAAGGTCACACAACTAGTGAGTGTCAAGTGTCTGAGGTGACATTTGAGCTCAGGTCCCCTGACTCATGCACTGGTATTCTATCTATTGCACCACTTACCTGCCCCAAAGGTAGACCACGGTGAAAGTGAGACTCAGATTCCTTATCAATACCCAAAGGTCTTAGAAGAGATGGAAATTTAAAATCTTGGGAGCCTTGAAATTCTAGGAACTATTTAATTCTCTAAAATGTGCTTGAGGCTGTCTTGGAGAATTCAAGTGGGTTAGAAACATAAAGAAAAGTAGGATGGAGAAGCCTTTGGACTTTACGGAACAGTATTCCCAATCTGAAATCCTAAAACTCCTCAATCTTCAAAGGTCTCTATCTTTTTTAATAGTATGTGAAAAACAAATACCCAGGAAAGCTTTGCCCTCCCAAATATGCCCTGGAGCTGTTAACTGTTGATGCCTGGGAGACAGGAATCCAAAAAGCAGAAGACTTCAGTCTAGCTGAAGGATTTGTGACTATGATGAAGCTGCCGAAGAGTTACAAACAGATCTGTATCTACTGGACCGACTATTATAATTTCGCAAATCATGTGGTTGGACACTTAGTGAAAAGGCAGCTGACATACAGACGACCAGGCAAAAAGAACAAAAGGTGAGTAGCTTCCTCTCCTTGCCTCTGCTCTCTCTGGGTGATAATCAGTGGAGACTAAGGATGAACATCCAAATAGCAAGAACTGGCCATTGTGTAATGCTTTAAGATTTGAAAAGCACTTTACATGCTGGGTGATGTAGCAGATAGAGCTCTGGACCTGGAGTCCAAAAGACCTGAGTTCAAATCCAGCCTCAGGCACTTAATAACTCTGTGACATTGGATGAAGCACTCAACTTTTGTCTGCCTCAGTTCCCTAAACTGTAAAATGGGGACAATGATAGCACTTGTCCCCTGGGGGTATAGTGAGGATCAAATGAGACAGTATTTATAAAGTGCTTAGCACAGGGCCTGGCACACAGTAGGTGTTATATAAAAGTGCTCTCTATCTGAGTCACACAAAACCCTGTGAAGTATTATGATTATTTATGGCATTTTTATAGATGAAGAAATTGAGGTTCTGAGAAGTTAATTTTCCACCTAAGACCTGGGGTTCTTCTATTTCAGGCAAACTCAGGGCATGGGAAACTCTTAGATAAGAGAGTGTAAATATATTGTAGTATTTGTGTCTGAATTTGGAAGGGAAACCAGGGAAAGGGTAGAATTCAGAGAACTGATTTTGATGCTCAAAGAGGAGATAACAGCTAGAAGATTCTGTCTGAGTTCTGTGTTCCAAGACGGTTTCAAGGGTCTCATGGCCTCCTTCAGCCTCTGCCTTCTCTGCCAGGGCTCAGCTCTCCTTCTATTCACCCCTTTGTGTTGCTCATTCTTTCCAGACCAGCTTGGTAAGAGCCAGGTGGGACTTGCCATCTACCCTTGCCACTGCTCAGCTGATGGGCTCCCCACTCCTTTCAGTCTCATCTCTGGCAAATTGTGTGGCTCTCCTTAAGAATGCATGGCTGTGACTCCAGTATATCTTCTGGCTCATAGATTCTGATAGCACAGGATTGCTTAAAGGGTGGAGAAAGAATGCATGTTCCTCTGAACTGAAAAACCCAGAAACCAATCTGTTCTCCAACCACTAAATATACAAAGAAACAGTTCCTTGAACTGGTTTCAGTGGGAAATTGGATGATCTTCCCCTGAGTTCAATTCTATCCTGATAGGAGAACCCTTAGAGAAAGCAGCAGTCAGAGCCATCACATGAGGGTACCGCAAAATTTCCTTGTACTCTTTATAAATGAGTGCCACCACCCCTTAAATCTACTAAAATTGACCCACTTAACGGTGCTCTAAAGTTTAAGCTAGTCTTTCTTTAATAATCAAGTGAGGAGAATAGTAGCATTCCCTCCATTCACTACAACTACTCTACAGTTTCATCAGCACAATCCATCATTTCTGAGCAAGAGGGTCATTTGGTCAATTTGGTCCTCAGCCTCTACCTCAGGAATTCAAGAATTCACAAGGTCCTGGAGGAAGGGGAAAAGGGAAGGAGAGCAGCAGACACCCAGAAGTTGGCAGACAGAAGTCCCAAGAGGGATAATGCCTCTTCTTCTGCTGCTCTCTCTCTCTCTCTCCCTCTCTCTCCTTCTCTCTCCCTCTCCCTCTCTCTCTCTCCTATTTTATAGTTGGTGAAATTGAAAAATACATAGATTGAGTGACTTGCCCAGGGTCACACAACTAGTAAGTATCTAAGGCTGGATTTGAACTCAGGTCTTCCTGACTCCAGGCCTGGCATTCTATCCCTTGTGCCACCTAGCTACTTAGATGACCTCTAAGGTCTCTTCCTGCTCAAAATCTATAATCCTATGATCTTATAATTGTTTTTCAACTTTAAATTCTATGATCCTGAGCTAGGAGATGAAGAATTCTCTAGACTGAATCAAATGATTCCAACATAACTATGCGAGGAGTCTCCTTGAACAAAAGTGATAATCTTCTTTGATATCATAGGCCAGAGATCTTGGACCCAACAGAGTTCACCAACAACATAGGATATGAGTGCAAGTGGTACATGGTAGCCAACGAGGTTTCCTGCTGCCCTAGCCAGGTCTGCTCTCAAATGAAAGATGGAAGGCACATCTCAAGTTGGAGACTAAAGGTAATGACTCTTCCTTTGGAGTTGCAGAGAACTGTATCAATTTCCTGTCCCCCTTATTGCCTCTAACATGACTGTGGGATCTCTTAGGGGCCAAGTAGGTCTTCCTATGAATGAGGTCTGGGCTAGAGGAGATGCACTCCATCCCCAGGATTGACTCTTCAGGAACTGGAGTCATTCTTCCCTAACTACAGTTCTCCCTAGTCAAGGACACAGAAATGGGTAGCCAAGAATACTCAAGTGTACTTCCCAGGAAGGAAGGGGCTCTTGTGACCTAGGGCATAGAGACCCACAGATAACCAATGATATTCTCTCTCTCTCTCAATCTCTCTCTCTCTCTCTCTCTCTCTCTCTCTCTCTCTCTCTCTCTCTCTCTCTCTCTCTCTCTCTCTCTCTCTCTCTCCCCTCCTTCCCTCCTTCCCCCCAGGGAGCAAGAAATATATGGGTGATTCTAACATGTCCTGGTTTATGGGAGTTGAAATACTACGTGAATGCCTATGATCCCATCCAACAGATGAAAAAGGAGATTGAAAGGGTTAAAAAGATCCCCATAGCTGATCAACGCCTCTCCTTTGAGGAACCCAGGAGAAAACCCACGGTATTGATGGGACACAAAAACCTGGCAAAGTATCGTGTCTTCTACCAAATACAAATCCAAGTGCTGGACATCAATTCTGCCAGATGCAAAATCCATTTGAAATTTCCTGATGGCACCTACCACACCTACCCCTTTGAAAGCAAAGATACCGTCCTGATGGTGAAACAGCAGATTGAAGATCACGAAGGGCTTCCCGTGATGGGGCAGCTCCTGAGATTCCAAGGTCAACTCCTTTCAGAGGGAAAAAATCTCAGAGACTATGGCATTAAAGATGGTGACATCCTGGAGCTCGAGTTAACCAGGAAACAAAAACGCAAGGCAGAGAAAAAGAAAAAAAGGAGGTGTTGGTAAGAGCTTAGCAGCCATGGGAACATCCTCATGCTCCCATCCCTGAAGCAAGCCCTGACTCCAACTCTTCATCTTCCTACTCCACCCTCTCACTCTCCCTTTCATATCAGAAGTGGGCCAGACAGAGGCTCCCCCAAGTGTTGAACTGGGATCATTCTTTAAAAGGTTGAAGACACTATGTCATTGCTTTGCCACTCAAAAGTATCAAAAAGCCCAGCTAAGTGAGAATTTGTGTTAGCAGCAACACCCTGGGATCTCAGTGCCCTCCAAGAAGTCTTTCAATGCCTCTTCTTTCCATCTTTGTCCTCCTTTTCTACCCTGATCTTACACAAAGAAGGGATGCCTCTAGGGAGGACCTGGATTGATAGGCTCTTCTTTGTCTTCTGAGTGGTCCCAGACAATTGTAAGTTCTACAGATCAATAAAAATTGTCTTGTTTCAGACTTACCTTCCTATGGGTGTCTCTGGTTCCTTGTGTATTACAGAGGGCATCAAGCAGGGAGGACACGTTACAGACCCAGGGAACAGATAGGCTCACGTATGGGAGATCTGTGATCCACAGGGCCATATATAGCTTGATGTATACACACTTCACTCCATAATGAATTCTTGGGGAAGATTCAAGAGGTTTGTGATGAGGGAATGAATGAATAAGCATCTATTAAGTGCTTACTATATACTAAGCACTGAGTAACCACAGTCCCTGCCTTCCAGGGCTCACACTTTAATTGGAGGAGACAAAACACATCAGAGAGTTAATTACAATGCTGACAGAAAGCCCCAGAAGTCCTGAAGGTGCATCAAAGGGGTGGAGGACAAGATCTATGGGTCTTTGAGGTGTATCAGCCAGTGAGATGGTAGTGCCTAGAGGTCAAGAAGATGCTATAGCAGGGTAGATAGCAAAGCCGAGATGTCCTCCATCTTACTGAAAGAGTTATGGTTGGTGACTCCCAGCTAATTCAAGTGGTATGAGCATCCCTGGATACCAGAATTATTGCAACAATATCAACTATGCTGGTTGATCTCCCTGCCACAAGTCTTTTTTCACTCCAATTCATCCCCCTCTCTACTGTCAAAGCACAGATTTGTTCATATCAACTCTTCCCCTCTCTATCTTCCTATCCTCTGGCCATCCCATAAACTCCAGTGTTTTCTCAAAGGGATGAATTGGAGCCTACTCCTACGGACTGTTTATGTGACCCTGGGCAAGTCACTGAATCACTGAAACACTTTAAGAAAGTAAATTGCAGAGCTGGTGCTGACCTGTCTCCCCCATTAGAGTATAAACTCCTTGCAAGTAGGATGTTTTTCGTTCCTTGAATCTGTGTTCCCAGAGTCTAGCATGTGATAGACTTTAATAAATGATTCTTGATTGACTGACTGCTTGATTGGAAGTCACCTCCATGGTAATGGGAAACTGATATAAGGCTAATCCTATGGAATCAATTTGTCCAGATCCAGGGATCAGCCTCCAGGTAGTAAAGAAGCAACAATGAAATTTCTCTATCATTTCTCCTCCCAATAACCCAATGCAAAACTAGTGTAATCTGAAAATGAATTAAGAGAAATATGGTGTCCATGACTAGGGACCTGTTGTTCTCTACCCTGCATGGGGTGTTCAGGAGGACCAGCATCTCTGGTGTGAGGGCTGGGGAGCCCTTTTCAGGACTGATCATCCACCCTTGGTATCTGCTTGTCACCCAACTCCTACCTGTGAAGCCAAGAAGTTTTAGCATGCTCAGCAACCATACCTGGGGGAAGTCATCTCAGCAGACAGGCTAAACCAGGTTGAGGGTAACCAGCAGGCCTCAGAGTTGTCCGTGAATGAAGGGGGCATCTACCCCAAGCATATGAAGAATTCCCTCATTGGAATGGGCAGATGAGAACAATTTATTCCAGTGGAGCACTTAGAGTTTGGTCAGATATGGAAGACACCAAAGTTGTCCACTGCATCTCAGTTGTCTTGACTTTTTCTGCCACTGGACTTTAATGACTCTGGGAGAGAAAGTGAGGCTGATAACTTTGTTCAGCTCTGCCTCACTAGAATCCTATTCATGTTCAAGTTAAGACATTATCCCATGATGTCATAGGTCCTCTTTGAAACATTAAAGATGAACCATAACATGAGCTGCAGCCAGAGAATTATAGAAACTTCTGGATGTCCCATTTTTAGGAAGGACATTGATAAGCTGGAAAGTTTTCAGCAGAGATCATTGGATTGGGGAGGGAGAAAACTGTCAACGGATACATCCCCAATCTAGATAATACAGAGAAAAATGACACTAGGAACATAGAGCTATTGAGACACCCAGAAACACTGAGGCAAAAAATATCACAAAAGAAAGCAGCAGTAAAAATTCATGGTCCCCAACATTTAAGCGCAATGCACAAACTCTAGACAACAGCAGTACAGACCAGAATTCCCAACAGGAAAATTCAAATTTGAACTCATAAGTACCACATTGACTTGGCAAAAATGAGACCCAGACTTATCCAGGCATGGGAACTCTGGCAGGATATACCTCATTCAAAAGAACTTAATAAGCAAAGGAGACAGAGAGAGAAAGAGAGCGAGAGAGAGAGAGAGACAGAGAGAGAGACAGAGAGACAGGGAGACAGAGACAGAGAGAGACAGAGACAGAAACAGACAGAGACAGAGACAGACAGAGACAGAGAAAGAGACAGAGAGACAGAGAGAGAGAGAAACATATTAAAAAGGCTTACTAGCATAAAGAATTCTGAGAACTAAGCAATAGGGGTTGGGAGGTGAGGGTGGGGGAAATGGAGAATGGTGGGGAGCATTTGGGTAAAGATCAAAGGAAAAATGTGGTTTGGTTTTTTTTTTTTTAATTGAGAGTATACCACAGACCACTGAGGAGCTGGGGAACCCATATCCAAAGGCTGACATAGTAGTGATGGAGGACTTCTGTTATCCAAACCTCTGCTGGACTGCTTTCTCAGCTTGATCTCAGAGGGTAGAACTTGGAATAATGAGTGAACATTGGTAACAAGACAAATTTAGACTGGATGGAAAGAAAAACAAAGGAAGGGAGAGAGGAAATAGAGAAGAGTTGAGGCAAGAATGAGAGGGTTGTGAAAGGAGAGCAAGGTTGGGTACGCCAAGATATTGACCCCTGGCAAGTCACTTAATTTCTGTCTGCCTCAGTCTCCTCAGCTGTGAAATGGGAATCATAAGAACTTGAAGTGTTTGATTCAACCCAGAGAAGGTGCTTGAAGAAATTGGAGCACCAAGGATATTTTCAAAGAGAAAGCATCTTTAGCAGCCAACCCTAGGAAGAAAAGGGTCAAAATTCAAACAGCTTGTTTCCAAACATGAGAGAAAGGAAACTGAGAAAGTGGAGAAATGAAACTAAACTGTTTGGTGATTTGTAAGAGGCCACACCCATAAGGTGGTGCAGAGGATATCCAACCAGGGGCCCTGACTTGGAAGATACCCTTTGCTCTAGCCTTTGATTCTGAGAAGAGAAGCCCCGCCTGTGACCTGATCATATAAAATCTCCTCACTTTCTTGGCTCTTTTCCTGACAAGGCAGAGTAAGAAGAGGTAGATCCACCTTAAGAAGGAGGACAGGGAGTGGCTGGACAACTATTTATCTGTAGCTGTACCCAGCTCTAAGCACAGATGGAGCCACCTCTGAGCCTGTTTGATACTCCTTCAGAGAGGTTGGACGCCTTTATAGCAAATGAACTCTTGCCTAGCAAAGAATGCAAAAAGGAGGTCCATGATGCCTTCCACATGATCCAGAGATTCCTTCGAGGTTCCTGTTTCAAGGACCAAGAGGCCAGTGTGGTGAAGGTGCTGAAGGTGAGAGCCTACCCAGGGGTGTGGTGGTCTATAATGATGTGCTCAGGAATCAATGCCTCTCCTCTTGCTCCCCCTGCCAAGAGAGCCACAAATATAGCCCAGTAGTCAGTTGGTCAAATCAAGTCAACAAGCATTTATTAAGTGCCTACTATGTACTGGGTATTGTGCTAAGAGCTAGAAATAACACAGAAGAGCAAAAAGAAATCCTTTTCCTAAATGATTTTACAATCTAGTAGGAGAAATGACATGCAAACAACACATAAAAACAAGAGATACCCAGAATGGAGACATCACAGAAGAAAGGGGGTTTGGGAAGGCTTATTTCAGAAGGTGGGATCTTATATGAGGTCTTTAGGAGAAAGCAGGGATTCCACAGGGCAGAAATGAGCAGGAATAGGGGGTGCATCTGGCTTAGGATTTTGCAAGAATATGGGTCTCTTTTGTCCCAAACTCCCTATTCCCCACTTGTCTTCGTCAACATCTCTGGGCTCTACTTGCCCTCCTGCCCTCTAGGACTTGGGCAGAATCAAATCTTAAGAGTGATTGATTCTTTATGTCCTGCCATGGCCAAACCTTGATCCATTTGTTACACCACCTGCCTCTACCTACCTCTCCATCCCAACTCGTGATTATCTGGTTTCTTTGATAAATGGGTCTTTAACCCCAAGCAATTCTTCACCTAACTTTCTAATCTAATTGGCACCAACTTACTAAGCTACTATGTGCCCAACATACTAAACTTTTATGCACTAAACTTTTATGCACTCAGTTTGTTCACAGCAACATGTGCCCAACTCACTAATAGGCTCCCAACTAGTTAAATAAGCAACACCAATTTATATAACTGTGCCAATTTGTTTAAGCAAATGCGCACAAAGTTATTAAGTTAATGGACTGCTAATCTGTTAAACTATCTCTTACCTTCCTTGCTATGCTAATGTGGTACCAACTTGGTGAACAAATTAGCATTGAATTGTTAAACCAGTATGTACCTAACTTGATAAAGTAAAGTTTACCCAATTGCTGAACTAATGTGTACCAACTTGCTAAAATAACATTTTTTTAATAGTATTTCATTTTTCCCAATTACATGGAAAAATAATTTTTTATCATTTACATGGAAAAACTTTGAGTTCTAAATTCTATCTCTAGCACTTCCCTGAGGCAGTAAGCAATTTGATATGTTATATATGTGGAATCACATAAAACATATTTCCATATTAGTAATGCTATGAAAGAAAATATAAACAAAAAAAAACAGAAGTGAAAAATCACATGCTTTGATCTACATTCAGACTCTGCCAGTTTATTCTCTGGAAGTGAATAGAATTCTTTAATCATGAGTCCTTGGATTATGTTATAACTGAGAATAGCTAAGCCATTCATAGCTGATCATCATACATGTTGCTGCTACTGTGTAAAGTGTCCGATTCTGTTCACTTCACTTTGCATCTGTTGGTGTAATCCTTCCGGGTTTTTCTGAAACTATATGGCCCATCATTTCTTATAGCACAATATTATTCCATTAAAATCTTATACTACAACTTGTTCAATCATTGCCCAATTGGTGGACACCCCCATACATTCTCTACCAATGTATGGGCTTCTGATGTCATCATCTTCTTTAAAAACGAAGGACAAACACAGAGAGAATTCTCTGCCATCACAAAAAGAACTGCTACAAATACTTTAGTCCAGGTTGGTCCTTTTCCTCCTTTTTTCAATCTCTTTGGGATACAGACCTAATAGTGGTGCGTACTTAATATTTACGCTCACAGATACAAATTTACTAAACTAAGATGTTCCCCACTTGCTAAACACGCCAGCTAATGGGCATCATCTTTCTAAGCCAAGACACTCCCAACATGTAACCTAATTGACTCAACTCCTTAAATGCAGCACTTCCTTATTTGTTAAACTAATGTGTGCAAACTCAATATGTTCCCTACTTAGCAACCTACTGTGTGCCCAGCTGACCAAGAGGTCCTAGGTCTGTCCCTTTGGTCCTGACACTCTGCCTACTTCCCATTTCCTGTTGGCTCCATCTGTCCCTCCTACCCACTGCTTCCGCTGGGCAGCATGAGGAGGGTACAGGCCCCCAGAGTAGGTGAGGAAATGTGATCTCAGAAAGGAAATAGAGCCTCAGTGGTTTCTAGAAGCCTTGTACCATCCAACAGCATGACTGTGGAACAAGACTCCCAGAGCAGTCCTGGTTGCCACTACAGACCAGAAAGAACATGCCCAGACCCTGGACATACCTGGAGCTGAAAGACCAGTCCTTAAGTTAGTATTTATAAATGATTAGAGCTTTGCCAAATCAATTAAACAATTAATGAGAATAACTGAGTATGTTCTGCCCTCAGCTAGGTATTGGGGGAGATGCACAGAGTATGATTTTAGTCAAGTCTTCAACCTCCATAGGTATCTGTTCTGTTCTCTGGCAGATGAGAGGGTTGGACTAAATAGCCCAGTCAGAGCCTTTCTGTTCCAAATCTATGGTTCTTGATCATAGAGACAGAAGCACACTCCCTGCCCTCTCTACTAAGTCCTTCAATAGGTGGTGATTGGATCTACTTTGTGCCAGACACTATTCTAGACTAGGAAGAGATACAAAATGAACAATCCCTGCCCTAAAAGGTTTCTGCTCTATCACAGAGAAACAACACAGACACATATAAGTGAATACAAAATATAAAACGAGAACAACAAAAAATCACCCAATCCATAGGGTTATTTTGACCCAAGGAGTCAGGAGAGCTGATTGCAATCCCAGCTCAGCTTCTGGACAGTGATGAGAGAATCACAGGTTCACAAATTTAGGGTCACCTTCAGAGTCATGTAGTTCAATGTCTGCATTTTACAGAGGAAGTTCACAAAAATGAACAGTATGGAGTTAAGTAGCTAGTATGTGTTAAAAGTCAATGGAACTCAAGTCCTCCTGATTCCAAGGCCAGCTCTGAAAACACTGGACTATTCTGCCTCTCATCCCATGCTATAGATGAGGAAATTGAGGCTCAGAAGGGGATGAAAAGAGAAAAATATATATTTTGGGGGACAGATGGAACAGGCATTTACTTTTTTTATCCTGCCATTTTTATAGTATTTTTTCCAATTATATGTAAATACAATTTTTAGCAGTCATTTTTACAAAATTTTGAGCTCTAAATTTTTCTCCCTCCCCTCTTCCTAAAATAGTAACCAATTTGACACAGGTTATACATGTATGATCATATAAAATATATTTCTATATTAGTCATGCTGTGAAAGAAGAAATAGACTAAAAGTGAAACACATACACAAAATGAAAAAGAAAACAACCTGCTTTAATCTGCACTCAGACACCATAGTTCTCTCTCTGGATGTCCCTCATGAGTCTTTTGGAATTGTCTTGGATCATTATATTACTGAGAGGAGCTAAGTTCATTATAGCAGGTCATCACACAATGTGACTGTTACTGTGCACAATGTTCTCCTGACCCTGCTCACTTTGTTCTGCATCAGTTCATATAAGTCCAGGTTTTTCTGAAATTCACCTACTAATCATTTCTTATAGAACAATAGTATTCCCATTACATTCATAGACCACAACTTGTTCAACCATTCCCCTATTGATGGACATCCCCTCAGTTTACAACTTTTTTGCCATCACAAAATAGTTGCTATAAATATGTTTGTGCGTGTATGTCCTTTCCCTTTTTTAAAGATTTCTTTGGAATATAGACCTAGTCGTGGTATTTCTGAATCAAAGTGCACACACAGCTTGATTGCCCTTTGGACACAGTTCCAAATTGCTTTCCAAAATGACTGGATCAGTTCACAACTCCACCAACCATGCATTGGTGTCAATATATTTCTACATCCTCTCCTGCATTTATCATATTCCTTTTCTGTCATATTAGCCAATCTGATACGTGTGAGGTGATACCTCAAAGTTGTTTTAATTTGCATTTCTTTCATCAAAAATTTCTTAGAGAACTTCATATGATTATAGATAACTTTGATTTCTTTATCTGAAAACTGCCTTTTCATGTTCTTTAACCACTTATTCGTTGGAGAATGGTTTGTAGGAATAAGAAATTTTTAGAACCTACTATGTGTCAGGTACTGTAAACACACACACACATGCACACACACACAAATATCCCTTTGGGGCCATTTCAGTGGGAATGTTGTACACATAATGCTTGGATCAGACGGTCTCTGAGGTCCATCCCAGATCTGTGACTGTTATTCTGTGCTTGGCAGGCAGGATCTGTGATGGATGGAACAATGCTTAAGCACAAAGGAGAAGTCCATATTGTTGTGTTCCTTAGCTGCTACAACTGTAGTATGGAGGTCTCATACCACCACGACATGCTAATGCTCATAAAGGAGAGACTGCGCCACTACTGGAAGAACCTGGCCAAAGTCAGTGACATCTATGTGGATCCTGAAGTCCCCAGCTCACTCTCCTTTACAATTCAATCCACAATGACATCAGAGCCCATTGATGTGGTCATCTTGACTACCTACTATGATCTGGGTAAAGTAGACATGGATTCCCCATTCCAGACTCCTTTGTTTCCTGATTGTACTTCTGAGGGTGGGGCAATGGGTGGAGCACTGAGCCTAGAGTCAGGAAAATTTGAGTTTAAATCTATCCTCAGACACTTACTGGTTGTGAAATGCTAAGCAAGTCACTGAACCTCTGTTTACCTCAGTTTCCTCAAATGTAAAATTGGGGTCATTATAACATCTACTTCTTGAATTATGAAGCACTTTGCAAATGCTAAATGCTATCTCTGTAAGTGCTAGTTAGCTAGCTGAGGGAACCCTCTATCCCAGAGGCCCCTTGGTCATGGCCTCTTCTTAGATATTCATTTCCAGGGTCCCCTCAGTCACTAGAGAGCTTCAGCAATAGTATTATACAGTTACAAGGAAATTTGCCCTGTACTGACTGAGGAATACTTTGGATAAATTTGTGGATGAGTTTCAATCACGTCTGACTCTTCATGACCCATGGGGTTTTCATGGCAAAGATACTGGAGTGGCTTGCCATTTCCTTCTCCAGTGGATTATAGCAAACAGAGATTAAGTGAGTTGTTCAGGGTCACACAGCTAGCAAGTATCTGAGGCCAAATTTGAACTGAGGGCTTTCTGATTCCAGGTCCAGTGCTCTATCCACTGACATGGATGATAGGTTCATAATATTTATTCATAAAAATTAGTACTATCTGAGGCCTCTACCTAATATACTGAGTACTACCTCAGGAAGAACAACCAGATCACCAATGGTCCTGCAGCATTCCCATCAGGCAAAGAGTTCTGGACCAGATGAATAGAGAAGAAGGCCTGTGGCCCATTAGGGTCCTTGAACATACTTGGAGTTCATATGCATGGTAAAAACAACAGAATTTAGGACCAATTTAACAAGAATAATTAATTAATTTTAAAAAATACTAAATAGTAAATACTTGTTATTTGGTTTGTCCTTCATTTTCAAAGAGGACCATGACATCAGATGTATGACGGCATGACTTGCACTTGACTTTGTTTTGAGGGAGGGAGGGCTGTGCAGGTCGTCAGCCTCACTTTCTTCTCCTGAGCCATCTGGATCCAGTGACCAGATATTCATCTGGATGACTGAAGATGGCCCAGGATGCACTGGGAGACCTTGGCCTCTTTGGCCTTGGGCCTATTCAGGTACTCACTTAGGGTGAGGTAAGACCCATGCAGGGAATATACTGATTTAAGAAGTTGTCAGGGACTGGCCCCTTTAATGAGCAAAAGAAAAATAACTAAATCAAGCTGGAAAGGGAGGGAAACAGTTACAACTGATAACCACTCTTTAGCCAGGAGGGGTGCAGGAAATAACTCGTAAGTGGAGTTTGGGCAGGGACCCGGTCTATGGGTTTCAGAGTGCGGTAGGTTTAAGGTTTAAGGTTAGGAAAGGACAGTAGAGGAGATGACAGGAGAGGGCAGGAGAGGACCAGAGAGGAAAGAAAAGCAAAGCTAGCCAGTAAGTCCCAAGTTAACTGGGCATGTCTGGCCATCCAATTTTACCTTTCTTTGGAAGGGAAAAAGAAGGGGAGGAGGAGACAGAGAGGATGAACTGAGTTCCCCAACTAGTTGGATCCCCATTCAGGCAGCTCAGTCTACTCACAGGTTGTATTTGTCTTTCATTTTCAAAGAGGATCCTGACATCAGAGAAATGATGACATGACTTACACTTGGCTTTGCTTTGCGTGAAGGAGGACTGTGTAAGGGCACCAGCCTCACTTTCTTCTCCTGAGTCATGTCAGATAGTAAATACTAAATCGTAACTGTTTCTCCTTTACCCAGGATCTCTGAGGTTTGATTTTTTTTAAATTTTAAAATTTTTTTTATTAAAACAGTCATCCCTTGAGGAACTACTTAAAGAGGCCTCTTCACTGAACGGATGTATCTCATTCAAAGTGAAAATGTGATAAAACCTCAGCTTAATATGGTCAGAGTCTCACATTGCATCCTGGGCCATCTCTAGTTGTCCTCATGAATATCTGGCCACTGGACCCAGATGGCTCTGGAGGAGAAAGTGAGGCTGGTGACCTTGCACAGGCCTCCCTCACTCAAAACAAAGTCAACTCCAAGTTACATCACCATCTTGATGTCATGGTCCTCTTTAATTTCAAAGCATAAGCACAACTTAGCCTAAGCATAAAAATTGTAATTTTGGTCACAAAAAAGCATGAGGCTAATTGGCAATATTTCTAATGCACTATACTCTGAAAGTTGGTTTGTCTAAGAGCCTGAATCTCAGAAGAAAAATCAAAAGACCTTTGACTTCAGTGGAGAAAGGGCCTAAGGTGTACCTGGGAGCTTACTAGCACTTAGCATAGTTCCTAGAACATAGCAGACCCTTCATAAATGCTAACAGCATCCAATGGTAGTGGGAAATCTCACCAGGAAGACCGCAGCCAAGAGGAGATGCCTTAGATAATAGATTCCTGTCTCCCCTCTTTGGATCAAAGATCTAGGGGTCATCAAATCCAACCTCTGCTTTTGGAAAAAATTGAGGTTCCTAGAGTTAAAATGACTGCCCAAGGTCACTTCACTTGGTTGGTTGTTGTCCTTTATTTTCAAAGAGGACCAAAATGACATCACCATGATAAAGCGAAGTTTGAGTGAGTCCACCTGTGGCTGATCAGACCAATACAAGCTCGGGATGCTCTACCACAGGTCAGGCAGATAGTCCGTATGAATTTTGAGGGTGGATACTCCATATTTGTGCATCCTATTTTTACTTTATGCTATCTCAATTCTTCTTTCACTATAGCTCACACAAATGCTTTTCAATGTTGTACAATTCAAATCATCTGTTCTATCTTTCATGAGCATATCTGTCCTTTGATCTAGAATTTTCCTCCTAACCATAATTGTGAAAGGTACCCTCCTTCCATTCTCCTGATTTTTTTTCATGATTTAGATTTAGATTTATATCAAGTATTCATTTGGAACTTAATAATGAAATATGTGCAGACTATCAGTTTTCCTAGCAATTATATTTTTATCAGATATGAAGGATCATGGTTTTAACAGCCAAAATTAAGTGAACAGCTGTCATCAACTTTAAGTTAATAAAAAGGGGATATTAAAAGATTCAGATGGTGGATTTGAATCAATTCAGTCTACAAATGAAGAAAGGAATAGTTTTAATCATGGAGCATAATGTTCAACATAGCAATGGACAGATATTAGAAGCTAAGAATACTAAGGATTAATTTTGATGGGAGAGAAAGTTTCATTCTGATATATGTGTATATATAACATAATGTATTGTTATACATTACATAAAATTTGTTATAAGATGAACGTATTATCTCTAATAATGTTATACACAACACAAATGATACATTGTACATTGCATTATATGTTATGCACAGTATATAATACATATATTTATTATATTAGATATAACAAATAGTATAATATATATCATATTATATGTTATGCCTTAACATGTTAACTTTTTAAGTTGATAATAATAATTCATTCATAATTACTGTTAATGCCATGACCCTTCTGATTTGAAAAATTATGCTGTTTGGCAGAAAATCAGTATGTTTTGTACATGTGTACATGTGTATCATATATGCATATATGTACCTGTATATAATTGCATATGTGTTGTGTTGGCGTATGTGTACAAATTCATACATATTTTCTCCGTATTATACTACTATATAGAATACACATGTATCATATGTGTTTCATATCATATTTTACACATCATGGCAATTGTATGGTATGTTGCATGTAATGTTGTACATGTATATAATTACATGTGTGTAATTTCCATTTTCATGATGGTGATTTTCTAGGTTCCAAATTTCTTTGGTGGCCGATGTTAACTTTTCCACTGTCCCCTTACCTCGGCCAAGTATCCCAAGGTGTCACACTGTGCTTTGACTGGCATCTGAGGCTCCTCATTATGTTCTGGATGCACCTTTTGAGAATGACAGCTGAAGGCAATATTCTTGCCTTCTTTGACTGTGTAATTGGTGCTATTGTTGAGTCCTGTCTGACTCTTTGTGAACCCATTGGGAGTTTTCTTGGCCAAGGTACTGGAGCAATTTGCCATTTTCTTCTCCAGATCATTTTACACATGAGAAACTGAGGCAAACAGGGTTGTGACTTGTCTAGGATCACACAGCTGGTAAGTGTCTGAGGCCACATTTGAACTCAGATCTTCCTGACTCCAGGCCCAACACTCTAACAAAAAGCTCCATATTATTGAGAGTGTCCCATTTTAATAGTAGATTGTGCCAATCTACAGTTTTGTCCTTCATTTTTCTTATGCTGACAGATAAAACAGGGAGTTGTGGGTTATAAAGCAGGGGATTATAGCATAAGGTGAGCACCCAGGACCCAAACCAGCACAGACCCCCAAGGTCACAACTAGGAAGTATCAGAGAGGGGTCCTGACCCAGGCTCTCTGACTCCTAAGCCCATGCTTCTCCTTCTGGACTGTATTGCTTCCCTCCTCCTAGGACTACTTCAAGAATCTCTCCTTCAATTCTTCTCTCCCCAGGATCTTTTCATCCTACTTGTCTACCACCCCCTGAGACCTATGTGGAACTGATTAAGGCCAAAGGCCTCCCTGGGCAATTCTCACCAACCTTCATAGAACTTCAGAAAAGTTTTATAAGAAGTCTTCCCACTAAGGTGAAAAACCTTCTGAGGCTGGTGAAGCATTGGTACCTGCAGGTGAGGGGCAAGTGGAGCTCCTGAGGGACAGGAACAGGGAGGGAGCTGACTGAGCCAAGGGAAAATGGAGGTCTATTGGAGGAACATAACACAATCACCAACAAATTAATGTAGAGCAATTGGGAATTGGATGGGGTGAGAGAAAGAAAAAGAGAGAGAGAGGGAGGGTGGAAGGAAGGAGGAAAGGAAGGAAGGAAGGAAGGAAGGAAGGAAGGAAGGAAGGAAGGAAGGAAGGAAGGAAGGAAGGAAGGAAGGAAGGAAGGAAGGAAGGAAGGAAAGGAAAAGAAAGGAAAAGGGAAAGAAGAGGGAGAGGAACAAGGAGAGAGGCAGAAAGATGCTGGAAAGAGAAATATTCTAACCTAGTCTACTTATCTCCTCCAGGGACAGGGAAGCTGAACCTGAATGAACTATGTAGACCCAGACTGATCCAAGAAAAATAAATAATTCTAATAACTTACCCACATTTTTGTACTTGCATCTCCAGTATCAAGCCCAGTACCTGGCACATAAGTACTTAACCAATACTTTCTTCATTCCTTCATGTAACTGCTTTAAGTTTAAGTCTAAGATGGGCATCATCACTGGGGTCAGGGAGGATGCTGAGAGAAGAGAGAATGGAGGCAAATCTGAGATTTTCCTTGCTCTTGTATAGTCATGCTACCATTTATGATGAACGAAGGAAAAAGCATTTATTAAGCATGTCCAGTGCATCAGGGCTGACATGAAGAGGTTTCCTGGGAAGGAGTCCAGTAGGCAGAAAAGACAAGCCAGCAAGGGAGTCTGTGAGCAGCCACTGAACTTCAAGCCTGAGGGAGATAGAGAGAGTCTGTCTCAAAAAAAAAGGAGGAGGGAAATAGAAGAGAAAGAAAGGGGAACAAAAGGAGGAGAAATAAAGGGAATCAGTCAGCCAAAAAATATTTATGAAGCACCTACTGAGGCCAGGCACAGTGGTAAGGTTGTAAATTTTCAAAAGAAAGTTAGTGTCTGCCTTCAGGGAGCTTACCCTCTCATGGGGAAAGAAAACACAGGAAAGGAAACTGGGGGGGGGGGGGGGTGTGCAGGGTGTTAAGAAGAAGGTATCCAGTTAGTCATGGTGGAGGCTGATGGGAAATGAAGAGTGGGATGTTCTGTGAGCCCTGTTTAAATGGAAGCTTTGGGAGGAGTTCTTTGCTCTATCCTCCCATCAGAGGCGGAAGAAGGAACTGAAGAGGGATGTGTCAAAGTTGATGCAAGGACACAGAACAATAAGTTTAGTGGTAGAACAGTGTCCTGGAAACATGATGATGGGGGAGTCCAATTCCAAGGAATACCATAGGTAGAAAAGGAAGGAGAAAAGAGAAGAGGAAAAGGAGGCCCTATATTTGGCAGAAAAAAAGTTAGGCAAAAGATCATCTCTCAGATCCCAGTGTCCCAAAGTTCAAGGTTCTGTTAGGAGGAGGATGAGAAGTAAAAGAAGAGGCCAGAGAGCAGGCAGTCTGGTGGGAAAACAGCCAAAAAGTGGTATCTGGACCACTCCACAGTTAAATGACTTAGCCCTGGTCACACAGCTTATGTATGTCAAAGACTAATCTTGAATCCAAGTCTTTCTGACTCCAAGACTGGTCCTCTATCTACACTCCACTATACTACCTCTCTCATCCCATTTTACAGACGAAGAAACTGAGATCCACAGAGATTAAGAAAATTGATAAAGGTCATACAGCTAGTTAGTGTCAGACAGGGAACATGAGCTCCAAGTACTCTGTGGCTTAGAAAACATGCCTTACAATCCAGGAAGGTAATTAATAGAGAAATATGTGAGGTTCTGATGGGAAAAAAGATATCCAGTGTTATTCAGATCACTCTATCCCACTCATCCTCTCCCTCCTTCTGCCTCTCCCCATAGCACCTGAAATTCAGTTGCCCCAAAGCTGCTCTCCCCCCAATGTATGCCCTGGAACTGCTGACCATCTATGCCTGGGAGACAGGGACCTCTCAAGCAAACAACTTCGACATGGCCAGTGGCTTTGTGAGTGTTATGGTACTCCTCCAGGACCACAAAGATATCTGCATCTACTGGACCAAATACTACAGCCTCCAACACCACATCATCAGGAACTCTGTGAAGCAGCAGTTGAAGAGGAAAAGGTAGCAGACCTCTCTCTGCACCTCTGAGAGGCACAGAAAGGCAATGGGAGGAAGGATGAAGAGGGAGGTCTGCTCATGGCAACAGCTCCCATGTCTAAGGCACCTTTAGCAATGGAGGAGAATCAGACATGGTGCTGCATATCTACTATCCTTGCTTCCATTGAGTCTGAAACTGGTGGGTTGTATGAGCTCAGGAGTTCTTAGCTATAGCTGGGCTAAAGTCAGTCTGGTGTCTGCACCAATATGGTAAACCCCACCAGAATGCTTAAGAAAGTGTGAAAAGCAGACCACATCAAAGCTTTGGTGCCTATCAGCAGTGGGGATTGCCATTGAATGTCCACTGCCATTGGACAAGACAGACTCAGTATTTTTTAAAAGTGGGGAGCAGAATAGAGTGGGATAAAGATGAAAGCGAACCAGGGAAAGGAAAAGGAGGGAGAAAAGAGAAGAGAAAGGAAGGGGGGAGAAAGAAGGTTAGGAGAGAGGTAAAAGTAAGTAAGGGAGAGGAAAGAAGAGGGAAGAAAGGGGCTAAAGAAAAGGGAGAAAAGATGGGAAGGGTTGAGAGGAAGAGGAATAAGGAGGAAATAGGAGTTGAAAGAAATGAGAGAAGGGGATAAAGAAGGGAAGGAGACAAGAAAGGAAAGAGAGAAAGGGAGAGAACTATAGACAGGGGCTGAAAGACTGGAACCAGGATTTTAGACTTCATCAAGAACTCTTTTCTCTCTTGTGATAGTGATGGTTTGTTTTCTTTTACACTGAGGACTCAGAGAACAAACCCCTTTTCTTCCTACAGACCTGTCATCTTGGACCCAGTGGATCCCACCCACAATGTAGGAGAGGGAAAGCGATGGGACCTGGTGGCCCAGAGAGCTGCCCAGTGTCTGAAAAAGATATGTTGTCTGGACAAGTATAACTGCCCGATCCCAGTCTGGAATGTAAAGGTACTGAGCATGCCCCTCCAATCGGTCCCTGGACTTGAAATCCAGATATCTGTTGAGTCAGCGCTTCTGGGTAGATGGGTTTTTCACACTGCTATTCCCTCCCTCCCTGCGTTCAGATCCTCCCATCCTGGATCCTTCCAGTCCAGACCTTTCCCTAAGTCTTTGTGGGGGAAGAGGAGGGTGTTTTCTTGAGAGTAGGGACCTCCCTCTAGATCTCTTGACACTGGGAGATAATTTCATTCTCCCTATGTGACCCAACTACCTCCTAAATCAGGCATCTGTCAATAAATTTCAAAGGGTTCATGAATTTGGATGGGAAATCTTTATTTTCACTAACCTCTAACTGAAGTTCAATTATTAATGTAGGCAACAAAACCTTATTTTGAAAAAAATGCATTCATAGACTTTATAAGATTGCCAAAGGAGTCCATCACACACACACACACACACACACACACACACACACACCAGTTATTAACCCCTCTTCTAGAGAAATCACATCTGGATAAAATGCGTGAGGAAATAGGAAAGCTGACTCTGCAATGCACCTTTATTCTGTCCTTTTCTGAGCTGACTTTGAAACTAGGCACCCCTTCCATTCTCTCCCCTCCCCTCCCCTCTTCTCCTCTGTTTCTTCCCCTCCTCTCTCCTTTTCTCTCCCCTCACCTTTCATTCCTTCTGTTTCCCTCCTCCTCTTTCCCCTCCTTTCACCTTTCTCCTTTCCTCTCTTCCTCCGTTCCTGTCTTCTCCCTTCTCCTCCCCTTTTCCCTCTTTCCTCAAGCATGACTGACCAATTACCCCAAGCCAACTGTCTATACCTCTATACCTGTCTATACCAACCTGGAACAGCAGTAAATAAGGGTGAACAGGCAAAGTAGAGGCGGATGATGTATGGAGGGACCTAAGTGCCAACTAACAGAGTTTAAACTTAATTTCCCTTCCTCTCCCTCTCCCAGAGAGTAAGATCTATCCAAGTGTCGGTGAAAACACAGAGAGGAAAGAACCTGACCATCTGGGTAGATCCGTTTGAGCCCATCCAGCAAATGAAGATGCAGCCAAAGCTGGCCCCTCTCTTCTACAGCCAGCACTATCTGTTCTATCGAGAATCTGGCAGTGGGCAATTTGTACTCAGGTGCCACTTCTCCTTAGCAGATTATGGGATCTTCTCCGAAGTCAGCATCTGTCTGGTGGAAAGAGTCAGCTCCAAGATCCAGCTCTGCGTGAAGCACCCCAGAAACAGGATTCCTGATTATTACTCCATAGGCTCCAATGACCTCATAGGGAATCTGATGTGTATGATTGAGGAAAGAGGAGGGCTACTCCCTGGACAGCATATTCTGATGTTCCAGGGACAGCACCTGCAGATGGAGCTCCCCCTGGCATATTACGATATACAGGAGGGTGACAACCTTGTTCTCTCAGAGATAGAACCCTATTCATTCTCCTACAGAAAAGAACTTGGAAAACACATGAGATTTTTTCCCCAGTGAGGGGGAGAAGTGAGGAGAGGAAAGGAGGCAGGGAGGGAGGGAGGGAAAGAATTTGGATTTCAAAACTTTAAAAAAAAAAACAGCCAATGCTAAAAATTGTTTTTTACACGTAATTGGTGGGGAAATAAAATATTGTTTTAAAAATATTTTCCCAGGAGGTGGAGCCAAGATGGCAGAGTAGAAGGATGCATCTCTAGAAGCTCTCCCCCCAAAGCCCATAAAATAACTATAAAAATGATTCTAAACAAATTCTAGAGCAGCAAAAGCCACAAAATGACAGAGGAAAGAGAGTTGGCCTTGGCCGCACTGTGGCAAGGACAGGATTGGAGCAGGAGTTGAATAGGAAGGGATGAGATCTGAAAAAATAAAATTAAGGAGGGAGACAGGAATATATTGGGAGGAGAAAGGGAAAAATGGAATGGGACAAATTATATCTCATAAAAAAGACAAGAAAAAGCTTTTTCAATGGAGGGGAAAAGGGGAAGGTGAGAGGGAAAAAGTGAAGCTTACTCTCATCACATTTGGCTTAAGGAGGGAATAACATGCAATTTGGTATGAAAATCTATCTTACAGTACAGGAAAGAGGAGAAGGGGAAAAGTGAGGTGTGGGGGGGGATGATAGAAGGGCAAGCAAATGAGAGGAGGGGGGTAATTAGAAGCAAATACTTTTGGGGAGGGACAAGGTCAAAAGAGAGAACAGAATAAATGGGGGGCAGGATAGGATGGAGGGAAATGTAGCTAGTCTTACACAACATGACTATTATGGAAGTCTTTAGCAAAACTGCAGCTATATAGTCTATATTGAATTGCTTGCCTTCTCAGTGGGGGTGGGTGGGGAGGGAGGACGGGAGAGAAGTTGGAACTCAAAGTTTTAGGAACTGCTGAGAACTGTTTTTGTACGTAATGGAAATGGGTAATGGAGTATAGAAATCTATCTTGCCCTACAAGAAAAGAGAGAAGATGGGGATAAGGGAAGGAAGGGGTGTGATAGAAGGGAGGGGAGATTGGGGGTGGGGGAAGGGGAGAGATGAGGAGAAAATTTGAAACTCAAAAGCTTGTGGAAATGAATGTTGAAAACTAAAAATAAATAAATTGAAAAAAAAATTTTAAATACAAATATTTTCCCAGTGTACTCCAGTCATTTTAATAATGATCTAACCTCAAGTCTTTGTTGTTTTCACATAAATTACAACAATTCTCTGCTGGAAAAAGGAACTCCGCCCCCCCAAGCCGGCTCTCTGTCTCTGTCTCTGTCTTTGTCTCTGTCTTTGTCTCTGTCTGTCTCTCCCTCCCTCCCTCTCTCCTTCTCCCTCTCCCTCTCTCTCTCTCTCTCTCTCTCTCTCTCTCTCTCTCTCTCTCTCTCTCTCTCTCTCTCTCTCTCTCTCTCTCTCTCTCATATTTAAGTTTAATGTTAATTCCATGCTGTTTCAGTAGGAATACAGATTCTGGATCTGTCGCTTCAGTCAGATATCCAGTAGTACAAATTAGCTTTCAAGTTACACATACTGAACTAAAGAGGTTGAGGGAACACATGGTCATGCAAGTAACAGTATCCCAGCTTGAGATAAGCCTGGGGACCAGCGGAGAGAGACTGTTTTTATTTCCCATTGCCTTCCATAGTCATCCATTCAGTCTTACATTGGCTTCAGTCAGAGTTATAACTAACGATTTTGGGGTGAAGTTACATAAACTGCCTCCAAACCGACTTTGGAAATCATCATGTGAAAAAGGTAAAAGTTATTGCAACAAATTCAATTGAACAGGAGGAGAGAGTTAGTTACCAGGGTGGTTTCTACTCCTGAAGAAGGGAAAGCTTTAAATTTCAATGTCCAGCGATAAAGCCCTAAGTCACAGCAGCCTAGGTATGGCTCTGGCCCAGTTGCCTATTCTGAGCAAAACTGAGAAGTCAATAGAGTTATCTTTCCATATTGCGACTTTTCCCATTGAGATTTCAACATATCATGGGTCAGCATAAGAAATTAAATGGGAATTTGGGGGGAGTTTTGCAGAATTCACAGACAACACACAAAGGCCAACAGACAAAACAGAAAAGTTCTTTTTCGGACATTATTTCTACTTAATATCAACCTACATAAAGTCTATTACCAAGTAGTTAAACCAAATTTCCTATAAGGTACTGTAAACACTCCATAAAAGAAAAAGAAAAATTCAGACTTCCTCTCTGGTACAAAGGGAGACTCAAAAACTTTTATACAGGTTTTCCAGATCATGGCACCCCTAACTCCTGTGATGTAGAAGGGATCACTGTAACATGTGTCTTCAGTACCTTGATCTCACTTCTCCATTCCTATGGCCCTCTCAGTAACCACCTGCTTTTATAAGGAGAATATTGGGATTTGTTGAATTCATTCACACTGGAAATGCAAAGGACTTGATGCTCCTTCCTTGACAAGGAGAGAGAATCAAATGAGATAATACTTGCAAAATGCTTGGCACACAGTAGGTGCTTAATAAATGCTTGTTTCCTTCCTTCCTGCCCTCTCAAAGGAATGTACATTTCAAAGAAAGAAGACTGGAAAAGGAGTAATGATGAACCCAAAGAAATAAATGCCAGAGGCAGAATTTTGATCTCCTTCTCCCACAAGATACTCAGTTTAATACCCTCTGCTATCATGGTCCCTTACTCATGGTCTGTTTATCCTGTGCTTTATTCATATCATCAAACATAAGTCAGTTAACCAACAAACATATATTAAGCACCTAATATTACCAAGCCCTATGCTAAGTACTGAGAATAAAAAATCCCCGCCTTCAAGTCCCTCATACAGAGTGAGGTTAGGGGCTGGTGGCAAGGAAAGAGGCCCAGCATGTACAAATATGCATGGCATGTACATATACATATAAGCAGGGCATGTGTGCTGTCTACATGTGTTTATCTAGATGTGATGGCGAGGAAAACACAAACAGGTTATTTCTGTTTCTCTGCTGTTCTCCAAGAAAGACTGATTCCTGCCTGCAACAAAACAAGAGATTAGAGTCACAAGCCTGGCCCACTCTGTTGTCCTCAGAGAGAAGATGCCAGACCAGATCTATTTGCCCCTCCTTCTTTAAGTAGAGGCATGAGATACTTATGTTTCCACACTGGCAGCTTATATGGAGGATGAACTGGAAAGGAGAAAGACCACTGGAGAGGAAGCCAATAAGGAGGCTACAATAGAGGTGATGAAGGTTGGAACTACAGCGGAGGCTTCCAGAATGTTTCACTTTTGTTTTTGTAACTGTGCATCGTGTAGGTATCCCATATTCAGCATTTCCCAAACACAGCTCATTATCAACTCCACTTTCCTCCAATGCTTTGGACATCACCTGAGCAGGGAGCAGGGAAAATCTGCCTGCTGATTCAATTCATAATTTTCACTCTTCTCACCAAAGCAGAGTGCAGCTGGCAATTGGAGCAATCCCACTGACTCCTGAATTTGGGTAGGGGCTGGCTACTTGCAATGGCTGGCAAAGGAGCAGGGATTCATGGAAGCAGCTGGTAAAGAGATGTGGGGAGAAACACAAAGAGGGAGACCTTCCTCAACTTGGTATGGAAAAAAAACTCTGAAACTCAAATCCCTGCAATCTGAGTTTGTCTCCCCTGTTAGGGCATAAGTACTCTGGGCCTTTCTTTGGATACCCTGGGCTCAAAACACAGCACCTGGCACTGTTGACTCAACATTTCATTGTTTCTAGCCCTGTTTATCAGTCAGAGTTGGGGAAGGCTTTAGTGGGGAAGGAGATACTATGTCCACAGTCTTTTGTATTACATACTCTATCTGTACCTGTAAACCAAGACAGATGCTCTCTCTCTAGAGAATTTGGATCTCCATTTCTCCCAAAGCAGGAAAATACCTGAAAAACATAAAGGGCAGTTCTAGAGATCCTAATCCCCCTTTTCCCTAAAGGGAAGAAAACCAGAAGAAGATAATACCTGTGAGATTAAAGAAGCTTTTTATTAAGCAGGGAAGTAAAATATGCACATGGGAACAGTTAGTCTAATATTGACCAGCTCAACTAACCGATGGATATGAAGGGTATAGATACTTTTCAAATAAAGGAAAGTTGAGAACTGGGGAGAAAGGTGGGAATCGGGTAGAAAGCAATGAGACAGGGAGCCCCATTCCCAAGGAGATGGGGAGATCTGGAAAACAGGGGGAGTAAGAAATTCCAGGTGTCAGAGCCATAGTCTTTTGATACACAAATCACAAGACATTCTTGGTGATAAAGCAAGCCTGGCAGTTCAAGACTTGAACATAAACAGTAAGAAAAGGGAATGTCTCCAAAAACCATGGAACAAGACGTGTCTGAGAGCCGCATAACCAATGGTTAAGAGAGTCTCTAAAGATAGGAACGTCTCTTGAAGGCCCATCAATCACCAAATGGCTCAAGGTCTGCTTCAAGACTGGTGCGAACTTCATTGGCTTCAGAGAGGCTGATTTTCTTTATGTCCAGCTAGATTTACTCTTGATCACCACAAAGGATTGTTGGTATGTCAAGCTACGCTGTGTCTTAGTGAGGACATCCAGTCCTCACATGGCTCTTCTCAATTACCTGGATAATTGGGAAGTTCAAGCAAGTTGAGGTAGTTAACATATTCATTTACAAATTCACCAGTACATACCCCTGCCTGCAAATTGTCACGTTCCTACTACCTTGGGGAAGGACTGAGATTCAAGGGCCCAATCTCTTTGGCTGAGGTAGGTCTATCTGGATTGTCTTAAAGTTACCAATAAAAGTTGTCCCCATCTTGAAGTCATGATGATCAGCTATCAACATGTACTTATAATAAAATTCTTTTAATTCTTTTTATCCTGAATTTTCCCTCATTAATCAGGGTGAAAGCCCAAATGAAGAATTTTCCTTTAAACAGTACATAGTAAGCAATTAATAAATGATTTTCAACTGCCTGACTGATTGATCCACACTCAGTTCATATAACCACAAAGGCAAAGGCCCTCCCCCATTTCTATCAGGAAGGTAGTTCAGGGTAGTGGACCTGGGTCTGAGTCCTGGCTTTGCCAACTGCTAGTTGTATGAGCATGATCAAGTGTCTCCCTTCTCTGAGCCTCAGTTTCCTCATCTGTGAAATGGGGGTGATAATACCTGTTCACCTACTTTACCAGGGCCACCCAGATCAAATGGAATGGCATATCATATTGGAAAGTATTTGTCAGTCACAGAACCCTTGATGATAAGCCCTTCCAAGAGGAGGATTATAGTGTCCTTCAGAAATCAAGAAACTGGGGGAGGAAGGACAATTTACACAAGTTTCTCTGATAAAGACTTCATTTCTTAAATATTTAGGAACTGAGTCTAATTATAAAAATAAGAGCCATTTTCCAATCGATAAATTGTCAAAGGATATGAACAGGCAGGCAGTTTGCAGATGAAGAAATCAAAGCTATTTATGGTTATATAAAAATGCTCTAAATCATTATTGATTAGAGAAATGCAAATTAAAACCTCACACCTATCAGGTTGGCTAACATGACAGAAAAGGAAAATGTCAAATACTGGAGGGAATGTAGAAAATAGGGCCACTAATGCACTGTTGGTGGAGTTGTGAACTGGTCCAGTCTTTTGGGAGAACAGTTTGAAACAATACCCAAAGGCCTATAAAATGGGGCATACCCTTTAACCCAGCAATTTCCATACTAAGGACTGTATCCCAAAGAAATCAAGAAAAAGAGAATAGAGTCCTTTTGTACAAAAATATTTACAATAGATCTTTTTGTGTTGGCAAAGAACTGAAAAGTGAAGGAAAGTCCATCCATTGAGGAATGACTGAACAAGTTGTGATATGTGATTTTGTAATGTTATTATAATATATGAAATGAGGAACAGGATGATTTCAGAAAAACCTGGATACGAACTGATACAAAATGAAGTGGGCAAACATAGGAGAACATTGTACACATAACACCAACATTGTGATGAGAATGACTTAGCTGTTTGTATCAATATAAAAATCCAGGACAATTCCAAAGGATCTATGATGAAACATGCTATCCACTTCCAGAGAAAGAATTGACAGAATCTGAATTCAGGTCAAAACATATTTTTTTTAACTTTATATTTCTTGCTGCCTTTTTTTTTTGGCAACAGTGAGTGTGTGTGTGTTCATCCTTCATTGGCAAAGAAGACCATGCCATCAGAGAAGTGGTGACATAACTTGCACTTGATTTTGTTTTGAGTGAGAGAGGGCTGTGCAGGTCACCAGCCTCACTTCTCCTCCAGAGCCATCTGAATCCAGTGACCAGATATTCATCAGGATGACTAGAGATGACCCAGGATGAGGCAATTGGGGTTAAGTGACTTGCCCAAGGTCACACAGCTAGTGAGGGTCAAGTGTCTGAGGTGAGATTTGAACTGAGGTCCTCCTGACTCCTGCACTGGTGCTCTCTCTACTGTATCACCTAGCTGCCCCTTCTGGCAACAAGGTTAATATGGAAATGGGGCTGCTAGGTGGTGCCATAGGGCATAGAGTGCTGGACCTCAAGTCAGGAAGACTCATATTCCTGAGATCAAATCTGGTCTCAGATACTTCCTAGCTGTGTGACCCTGGGCAAGTCACTTACCCCTGTTTGCCTCAGTTTCCTCATCTGTAAAGTGAGCTTGAGAAGGAAATGGCAAACCACTCCAGTATCTTTGCAAAAAAAAACTCCAAATAGGGTCACCAAAGTGGAAAAAACTTCAAGGACAACAACTTTTCTCAACTTGACCCAAAATCTGCCTTTGCAGTTTTCTTTTTCTGCCCTCTAGGACCAAGCAGAACAAGGCTAATAATCGTTTTTCTACAGAACAGCTCTTTAGTTAACTGAACGCACATGCCCTAGTCCCTCTACATCTTTTCCTCTCCAGGTTAAACATCTCCATTTCCTTCAACTGAACCTCACCCACCCTGCTCAGACTGACATCCTGGGACTGTTTCCCTCTGTTAGAAACATACTTGAAAGGTATCAAGGAAAATCTATTGCAGCAGAGTTCAGAGGAATTGAACACTTTGGCCAAAGCGGATCCCCACCCTCCTTTCAGGAGGAGGGAGTATCTGATACAGAAATGAGATTGGCTCTATACTGTCAGTTCAGGACAGTTCCTCCCATCAGAAGATGGATTGATTCATTCTCCATTAGGTCACCATCTTCTGTACATGTTCATTACGTATTCATCCCTGGTGTGATTCCCCTCTCCCAAACACGTTTTGACACAAAACTCTTGATCAGAAAATGAAGGGATAATTTTATGAGGGGTGTGTCTGCTTATACACATAAGGTTCATTAAGCAAGCACAGTGAAGAAAAGTCTTCTCCAGGTAACTCTAGGTCATTTTCCCTGACTAGTTCCAGCTAGCTTTATATTAGGTCCCTTTATCAAGAACTTTATAATTTTCTGAAGGCTAATGTCTGTCTCCTGATTGGTTGAGTTTGCTACCCTTCTTAATATCTGACTTATTCTCAATGACTTCATCAACTAATAATGACTTCTGTGGAAACTTAACTTCTTGCCATCTCTCACACCCCTTAAGAGCTACCCTCAAATTCACCACCACCTGAAATGGATAAATCAAAGCCCGTTGACTCTAGGGATCAAATACAAAATGCTGTTTGCCATTCAAAGTCCTTCCTAATCTGCTCCCCTGCTGACGCCCCTTTTGTGTCTTCTCACACCTGACTCCCTTATCCATCCTCTTCCATCCAGTGACACCAGCCTCCTGGCTGCTCCATGAACAAGACACTCCATGTCTCCACTTGGGACTTTTCTCTGGCTATCTCCTGTCCAACTACTGACCTGCCTGACTTTCTTTGAATCCCAACTAAAATTCTACCTTCTCCAGGAAGCCTCTTTTAATTCTAGTGACTTCTCTCTGTTAATTATTTCTCATTTATCCAGCATATATATATATAAAATAACCATAAGCTCCTTGAAGACAGAGACTGTCTTTTGCCTCTTTTTGTATCCGCTCAGAAGGACCCGAGTTCGAATTTGACCAGCTAGGTGACTCTGGGAAAGTCCTTTCATCCCATTCACTAAAAATGATCCTTACGTTTTCAATTTATTTCTGCAAGCTCTGCAGGGACCTTGAACACCAAGAAAAGGCTGCTGCTTGTTTCCGTCGTCTCTGTAGGAAATAAAACTCTCTGCTTGGCCCCACGGAGCAGGATTCGCATTTAAAAAATAACGATAAATTAAATTAAGGGGAAACCTCCTGTTCTGGCCAAAGGAAGCGGTTACACTCAGCCTAGAAAATGGTATGACTCAGCGGAACCCAGCGGCTGACTTGAAGCATTCGGGGTTCCAGGTGGGGGAGGGTAAGCCACATCCTCTTGGCCACCCAAGGCGTAACAGGGAGCACTGGGTGCTCTGCAAACACTCGCTCCTGCGGGGAGCTGAACCAAAGGGAGACGGGGCTCCCCTTGGGAGGGGGCGCTCTCTCCCTAACTGGAGGTCTTTGGGAAGAGGCATGGACGGGAGCAGGTTCTGATTCAGGTCTGAGCCAGCCTCTGGGATGCTCCGCCTACGCCGAACTACAATCCCCACAATGCCCTGCGCGGCGCCCCGCTCCCGTGCTGCCCCGGGGGGGAATGAAGGGAAGCGGAAAGACGACCCACAATGCACCGCCGCGGACCAAGATGGCCGCGCCCAGGGGTAGCGTGAGCGACAGCGAGAGCAGCGAGGATGACGACGCCGAGGAACTGCAGCGCTGCCGGGAGGCGGCCGTGCCGGCCTGGGGCTGGGGGTCGCGCCCTGATGGGGGACAGGGTAGGGAGCCCCGAGGACGGGGGGAAGGAAGAGGAGTAGGGGCCCGGTGCGCCTGCGCAGGATGACTGAGTCACATGGGGCGAGGCGGACTTGGGACCCCGGGGGCGGTAATACTCCTGGGGGCGGGGAAGCCTCTTAGAAGGAACTTGACCCCCAGGATCCTACAGCAGAGTCGAGCCTCGAACCCAAGACTGCCCCGATTCCTTCGTGACATCAAAGCTCAGAGCTGGAAGAGGGTCCCCCTCCTCATTCTACGTTGAGACCCCGTGGGCCCCCATCCTCTTAATGTTGAGACCACGTGGTCCCAAACCTCTTTTTACGTAGAAACTACCTGGTTCGAACCCCTTTTTACGTTGAGACCACGTGGTCTCAGTCCCTTGAGCCTCGGGAAGGCGAAGGGATGTACTTGAGCAGCCAGGGCAGGATTGGAACCCACGCCCCGTGCCCCGCCAAGGTGGCTTGTATCTTCTCCTCAAGGTGCAGCGCGGGTCCATCGGATTCCAAAGCCCTTTCCACCCCTAAGATTCTGAGCTGTCGTGGTCAGACCCCCTGCGGATAGCTCTTCCCCCCAACCCGGACAGCTTTGCCCCACCCCCGCAACTGCAAAACCTTGGAAACACCACCCCCCAAGAACCACATCCTCTCAGCCCCTCTCCCCTCCCCTCCCCCACTCCGTCCAGGGTGATCTCTACAGTGCTTGTCCCCCAGGACAGCAGACACTTTCCAAGTCTCTGTAGGTCAGGGATCATAACCTTCTCAGGGTCAAGAACCTTATCTTGTGTCTGTGTGTCCTGTTAGAGTCTAGTGCACAGCCAGACCTGAAACAGGAAATGTTCCTTGTTTGCAGAAAATAGATGGTTCACAGGTCCTAGAATATCAGAGCTTAGAACTTAGGATGTCAGAGCTGGGAGGTACCTTAGAACAGGGATGTCAGGGCTGGGAGGGGCCTGAGAACAGGGGATGTCCGGGCTGGGATAGGGCCTTAGAACAGGATGTCAAAGCTGGGAGGAGGCTTGGTCCAAACTCTTCCTCTTGAAAATGAGAAAGTTTTACCCAGACAGAGGAAATGACGCCAGTAAGATCTTGTCACAAAAGCCTCCATTTCCCTTTCTTTCTGCAGAGGTCACAGCTAAGGACAACCGTCCAGCTGCCCGTCCAAGCCTCAGGTACTTTGGCATTTTCAGCCTGGGGTCTCCAGCTCCAAGAAGCAGAATCTACAGTGTGGTGGGTCAGCCCAGGTTTTTCTGTGCTGTCTGGGACAAGGGTCTCCCGAGCCTCTGGGTGAGTTAGTGCCTTTGTTTTCATTGCAGACACAAGGTGGATGAGCATGAGCAGGATGGGAATGAGCTGCAGACCACTCCGGAGTTCCGGGTTCATGTAGCAAAAAAACTGGGAGCCTTATTGGACAGGTAAGGAAAACCATGCCCCCTGAGGCTCCACTCCAGAGTGGGTGAGGAAGAAAGCCAGAATAAGAGCAGTCAGGCGGTGTTTATAAAGCCCCTACTGTGCGCAGGCACAGTGCCGTAGAATGGAAGCAATCTCACAAAAGGCTACACTTATCATGGCACCTGGCACATAGTAGGCTCTTGACAAATGTTTGCTGATGGATGTCCATGACGTCATGGATAAAGAGCAGTCTGCGAGGCGAGGGTGAGCTAGGCTAAGGCCCAGTCTCTGATGCTCACCGACCATGTGATCTTGGACAAGTCACTAAACTTCGGAGACTATAAACTCTCCAGGATCGTAGGTGGCAGGATATGTGTTGATCAGCTTGGGTGAAATCCCAGCCGATTCCCTCTGCCAGTGAAACCTCAGCTGCTTTCCCTATGCTTCACCTCCCAAGAACTCAGCTGTGTTCTACGGTGGGTACATCGATGGTCATTCTGGAGCTGTCATCTCATCAGTATAAGGCAGTGTGTCCGGAACCCCTAGTCTTAGCAGTCCCCCATGTCCTCAGGCAGGGAGGGGCCCTGCCTGGGGTCACAGACTGTGTTAGAGGAAGGACTCAGCCCCAGCCTGAGACAGATGAGCTCATCATCATCATTCTTCCTGCTTTGTCCAGCCTCTGACTAACCCTATCCTTTCCAGCAGCCTGGACCTTGGCTGACAATGTCCAGCTCAGTTGCTACTGTTGTCTCCCCTGTAGTTGTATCACCCTTTCGGATGCCAGTCCCATACCCATGCAGGCTCCTGTGCAGACAGCCCCCGAGGAGGATGATGGTGAGTGTCCAACCCCCCTTTTCTGAGCTCAGCCCTTCTGGGTGCAGGGGATCCAGCCCGCCCTGGGGCTCACGCTCCTGTGTTTGGCTCCTTAATGTCCCAGGCTTCCGCCTCTTCTTCACATCCATCCCAGGCAGCCCCAAGGATGCAGCGCCTCCTGCCAGGAGCAGAAAGCGGCCTCCACCCAGTTCCAGGTAAGGGAGCAGCTGGACCCAGAGCCATGTGCTCCTGGCTTCCTGCCTTGACCAGTCCCTTCCATGGCCCCCACAGCAGACCCTGCTCAGACCTGTCATCCTGACAGTCCCCATTTGTGAGACACATTCGGGATCCTCACAGCAGACTTGTACAGGATGGGTGACAGGTGGCATCCCCATGTCCCAGATGAAGAAATGGAAGGTTGAAGGGTTAGGAGGTTGGCCCAGGTTCACCCAGCTAGTGAACTCAGCTTCCATCCCAGCTGCTGCTCTGTAAAAATTCAGCACTCTGCCCACTGACCTGCCCTGCCCTGTCAGGAACTTGAGAAGGTACAGCTTGGCCCAAGGGGGTGGTGGGCCAGGGTCTGGGAAGACCAACCTCAACTGTCTCATAGCAGTGACTCAGACAGCGATGAGCAGTGGAGAAGATGCCAGGAGGCAGCTGTGTCTGTGACAGACATTCTGCAGCCTGGAGCCCTGCCTGCCCAGGAGGCCCCCGCAGAGCAGCAGGTACCCAAGAAAAAGAAAAAGAAGAAGAAGAAGGCGCAGCCACAGGTTGGGCAGGAGAAGGAAGCTGGTCCCAGAGGGAGCCTGGAGAAGCAGACTCAGCCCCTTTCCCTTCACAAGGAGCCAGAAGCGGGAGGGGCCCAGTACAATGGGGACCACACACCACTCACTGCAAAGAGAAAGAAAAGAAGGAAGAAAAAACAGATAGAGAAAAACAAGGCTCCACAATCCCCAATGCAGAAAGGCCGAGTGACCAATGTCACCGTGTGACTCCATCAGTGGGGCCAGCGCCTGCTTCCAGTGGCCACTGCCACCCCCAGCCCTGTGAAAGGAGGAGGACAACCCTCCCAGGAACAGAGGGATGGCCAGGCACACCCAGATGAGCCAGAGCTGTGGGTTCCTGGGAGCCATGGGGGCCCTTCCCCCATGCCCTCTGGCCTCCCTTTGTGCCCATGCCTTTAGCATGGCCTGGAAGGCAGACACTTGAGGGTGGGAACCTAATAAAGCTCGTGGCCGGTGGAGCCCTGGTGCTATGACCCCAAAACAGCCCCTCCACTCACCCCTGTTCCATCAGGCAGGGGACGTAACTGAGGTCACCTAAGAGGGGCTGAGGAGCCCTTTTTGTCCCTGAAGCTGTCCCTAGTCTAGCAGCTGGAGAGACCCAGCTGGGCCTGGGACAGGACCCTCTGAAACCCCTGGGGAAGTACTTCATGTGCATTCCCTTCCCACCTCGTCCCCTTTCCTTCTCCACTCCCCAGCCCCATGAGCCCCTGAGGACTTTTTTATTTGTTTTCTGAAAACAAAATATAGTATTTTCCTTAAAACTTTCAGCTTTTCATTTCTTGCAATGTTTAATACTGTAAAGACTAGAAATACTGCAAAGTAACAGCTGCCCTAAAAGTAGTGAGTTCCTTGTCACCCTAACTATTCAAGCAAAGGATCACTGGGAAGAGAGGCAAGTCCAAGCCATCCCTTTTACGTGTGTTCTCTCCACTGTACTCTGCTGAGCAATTCACACAGATATTGTAGGGGGCGGGCCCCTGCTGACCTCTGAGCTCCCCTCCCGGTCTGTAAGTCTGCTTCTAGTTTTCCTTATGTTTCGCTTATTCTCTCAGTGGCCCTCCTTTTCCCCCACCTTAAAAAAAAAACGTTTAAAGGGTTGTTTCTATGACTTAGAACTTGTGAAAATGTAGCATCCCTAAGGAGACACAAGAAATGTTGATAAACCCTTAAACTGCATTGAGAGAGGCATCGAGTGCCCAACTAGGGAGGATTCCGTCCCCCTGTCCTGTGCCCTAGCAGACAGCATCGAAGGCACTGTGTGGTGCATTTTAGCCCCCCAGAGACATTCAGAAGCAAGTAGCAGGTGTTATTGAAGAGCCCTGTGGGCTTATGCTCTGGGAGGGCCGGGTGAGGGGGTGAGAATGTTTAGCCTGGAGAGACAGTGTACTACAAGGAATGCTAGACCCAAAATAAGGAAGATCTGCGTTCAAATCCAGCCTGATCCTTGCTAGCTGTGTGACCCTGGGCAAGTCACTTCTCTACTTTCCAGGGTTATTGTGAGAATCAAATGAGATAATATTTGTAAAGCGCCCAGCGTAGTACCTGGCACCTAGTAGGTAGTTAATAAATTCTTGTTTCCTTCCCAGGTACCTGGGAAACCAGAAATCGGGATGTTGTCTTTATTAAGACCTGAGATGGTCTTCCTCTTAGTCTGGCCCTCACCCCCAGAATCCCCTTGCAGCCCTTCCTCCTACCCCCACCACAAGGTCAGGTGAAGGAACAAAGCACTCTGGCTGAAAGTTAAATATATATATATATATATATTTATAGGCTCACCCCCAGCTTACGAGCAAGCAGCGGATTTGTCCTGTTCAGGAGCCGCTGACCCAGGCATCCCTACCAGCAGAGCCCTCTGCCTGGAGAGGATGGACGGCTTGAAGTCTCTGGACTGGTGCCCGCTCTGCCCAACTGGCGCTGCCTCCCCAGGCCAGTCTGGTTTCCACCACCACCACCCCACCATTAGGAGCCCCCATAGGTCTCCCCCATAGGATGTCGCCAGGGCATCTGGCAGGGCTACAGATGGTGAGTAGGGGAGATGGGGAAGCAGGGCCACCCTCCTCCAGGTTGACTACTGGAGTGCCTGATAGAAAATTCTGTGGCCCAAAGGAGAGGGGAAAACTCAGCTGGCAGAGAAGCCCTCCAAAAGCCTGCTGCCAGACCAACCACTGGCGGCTCACTTACATCAGGCAGGACGGCCGAGCAGTGGGGCTGAGGAGGGGGTCCTGAATGGCCATCCTTTTGCTTGCTGCTGGAAACTCTCCCTAGAGAGGCCAGAGCAAAGTTTACCAACCAAGGGGTGAACAGGAGGGCAGCTGTGAGGCGGGAGAGCTGCGTCCTGCCCTTCCCCATCCCTCTGGTTTGGCTCTGATGCTGGCCAATGACGCTGAGCTTGGGGAAATTGGGTGGGCCCCAAGAACCCTAGATTCAGGTAGTGGGGCAAGGGGAAAGAAGAGCTCCAGGCTGAGGTAGGGGGTCTTGCTGGGGTCCCAGCTCTGCCATCCACAGTGGCCCAAGGAGCACTGACATCTTCATCCCCTGGACCTCAGCTTCCTCCTCTGTAAAATGATGACTTCCCAGGTCCCTTCTAGCACTGATATTCTATGACTTAGGCATTGTCTCAAGGCCCTGGTCACCCTTCGAAGCTGGCAGAGAGCTGGGGAGTTGAGGTCCCCAGGATTCCTTCTGGGATTAGGGTTTTCCCAAGGGTCCTTGTCCTACTGTGGCAGCAGAGGTCCTAGGAGGCTGAGAGGGCTCGGACACCCCTTTCAGCAGGCAGTGCCCCTACCCGACAAAACCCTGGGCCCAGAGGCTGGTTGCCATGGTTACTGAGAGGAAGATGCCATATGTGTGGAGATGAAAGTCTCTATGACGCCATGATTGGAGGACAGGAGCTGGCCATGACTGCTGGTGGACTCTGAGCCCTGGTACAGCACCAGGCTGCTGGAGGAGACTGCGGAGGAGAGGAGAAGGCCGGTGAGCTGGGCCTCCCAGGCAAGATCTAGTACAGCCCCTCCCCCCATCACACAGATGGGGAAACTGAGACCCAGTGGAGTGCCCTCCCCAAAGGGACACAGTATAAATGACAGAGTTGGAACTTAATGATAGCACTGATGGGGAAGGTGGTAACACCTTATATAGAGCCAGGCACTTGTGTACTGTTGGATCCTCCCAATAACCCTGGGAAATAGGTATGATTATCCTTATTTTACAGATGAGGAAACTGACTTGTCCAAGGTCACACAGTTATTAAATACCTGAGGCTGGATTTGAACTCGGGTCTTCCTGATGCCAAGCCCTGAACTCTCTGAATGCACTTCCTCTGAGGGCAACCATTTGCCTGATGGGCTATGAAGTACCTCCTGAGGTAGGCAGCCCAGTGGGGCAGTGGATAGAGTGCTGGAGTGGGAGACGGGAGGACCTCAGTTCAAATCCAGCCACGGATGCTAACTAGCAACGTGACCCTGCACAAGTCACCTAATGCTTGTCAGCCCGTTTCTCATCTGTAAAATGAGGAGATTAATAATGACACATACCTCCCAGGGTGATTGTGAAAGGTGCTTTATAAACCTTAAAGTGCTACGTAAAGAACACCTAGCCAATGCTAGGACAGTCTCCCAGGGCCTCAGTTTGCACATCTGCAGTATCAATAGGTTGAAGTGGATGAGGTCTAGGGTCCCTTCTAGCTCTGAATCTGTGATCTTCTGACTTGCCTCTGACCCAGACTGCCCTGCTTGGAACCCCTATTTGGGGAAGGTTGTTCTTTCCCCTGCTCCCCTTCCCCCGCCCCTACCTGAGGTGGCTCAGTAGCTAGAGGGCTGGAGTCAAAAGACTAGCCGTGTGACCCTACCCAAATCATATGACCTCTCCCAGCCTCAGTTTCCTCATCTGTGAAATGGGCAGTTTGGCCTGTGGTCTTTGAGGTCCCTCCTAACTCTTGTTTTTTTCCCTTTCTTCTCTAGGTTTCTTGGGATTTAGAGCCAGACTGGACCTGAGAGACCACCAGTCCAGCCTCCTCATTTTATAGATGAGTAACTGACTTGCCCAATGTTATCCTGTTGGGAAGGAAATCAGAGTAAGAATCTGAATCCAGGTCTTCTGACTCTCCCCAACCCCAGACTGCCTCTTCCCTCCCAGCAAACATCTGCACACTAGGTGATCCCACCGTAGGGACTAGGGTGGAGAGGTGGGCCATCCCCCTCCAGCCGGACTGGTGCTGAGGCAGTGGCCCTGCTGCAGGTCCTGGATACCTGGGTCCTGGCTGGGGATGTGGATGGTCGAAGCCTGAGATACTGGCGTGTGTAACCCGGACTCACTAGGGGTCTCGGAGTCTGAGCTGAAGACCTAAGGCAGAAGAGACACCGAGTCATGGGAGTTTGAGGGCAGCTAAGGCTGAGAGCTTTGGACAGTGACCATAGGCTGCCCTCCCCTCTCAGCTTTACCTGCTTGGTGGGCGTCAGGCTGGCAAGTGCACTGAGATTGGCAGTATCAGTGATGAGCATGGTCTGGGGGAGGAGGCCAGTGTGTGTGTACTGAGTAACATCAGGTTTGTGACTGTAGAGAGCTGTGGAAGAATATAAGTGAAAAGAGAAGTTACATAAAAAACAGGGACCAGGGAACCTAATTTAGCTGGGCCACACTTAGCTGGAGATTCCGTGTCTTTTCTAAGCAGATCCAAGCAATGGTCTGAAGAGGTTTCTGCTTACAGAGGGATGGAGGTGTAGATAAAAGCCCAGTATCCCTGTGTCAGAGCAGAGGACTGACCTAAGTGGGAAAGGGCACCTCTCATCCCTGAGACTCATGAGGGCTGGGATTGTCCAACCCTATCCCACAGCCATCACTGTGGGGTTCAAGCTGGGGAGTGTAGAAAGGAAGCAGAGTGGACTCTGCAGGGTGGAGGGACAGGACCAAGTCCCTTACCATGAGGACTCTGCAGCTGAGCCATGGTGGCCATGAAGGGGCTCTGGGCCATGTGGCCCTGCACCTGTTGCATGAGTGGCTGTTGATAGGAGGGATGCAATGGCTGGGAGAACTGGACAGGCTGCAGAGTGGTCAAGCTGCTGCCCATACTGTTGATGACAGGTACACTCTGGGCCTGGCTGGAGGCTAAGCCTAGAACACAGATGGGAAGAAACTAGAACCTGTTTCCCCATTCCCCTTCTGCCCTCATGTCCAGCAGGAGGTCCAGGTGCATCCAAGCACTCTGGGTCGGAGGCTAGAACCCAAGGGGCCCTGCAGGGTTTGGGGCTCAACTCTTGTTAATTTAGGTAATATAATCTAATATCATCTGTAAAATTTAGATATCATTACTGGTCTTCCTCCACTGTCTCCACTTTCCAAATTGTCCTTCATATAGCTGCCAAAATTGTTTTCATAAGGCATAGACCAGACTAGGTCACTCCCCTGCTTAACAACCTGAAATGGCTCCCTATTTCTCCTAGGATAAATCCAAACACTCTAGTCTTACATGTAAGACACTTCACAGTATAGACACAACCTCTTTTTTTTCCAGTCTTCTCTCTCATTACCCCCTTTCATTGCCATCCCGCAACAGTCCTTAGAGTAGGTTGCAAAGGCAGCACACCTTGAAGGCATCCTCCTTCATCTCTGCCTGTTAAAATCATAGAATTTCAGAGCTGGAGACAACCTCCGAGACTACCTACAACAGCCTGATGCCCACCTGAGGAAGAATATCATCTGCCTCATACTCAACAACTCCAGCCTTTCCCCAACAAGGACAGCAGTTTTTCAGATCCTGGAAGACTGCCTTCTTCTACAGACTAAAACACCCCCAGATTCTCTAACTGACCTCCACATGACATGAAAAATTGAAGGACTTTTGACTCCTTTCTCCCTAAACCACAAAGACCAGGACTCAATGGTCCTCCATATACAAGTTGGTCCAGGCAGCATCCAGAAGGATAGGTACCTCTTCATTCTTGGACACCAGGACATTTTGGATGCAGCTCAAGCTCTCACCAGCTTGGCTGGCCCATATCACACCTGGCTGTCCTTCTCTACCGAGGTCAGCATGAAAAGCTCTTCCCTGAAGTCTGCTGGGAGTCTCCTCTCTCAAGATGTCTCTAAGACCCTTTATCTAGATTTCTCATGAATAATCACAGAATTTGTGTCAGAACAGCCCTTGAAAGCCATTGGGTCCAGCCCAGATCTGAGCAAGAACCTCAGCTTCCCAACAAATCATCAACCTTTGTTCAAAGGCCTCCAAGGACTCCCTCATTTTACAGATGAGGAAACTGAGGCCCAAAGCCAGGATTCTACCTCAGGCCCACTGATGTCTGACCCGCAGTACTCCACCATCCCTGTTTTCTGGGAATTTACATCGGAACTTTGTGTCCCAGGACCTCTAGAAGACTGGGGAGGAAAATGGTGATTCCCTATTTGAGGGAATCACCCTTTCCAAGCATTTCCTTCCTCCCAGGTGTCAGAAACGAGAGTTTTTATGGAGTCATAGAAAGAACATTGGCCTGGGAATGAGGGATCCCAGTTCTTCTGTTAGCTTCCTGTGTGACTTCCAGTCCATGGGCTTCCATTTCATCATCTTTAAGAAGAGAACTTGTTCTCTACAGCCCCTCCCAGCACTGACATCTCCTGTTCTAAGGCCCCTCCCAACCCTGATATTTCCCTGCTCTAAGGTCCCCCTGTTATGATAGTCTACATTTAGCTAGCTGGACCCTTGGGACCATGTGTCTCCTGCTCCATTCCACTCACCCTGACCCCAGCTCACCAATGACCAAAGTAGAAGCTCCTGTGTTGGTGAAAGTGGGTCCCAAGGAAGAAGGCTCGCCTGCCCCAATGGCCATGACCCCAGGGAGTGAGGCCATGATGAGGTTCTGGGGCTGCTGGTTTATCCCTGGGGGCATTGGTTCTAAATTGTGCAGGGCAGTCAGGGTGCTGACAGGGGGAAGGGTCCCCCCAGATGCTGAGACCTACACAGGAGGAGAAAGAGTCGGCATTACAATCAATATGGAGAACCACCAAGATGGGAGCTGGGAGGGACCAGCTCAGAAAACCCCAAGGAAGTACACCTGCCACCATCTCCCCATCATCCCTCCCTCCCCCATTTTATACCCTCCTTCATTTGGAAGACAGTGTGCCTACAAGAGTGTGGCTTCTCCCAGGGGCACTAGTTCTCTCCCCCCAGTCTGGGTCCACCCCACTCTTTAATGGGGTTTCTCTTGAAGGGAAGAAGGGTCTAGTAGAAAGAGCGCTAGATTTGGAGTCATAAGACTTGAGTTCAAACCCCTAACCTTAAATGCTAACTACCCATGTGACCCTGGATGCATCCCTCCCCACTAGGCCTCAGTTTCCTCATCTGTGAGGAGTTAGATTCTGTGTTCTTTCTGTTCAGTCGTGTCTGCCTCTCAGGGACCCCATTTTGGATTTTCTTGGCAGAGATACTAGAGTGGTTTGTCATTTCCTTCGCCAGCTCATTTTACAGGTGAAGAAACTGAGGCAAGTGACTTGCCCAGGGTCACACAGCTAGCAAGACTGGATTTGAACTCACAAAGATGAGTCTTTCTGACTCCAGTGCCAGTGCTCTGTGCTCTGTGGTGCCCCGTAGTTGCCCTCTGTGTGCCTTAGATTCCCTTCCATCTCACAACCTTATGAAACAATGACTCGCTGCGTCCTGATTCCTGTTGTTGACGCTCACTAGCTTTGTGACTGTAGTCAAGTCATTTCAGTTCTCTGGACTTCTGTGTCATTATCTCTAATATGACAATAATCATCCTTTTCACCTCACCCTTCCCAGGGCTCTTGGGAGGAAGGTGCTTTTTAAAATTAGAAAGGACATTCTTGGGAGACACGTTTGTGTTCAAGTCCTGCTTCTGACACATACTGGCCATGTGACGCCAGACAAGTCACTCTGTGCTGCTATGTTGCAGCGTAGGTGCCAAATCTGTGTTACCGGAGGGAAGCCCTCACCGGAAGCTCCCTATGTGGATGCATTCACCAAAGATAATCTGCTTTTCTTAAAGCTATTTCTATTATATTATTTGTTTCTAATGTTTATATATTTATATTTATTATATTAAAAATTATAATTTTTAAATTTGTCTTCCATAATTTTTATTGCTTTGGTGGCAGTCCCAGTGTAGGGCAGCTGAGGGGACTCAGCCTCCAGCCTCTTTGCTTCTTTCAGAGAGGAGGAACAGGTTGCCAAACATAGGAATAGTCCCACCTGGGCACAAGCCAACAGATTTGAGTAAGCTCTTTGAGCTCATACTGTTTCATTTGTTGTCTTTTAGCACAGCTAGGATACCACTTAACAAAGCTTGTTGATTTTTTTGAATGACTAAGTAAATGAGTGATTGGTTGTTGCTGTTGATAACTGGATCTACAGACCCCAGTAGAATGGAAGTTCTTTAAGAGTAAGTACTGGATGGCACACAGTGACTTGCACACACTAGGCTCTTAAATGCTTGTCCAATTGAATTGAACTGACAGTCTGCCAAGGAGGTTACCCAGGACTAGAAAAAGGCTTCCCTCCATAAGGATCATCGTGATCTAAGGGAAAGAATGAGATACTGGCACAGAACTGCTCCAGCTCCCCTCCCTGAGCCTCAGTTTTCTCATCTGTAAAACAATGAAACCTACCTTAAAGCAGTATCATGGGCATGGCAACTGACCTTATGATTTATTCCTGGAGGAGGGGAAAGGGAAGGCAGTGTGGTCCTGGCTACCAGGGAGGCCAGAAACAGGGCCCCATCTGAGCTGGGACTCACCAGCTTAGCATCAGTGCTGAGCAGGCTGTGGCTGGGCTCCAGGCCTGGGGGAGATATCTGGTGCAGGACTGTGGGAGTTGTTACCATGCTGCCCCCTCCATGGCCACTGCCCCCTGATGATTCTGCCTCGCTAGTCGGCTGTTGGCTGTAACGTACACCTGGAGCTGGGGGAGGAAGGGTGAAGATAAAACCCCCTTCATCACCACCTTTCCCTATGTCCATTCCCAGTTTATCCTTCCCCCCACCCATGTCCACTCCCTCTATACAAAGGTAAATCCCCCGACACCCCAGCCAGCACTTACCATGGACTTTGCTGGGGGAGATAGAAGGTGGTGGGAGGCCAGGGGAACCGTGTGCTGACAGTGAAGGACCAGGACCAGGCTGGGGCCCACTAAATGTGTCCATGGCTAATTTATGGCGGAAGGCCTCCTCCTTCCGACGATTGGCAAACCAGTTGTAGACACGCACCTCAGTGACCAGGTTAGAGCCCAAGCCCTGGGCCTGTGATGGAGAGACCCCTCTCTGGATACACTCAGCCCTGTGGGGTCATCACCCAGGCCTTGGTGAGCTTGGCAGGAGGGAGGGGCAGGAGAAGAGGGGTCACCCCCCCGCACCAAGCTGTCCTTGGCTTACCTAGATAGAAGCCTCATTGCTGGAGCCCCTCACTCCTTACACATCTGGAGATTCTCAGAATCACCAAAGTTTAGCATGGGAGAGAACCTCAGAGGTCATCTCATCTAACCCTAATCTGATCAGGAACTGCCCCCCCCCCCCCCCACAAAAGGTGTAGCCTTGGGAAGAAAACCCAGAGTGAGGAGGAAAATCCATTGCTTCCTAAGGAAGACCAGGAATGCTGTCATGGTTGGGAAGTTTTCTCTTATAGTAAGACAACTACATTTTAATAACTTCCTCCCAATGCTCCAGGTTCTGTCTCTGGGGCCAAACAGAGCAGTCTTAACCTTAGATCATCAGGGCAGCTACAGCCTAGGTCTATCCACCAACAAGTTCCCATCCAGGGACAGGGACAGGAAAAGTGTTGGATAACTCCAGGGTACCCCTCAGAGGAGTAGGAGGAGGCCCTACTTTCTCCCCAGAAGACAGGCTATCAGAGTGTCAATCCTCCATGCTGAGTTTGGGGGTGAGAAGGAGGCAAGGAGAGATGGGAACAAAGCCAGAGAGATCCCGAGATTAGAAATTAACTTCATCTGAATCTCTACCTGGCATGTTCTGGAAAAATGTTCCTCCCTAGGGCTCAGATGATGTCTTAGTCAGCACCAGGGACAGGGACAGGAAGGGAGATAGAGAGAGGGCTCTCAGATGCTTGAGCCATGCTTTACCTGTTACACTCCTCCACCAGAGCCTCCCTCTCCTCTTTGCTGGGGTTCTTCTGCCTTTCATATGCCTGGAACAGGATCTGCTGAGAGGCCGGACCCCACTTGAAACGATTTCTCCTCCCCTTCTTGGTGGGCAGCTCGTCTCCCATGGGCTCTTCAGCTAGTACGCCTTGTCCCGCGTGAGTGAATTCTGTGGGTGTATGGAGCAGACCCTAGACCCTGGGCCCTGGGTCCCTATTTGTCCTCCGCTATCTGTGGTCATTTGAATAAGGTGGACATCTGCCCACCCTTTTCCAAAAAGCCCAGGAGACTGGATAGGCCACCTCTAGAGAGAGGCTCTAGCTCTTCTACTCCCCGCTAGAAGAGGGATAAGCAACCACCAGTTAAGAGTACTAGAAATAGTTTCTGGACAACGGGTTTGGGCTGTAGGGACAGAGAGCCATGCCCTGAGGCCTATTGATTCTTAGCCCCTATCTCCCAAACTGCCCTAGGGAGAGAGAATGGGCAAAATCCATTTGAGGGACAAGAAAGAGCTCCCAGTCTCCAAATATCCCACCCCCACATCGTTTCATTTGCTGGCCCCCTCCAGCCAAGTACTTCACATTTATTTGTACCATGTGCCAGTCAACTAGGTGGCATAGTAGATAGAACGCTGGGCTCAGAGTCAGGAACATCTGAGTTCAGATCCTGCCTCACACACTTAGCTATGTGACCCTGGACAGGTCATTAAACATCTCAGTTTCAGTTTCCTTGTCTGTAAAATCAGGATAATAATAGCACCTGCCTCATAAGATTGTTCTGGGGATCAAATTGCAAAACATTAAAGCACTTTGTGAATCTTAAAACTCTATTATAAATGCTAATTAGTGTTATTATATACAGTTATCCCTTTCATATCATAACTTTTCCATCGTGGATTCAATATATCACAGGTCAGCATAAGAAATTAAACGGAAATTTGGGAAGAGTTTTGTAGAAGGCACAGATGACATGTGAAGGCCAGCAGATAACCAAAAAAGCTTAGAAACTCAGAAATGCATAAAATATATGTATAGTATTGTATAATATCAGCATATTTTATCTTGTAACACCATAATAATTCAGACTCCTTCTCTGGTACCAAAGGAGAGCCAAAAAATTTTATGTAGATTTTCCAGGTCATGGGGGCACTGTACCCCCAATCCCTATGTGTGGAAGGGATAACTATAATTATATGTATACATGTTGTCTCCCCACCACCACCCCACTCCCATCAAATAAAATCTCCTTGAAGGCAAAGACTGCTTCCTTTTTGTCATATCCTCAACACCTAACACAATTCCTGGCACATAGTAGGTACTTAATAAACACTCATTGATTTGGTTGATGTTGGATATTGTTTCTCTCTACTTTCTCCCCTCTGCCCCCCCCACACACACACACATAATATAAGCAAAAAGTTCAGGGCATCATACAAACATGAAGATGCCAGTGGTTGTTACTTACGCTGGGCCACCTCCCGCTGCTTGCGGACATACCAGGTATACAGGGCAGCCCGCTTTTGAGTCTTCATGGGGGTGCCTTTGTTGAGGTGCTGGGATAGATGGGACTGGTTGAGGCCAGTGGTGTCCACAACCTCCCTCTGGGGAATGTTGTGCTGTTGAAGGTAGGATTTGACCATCTTTGCCACACGCCATGGGTCCTCCCTGGAAAGAGTAAAAAATTAATATAGCAAGCTTGGGGAGATGGACTCCAGAAAGGCTATCCCTGGCAACCCCTAAGTCTGCACGGGGGTCCATTAGGGCCCACTTATCCTGGGAAGTGAGGAAATTGATGGAATTAGGACAGCAAGTGGTTAACGGTAAGAACTGAGTGAACCACACTGACTCCATCTTGTGACATTCTGGAGTTAACTCAGTTCCCTTTCTATCCAGTTATGGTCCAGCCCAACTTCTGTCTTATGAGAAAACTTTATTCAATTGTGGGAATTAGGAGCAAACTTTATTGTATTGTTTTAACCCAACTCTGCATGGTTGGGAAGCTGGACCACTTCTACCTGCTGCTTAGAGACCATTAATTAAGGAGCTCAGTTACGCTGACCAGAAACCCAGTCAGACCCAAAGATTGAGGCAAGGAATTTTCTCACAACTATATATCTCAAGCAATCCATATCTGAAAACTGACCCCATACTGAGCACTCAGTTATTGTTTTCATGTTTCCTTGATCGTTTACAGACACTTAGGGGAAGTGGGACTCCTCTTTTTCTGATTTCAAGGAACTGCACATGTTCACTCTCCCCCTCCCAATTTAGAGAATCCCTTATCTTTCCTCTAATTAAAAATCAAATTACCTAATGTATGCTGGTTAATTTTTTTATAATTAATTGATCTTATTTGATTAATTGCTTTTAATATACAAAAATCTTTCCCCCCTGTATTTAGGGCCCAGACCTAAGCATAGGAAGCCTGGTTTGTTAGGCAATTGCTATGCAATGTTTAAAAAATCGAAATGTTCAGAAACTCAATCCTTTGTTTCCTCGGTCATTATGGTAGGCAGATGTGTACTCACACAGTGATTAGAAATTTATAAAATGAGCCAAAACAGAGGCAAAATACCCTGGGCATTCTATGAACTCAATTCTTTTCAGCCTGATCTACACTCCTAGATCTCCATTGTCTGTCCTGCAACCCAAGAATTGCAGTTCACAATACTGACTCTTGATACTCAAGACTGCAGGATAGTCATCAAAGAATCGTCAATAATAATCACTGGATTAGACTAGCTAAGGAAGAAGGAACATGGTTAAAGTATTTTTCATTTTCAGAGTTTAAAAAAAAATTCATTCTAAACCCATGAAATCAGAAAGTCTGAACATCAGAAGGGACCTCAGCAGTCACCCTCTCTAGACCATATCTGCCCAAGAGTTCCCTCTACAACTCCTCCAAGAGCTCATCTCCTTCTGCTTGAAGAACCCATTACCTCCCAAGGCAACCTAGTCCCACTTGGGATTGCTCTCATTATTAGGGAGTTTTCCTTAGCATTCACCCTGGTTTCCTCTACATTTTTCATCCATCATTCCTGATTCTCCCCTCTGGAGCCAAATAGAACAAATTAAGTGTCTTCTAAACGACAATCTTTCAAATACTCAGTCGTCACATAGCATGCTTCCTACCTCTTGGTGAAGAGGTTGGTGGTGGACAATAGATATAGAATAAGGCATGTATTCTTATTCTTGGACAATAAGTTGATTTATTTTGCCTAAGGGCCCGTTAGCTACCAAGGAAGGTTGTGATGGGGGTGGGGTGGGGGTGGGGTGGGGGAGTTATCAGTAAATGACAGTCATATGACAAAAGAACTAAATAAAATTATTTTAAATCAGATTTTTAAAAAAAAGTTATCATGTGTCCTTTCCTAAGTCTTCTCTTCTCCAGATTAAAACTTTCCTAGTAGCCTCAAGTGTTTCTTGTATGGAATAGTCTCATAAAAGTAATAGTGATAATAATCACTGGCATTTTTACAAATATTATCTCATTTAATTCTCATGATAATCTTAGGAGATAATGTCATTCTTATTCCCATTTTAGACATGAGGACACCAAGGCAGGCAGAGGTGAAGTGACTTGTGCAGGGTCATACAATTGGTAAATATCTGAAAAAGCCTTTGACCTCAGGTCTTCCCTACTCCAGGTTCAGATCTTTATCCACTGCCTTTTCTTTGGAGTTTGCTCACCTAGAAACTTCTCACATCAATGGAATCACAGGTGTCCAGTTCCTGTCCTACCACAGCATTGACTCAAATTGACTTTGCAGTCTATTATAAACCCTAAGAGATTTTTTTACATGTTCTACTATCGAGCCATCTATGTCCTGTCTTATACTTTTCCAGTGAATTCTTTGAACTCACATGAAAGAATTGACATACTTATTACATTTCACTTTATTGGATTTAATCCATCGTTCTAGGTGTCAAGATCTGTTTGGATCCTGACCCCTATTCAACCCCAGTGTTTGGGTTATTTGATTGACTGAGATTTGATTTTTATAGATAAATGTATCTATGTGTATATTTACATGTTTCATCTATAAATATATGTATATAGGTAAATACGTATGTTGTGTGTATATATACATACATACACAAACCTACATACACCTATGTATACTTAGGTACAGGTATACTAAATTTAGAATATGTTATTTTATGATGGACCACTAGATGGCACAGAGGATAAAGTGTGAAGTCTAGACTCGGAATTTATCTTCCTGAGTTCAAATCTGACCTCAGACACTTCCTAAGTAGGGTGACCCTGGGCAAGTCACTGCACACTTTTGCCTCAGTTTCCTCATCTGTAAGTGAGCTGAAGAAGGAAGTGGCAATCACTCCAGTATCTTTGCCAGGAAAACTCCAAGTGGGGTCACAGACAATCAGACACAATTGAAAACAACTGAACATGTTGTCATCTGATCTTTAAGCATCTTTTCTCTTCTGTCTTTTCTCTCTTCTCTTTCCCCCTGAGTGGAAGCAATAGCTTAAGGACTTTGAGATCCTTTCCCCTTTGATAATCCCTTTTTAGAGATTCAGAGCAAAGGGGTTATTTTTCTGTTTGCTTCCTTCCTTGTCCCGGTTTTTATTTTTCATCTATTTGCCTTGTAGACTCTCTAGCTTCTTTCCAAGCCCAACCCAGGTGGCACACCTCCTGAGGCTTTCTCTGAGTTTCCTGGCTGTTTTCTTTTGAAATTTATCTTATATTTACTTACCTGTGTATATTTTTTATCACCCTCTCAGTAGAACATCCGTTCTGTGAGGGCAAGGGGGCTGTTGTGTTTCAGGGGGGGTTATGTTCCCAGCACCCCAGCACAGCTAAGGATAAATACATGCTTGATGAATTGAATTGAATCTGTTTTTCTCTCCTCCTTTTATCTCTACATCCAAGAGATGGCCCATTAAGAGGAAGACAGGGATGAGTGGACATGGGAAACTGAGAGGACAAATTTTAATTGATTGATTCTTAGATCCTTCTTTCCTTGGATTTTAATAAGGTCAGTGTTCCCTATTATAATTAAATGGCTGAATAAATTGTGGTATATAACAACTCTGATCTTCTGAAAGCTAAATATTTCAAGAACTAAGAACTAAACATTTCAAGAGCTCAAACTATATTATAAAGCAACAATTATCAAAACATTTAGTACTGGCTAAAAAATAAAAAGAAGACTAGAACAGACTGGACAAGGGAGAATCAAAACCAAGGGATCTCAGTAATCCAGTGCTTGATAAACCTGAACCCATGAAGTACTTGGGAAAGAACTCTCTATTTGATGAGTACTGCTGGGAAAACTGGAAAACAGTCTGGCAGAAATGTGGCTTAGACAAGCATCTTATAACATACTCTACAATACAATCTAAATTGATACACAGCTTGAATAAAAATTAAAATTGGAAAAGAAGCAGATCATATAGCTTTTATAGCTTTGAGTAAGAAACTGATTCTTGAACAAAAATTGGACAGAAACAATTTACAGAAGATAAAGTAGATAATTTTGACTGCTAATGCAGTTACTAGCCCATAATGCAGGAAGACAAATGGTGGGAGCTCAAGCAGATGACAGTAGAGAAAATAGATATCCCAACCCTTCAGAGTACTCCAGAATGCCAAAAGAAGATGTAGACTGGCTGATTCTTGGAGAGGAAGTCAGAGCATTCATGTTATACAAATAAAGAGAATAAAATGTTCATGCCCTTTGACCCAGGGATTGCACTGATAGGCATATACCCCAAGGAGATTATTGATTTTAAAAAATCCCCATCTACACAAAAATATTTATAGTACTTCTTTTCTGGCAAGAAAGAACTGGAAATAAAGTAGATACCCATTGATTAGAGAATGACTAAACCGATTGTGATACATGACTGTAATATAATATTACTGTGCTGTAAAAATGGATAAATATAATGAATGAAGAGAAGCCTGGAAAGAAGTGAATTGATACAGAGTGAAGTAAACTGAGCCAAGAAAACAATATACATAATGACCACAACAATGTAAATGGAAAGGACAACCACACAACAATCAAAAATGAATATTACTGAATTACAGGGAACAATTCTGGTACCCAAGAAGACATATGAGAAAAACATCTCTCTCCCCCCACTTCTTGGTAAATGTGGGGGTGGAGGGTAGAATCCATAGTTATGGAACATTACATTCCATACAGATTCTTTTTTCAGTTGTCTGTGGATGTGTTATGTCTCAGTCATATTTGTAGAATCCCAAATTGCTTTCCAAAATGGTTGGACTAATCCACCAACAACGTATTAGTGTTAATGTCCTTCCACAATTCTTCAGACATTAGCTATTCCAATCTTGAGTTATTTTTTTGCCAATTTGCTAGATCAGAACTCAGGATTGTTTTTACCTGCATTTCTCTCTTTTTATTCTTTGTTATAATGGATGGCAGTTTGGGAAGGGAAAGAAGGGAAATTCAGATGGAAAATAGAAATAATGGAAAAACAAACGATGTCAATAACATTTTATTTTTTTAAAGTTTGTGAAGTGCTATCTTCACTGTAACCTTATGATATCAGTATCATTCTCCCCATTTTACAAATTAAGCAACTGAGGCTCACAAAAGTTAAATTCCTTTCCCAGGATCACAGAGCTAGCTCTTGCTCTAAAATGTTAATGTACTGTTTTCATTTCATTTTGTTTTCTCTATTTTTGGTCCAAATCTGTAATCTCATGGGAACAGGGAACTCTGGGTAAGTAATCCCCCTCTGCCAATGGGCAATTCATCTGCAACTTATATTAATAATAATGTATATTTATATTAAATTTATTAATTATAAAATTATGAAATATGTATATTAATAATAATTTATACAGTGATTTAGGATTTTCAAAACACTTTGCATATTTCATTTGCTCCCCAGATCAAACATATGAGGGAGATATTATTTTCATCCCCATGTTACAGATGAGGTAACTGAGGCTGAGTGGTCAAGTGATTTTCCCAGGGTCATACAGCTTGTATATGTCAAAGATGAAAATCTGAGGAAGACTGAGACCAATTCTCTATCTACTATGACTCCCTGAGAGATGACAAGGATGAAGAAGAGACAAAAAATTATGGGAAAACTCATTTGAAGCAAGGAGAGTAAAGATCCTTTCACAGAATCAAAATCAAGGTGCTGGCTTTGTATTTTAAAAATCGTCATAATAACAGCAACAAAATATGGCAAAACACATGGAATAAAAAGATTGGAATGGGACTCAGACACAAACAGAATATATTTATTCAAGTTTTGCTTTTTGTCAAAGTTAGCATACTTTGACAAAATCAAATTATAGATACGCTGGAATTTAGAGCTTTATGTATGATCTCAGTTTAAGAATGATTGAGTATTTGTCTATGATTAATAAATTACTAATTTTAAAAATAACTCCCCCAAAAAAGTCTTCTCTGAGGTGCCAGGGCCTCCAACTCTCCACCTTTCTATGTCTCTTGAAACCTGTCCTCTAACTTCTGTCCTCTGAGGCCACCATGCCTCCCCTCTTTCCATACTGGCAAGTGTTGACTCTGCAGTTGCAGGGAAGGCTAGTTGATAAGAAAGGGACAAAGTCCATTTCTGTGCTCCAAGTCAGGCAAACACCTTTATCTCCTCTCCACCCCAAAGCCAGCTGCCATCAGTCCCAGTCCCTGCCTAGGACCAAAAAACATTTTGTATTCTACAGTCTTGTCCTTTCCTTCCCCTTTGTCCTTTCCCATCTTTCTGAAAGAACAGAGCTCAGGCTCTTAGCTTAGGGGGTATGGAATGCTTTCTTCTTTGGACTCACCATTCTGGGGTCTCAGGTCAAAGAGCTAGCTTTGTTTCCCTGTCCCACAGTCCTATCTGACTCAGAATGAAAAGGGCTTTGTTCCAGGGCACTGACACCTGGTAGGAGGGAGGCAGGTGTCACCCTTCCTTCCTTCAGTGACTGCCACAGCTTTACTTTGAGATCCTCCTACAATGAACTCTTTGTGGGACAGACTACACCCTCTTCTAGCACAACACACCCTTGGTTTGACTTTCCTCTAAACCAGAAGTGTCAAACTCGTGGTCCCAAGGTATAAGCTGCCTGCACAACTCTAGAGAAAAGCTTGTACCAGATTAAAATGTAAGCAGGAAATGTTCAACAAAATAAATTAACAGGCAATGCAACATAAATAATGTTAGTTTGTGGTTTTCTAAGTCAATATGGGACCAAAGAGATCACTTCTATGAGTCTAACAACTACCTACTCCCCCTAAAAGTCTAGGGCAAATCACTTAAGCTCTCAGCCTCAATTTCCTTATCTATAAAATGGGGTGGGGGGTAAGAATAGCACCTGCTTCACAGGTGTATTATGAGGGTCAAATGAGATTATATAAAATACCTTGAAAACCTTAAAGCTCTATATACAGGTTTACTATTATGGTTATTGTTACCTACACCCTATTGTTACAAAAACCTTATTTTATAGATGAACATCTCTCATATTCACTCCCTCTCCCCTCTGACACTGCCCCAACTGTGGTGCAGGTCCTCATCCTCTCATGCCTTGATTACTGCAATAACCTGCCTCAAGTAAGTCTCTCCCTATTCCAGTCCATCTTCCACTCACTTGCCAAAGTCAGACCTGACTACATCACCCCCCTACTCAATAGGCTCCATTGGCTCCCTCTCACCTCCATGACGAAACACAAAATCCTCTCTTTGGCCAACTGGCCCCTTCCTTTCTACCTTTTTCATCTTCTTACACCATACATACCCCCACCTATCCAGTGACACCAGCTTCCTGACTGTTCCTTGCCTATGACCCTCCATCTTCCAACTACTAGCTTTACACTGACTGTTCACCATACCTGGAACTGTCCTTCTTCCTCTATACTTCCTGGTTTCCCTGACTTCATTCAAATCTCAACTAAAGTCCCACCTTCTGCAAGAAATCTTTCCCAGTCCTCCTTAATCTTAATGCCTTCTCTCTGAGACTATTCCCAATTTATTCTGTCTAGATCTCATTTGTACAGAGTTGTTTGCATATTTTCTTCCCCAGCAGACTGTGAGGTCCTTGGGATCAAAGACTGGATTTTTGCCTCCCCTTTGAATCTCAGTGCTAGGTGTTTAAAAATGCTTCTTAACTTACTGAAGAAGAAACCAAAGCCCAGAGAAATTAAGTTATTTAGCCAACCTCACATTGGTAGAAACAGCTGGTATCTCAGTTCAGATCTCTCTACAGTGTTCTTTGCATTCACCATGGCACCTCCATAGATCTATGATCTGCTGAGGCCAAAATATAGGAGGAGAGAAATTTATACTGATCAGTGACCAAATATAGATATCATTAACAAAGATTCTTCTTATAAACCAGCTTGAATTATTTGATTATGAACCTGGAAACCAGAATATTTGACATACATGTGGTACGCTGGTAAGAACTCTTCAACCATTTCATTGCTGGGTACAAGTGAAATCGTAAGACATCAGTGAGGACAAGAGGGCTGTCCACCACTTCCATACAGCTTGTACACAGGCAAAGTGCACTCTCTCTTCTAGTGTTCAGACCAATATTAAAACTGACTCATTTAATCATGATATTGACTTCTATAATTCTTTCACGCATCCCCTCTTTAACGAGCTAAATGGCAAACTATTCCATGGCACAGTGGACACCATAGAAAAGGTACTATGGGATATAGATAAGTCACAGATCTATGACATCATCTTCATAGCTGGTCCCACTCATATCCCTAAGATCCAGTAGCTCCCAAAGGACATCTTCAAGGGCAAGGCTGATGAGGCTGTTATTTATGGTGTAGCTTTCCAGGCTGCCATCTTGTCTGGGAAAAAAATCTGAGAAGTTCAGGACTTGCTCTGTTGGTGTTCCTCCTTTCCTCCTTGGTATCAAAACTCTTGGCAAAATGATGACTGTTCTCATCAAATCAATGCAACATCATCCAAACAGACACAGGACTTCATCACTTATTGAGACCTGTAGTGCGGAGTGATCACTTAGGTTTATGAAAGTGAGAAAGCTATGATAAAAGCTAACAACCTCCATGGCAAGTTTGAGCTCATAGGGATTCTCCCTTCTCCCCAAGGTGCTCCTTGGATTGAAATGACTTTGACATCAAAGCAAATGGCTGCCTCGATATATCTACTGGAGAGAAGAGCACAGGCAGGAAAGTAAGGTCCCTGTCCGCAAGGACAAAAGACCCCTGAACAAAGTAGACAGGAAATTCCTTGAGCTTTCTTTGTATCCTGAGTGCTTAGCCTAATGCCTAGCCCGGAATATGCATGTCACAAATGCCTATCGCCTGACTAATATTGAGCACACAGTCCAGAAAGCTCAGAAATACAAGACTGAGCAACAGAGAGACATGGTGTCTTCCAACAACTCACTTCTACCAAAAGAATTCAACATGAAGACTACAGTGGAGGATGAGAAACTCCAAGGCAAAACTGGTGATGAAGAAAAGAAGGGCACTGCCAAAGGCAATCTAAAATGTGTAAATCCAGGGTCTTCTGAGTGTGCATATGAGAAAAGCAAACAATACAGCACTTTTCCAAGGCTGTAACCAAGGGGAAGCAAAATTCTTGTCTTTGAGAATAAAATCTATTTAAAATTAGTATCATAAGAAAAACACATTGTTGCTAGGTGATTTATTCAGTCCTAACATACTCTGTTCTAAGGTCCCTCCCAGCTCCAATATTCCTTTTTCTAAGACCCCTCTCAGCTCCAACATTCCCTGTTCTAAAGTCCCTCCCATCTCCAACATTCCCTGTTCTAAAGTCCCTCCTATCTCCAATATTCCCTGTTCTAAGGACCCTCCCAGCTCTGACATCCTGTGAATCAACAAATTCTATGAAATGGAGTCATAATGAAGATTGATAATTACTCAAGAATTGGAAACAAAGGAAGTTTCTGTGGATTGTAAAATATTCACTAAACAAATAGTGGTACATGAAGCTCTACTTTCAGCCATATACAAGGTTCTCTCACTATCTCCTACCAGCATGTGTGACCCTCTTCTTTCCCCTTGCCAAGCTCCTAAAACAATTAGAATATAAATAATTTGAGGACAATCTGATCTCTTTTTTGAATCTTTGTATTTCCAAAGCTTAACATAGCCCTGACATTTCATTTATTCATTCATGTAATATTAGTGTGCTGTAAGAAATGACAAATATGAACAATTCAGAAGAGTATGTAAAGCCATATGTGAATTAATGCAAACTTAAGTATGCAGAACCAGGAAAACGAAATATGCAATGAATAAAACAGAATAAATGGAAAGGAACCCCACAAAAAAAATTAAGCCTCCTGTGCTATGCAATTATGACAATAACAAAGTTTGGTCCTAGTGAAGAGAAGAGCTCTGAAAATGGGCCTCCCTCACCTCTTTGCAGAAGGGGAGAGACAATCAGTTTGGAATTTGTCATATAATGTTAGATACAGTCAAGGGTGTGCTGGTAAATGTTTAACATCCTGCAGCAGACACACTTAAATTTAATCTGCAACATTAACATTTTTTCCATTACTTTGTTAAAGCTAAACAACCAAGAAAACCACAAATCAAGTCCTAATTTGTAGAATTTTGCTGATTTCCAAGGTGTCAGTGTTCACACTGAAAATTTAGCAATAGGTTCTCTGAACCAGGTCAAGCCCCAGAATATACCTGGATATAGCTGATGTATTGTTTGGTTTTACTGACTTCTTTTCATCTTTCTTTTTTATAAAGGTTGACTTGTTGGGTATGGAAATATATATTACAAAATAAAAGTTATATAAAAACAAAATATTAAACAAGTTTCTAAAAAGAATATTGAATTTCCAAGAAGGGGAGACATCACCCTAAAAAGATGATGGCTAGCCTGAGATTCATAGAAGAGGATTGACGGGGGCTGGCTGCCTGACACCAAACCCGGCCAATTACCACTTACTGATTACAAACCTCAGACCATAACTGAGAATGAACTAGAAGACTGTTACTCTCTCACCTTTCACGCCAGCCGCGCTATGGATCCACAAACACCTACTGCCCAAAGCAGAGAGCCCTATACCTCCTGTTGTTTTATGAAGGCAAAGGGGAGACCAGGGCAGGTCAGCCCTTCATAGTCCAGCAAACTCAAGAGATTGACTCAACTTTGGACTGGCAGTGTGGTTTGGTAGCAAGAGTTACTGGCTCCTACTGGTTCCTTGGTCTAAGCAGCTGGGTTCAAATCCTACCTCCAACGTTTACCAGCTGTGGAAGCAAGACATTTCACTTCCCTGGGCTGTGGTTTCCACATCAGGGAAATAAGAGTTTGAACTAGATTATTTCCATATCCATGCCTGCCTTTCCACTGGCTATCCCTTGTACCTGAAATACACTCCTTCCTCACCATGCCTTGGGGAAACCTTCATTTCTGCATTCATTTCTTCCCATCTGCCAGTGCTTTTCCTGCTTCCAGAATTACCCTGTAGCTCTCTGTTCTATAGCCATGTGTGTATAAGCTGTCTCCCCAACCCTGAGGACAGGATTGATTTCACTTTTATACCTGTCTCCCTAGTACTTAACACATTGCTAGTCCATAGTAGGTACTTAATCTATATAAAGCACTTTGCAAACCTTGAAACACTATGTAAATGTTAATGATTATTATCACTAAAAAAAATGATTAATAATTGACTGATCCCAGCTCTAGCCCTCCTATTCTATGATTTTTATTAGGGAAGAAAGGCTCTTAAGAGAGGCTTGAGAAGGCATCCCAAGGAACAACTCTCCAGAACAACCAATTTTAGATTTGGGTCTCGGTTTAGCTGCTCTGGAATCCACCTGCTGACCCCCTCTCTGCTTCCACCTGCCTGGCCAGCTGAGGTCCTGCTTCTCGGGATACACAGGTATGTGCCAGATTTGATGCTGCTTAGAAAAGGAGAAAGGGCATGAGAAACACTAATAAGCTTGGCTCCTCATTGGGTTACATCCTATATCAGCCTCGCACAAGGAAAGCAAGGTGGATGAAGTCAGGAGAAATAAAGTTCCAATCCTGTCTCAGATACTTCCTAGCTATTGGGCAAGTCACTTAATTTCTATCAGCCTCAGTTTCCTCATTTGTAAGATGGGGAAAACAATAGCATTTAGGGTTGTTGTAAGGATCAAATGAGATGGGGGAGGGAAGGAATAAGCATTTCTATAGCACTTACTGGGTACATTAACTCATTTGTTCCTCAGATCCCCCTACAATGTTGCTGCTATTATATCCCCATTTTACAGTTGAGGAACCTGAGGCAAACCATGGAGTCACCGGTTCTCTAAATATTTGTAAAGCACTTTGTTTAAAAAAAGGCAATATATAAATGCTAGCTATAATTAGAACCTACAGTGTTAGAGCTGGGGGGAGACCAAAGAAACCCACCTTCCTCCTTTTGCTGGTTGCCCTTTGTTCTCAAAGAGGACCATGACATCAGGGAGGTGATGCCATGACATTCAAATGAATTCGATTTAAGTGAGGGAGGGCTGTGCAAAATCACCAGCCTCACTTTCTCCTCTGTAGCCATCTGGGTCCGTTGGCCAGATATAGATCAAGATGACTGGAGATGGCCCCTCTCCCTCCTTTTACAGATAAAGAAACTAAGATCCACCCGAGGTCACCTGTTTAAACTCAGACAATGAATTAGCAGGGGAACAAGAGCCCGGCTCTGATGCTACCTAGAGATCTTGTATCCCCAGGGCCTAGCAGAACACCTGGTATGCAGTAAGAACTTAATAAATGAATGACAATTTATTGATTTGAACAGAAGATGAATGACCTTTTGTCAAGAATGTTGCAGAGTAGATTCTTGTGTTCAGGTATGGTTCAAACTTAGCCAAGTTGATGAGATTCCATTCAGTCCCATAAGTCCTTTATTAAGGCCTATTGAAATGTGCCAGACTCACCGTAATGATGAAATTCCATGTGCCAGGCACTGGAGATACAAAAATCTCCCAGCCTTTACCCTCAAGCAACTTACACTGTAACAGAACCACTACTACCTCCTGACAGGTGATAAATTCAAGTGGAATCAACATTCATTTATTAAATGAGGCCAGTACAATGAGGGAAATTCATTTTGCTTGACTGGGAAGATTCATTACAAAATCTTTGTTTTTCTTTTATATTGAGAGGAAGAGGGGGAAAAATAAATGCTTAGTGATTAAAAGAAAAGAAAAGAAAACCTGCCACTAACTGCTAAGGTCTATGGAATTTTGGACATGAAGAAAATGAGTCCTCATCCTTGAAATAGTTGAGATCCTCTGGACTAGATGAGCCCTGAAGCCTCTTCCAAGTCTGAGATTCTCTAATTCCAGTTGAGGACTCTTAGAAAGGGAGGGCCTGGCTCCCCGCTATAGCAGCCAGCCGCAGAGAGGTTGGACTTTGCCCTGAAGTGCCCCCTTGACTCTGGCATCCTCCCCAGTAGATTCCAGATGATTTTCCCAATGGGGGGGTCCACTCTGAACTAATGAGTAGGACCATACTCAAGTCGAGAAAGTGACCTAGCCCCAGAGAACCCAGATGATCCGTATCCATAGAGTCTGGGTCTTCCCTGGATTATCTTGGCCTTGCATCCTCCTGGCCCTGGCCCTTGGCCTCTACCCTCCACCTAAGGCTTCCCTTCCTTCTCCCCCCACCCAGCTCCCCCTTCCCTCAGGTTGGAGGCCCCCCTTTTTTAAAAGGGCGTTTTTCACCTCCCTTTTGTTACCTGAACAATAAGTAACCCGGGTAGTTAGTTATAAACTCCAGCAGGAACAAGAGTCTGGTTGATAATTTATAGCAACATCTCAAATTTAAATGGAAAGCAAATAACAACCTGTTAGCATTAAAGAAAGCCCAATCCCGGAGCCTGGCTGGTGCACTTGGGCCTTAACTGGGCTCCTCAGTTCCTTCTGCTCCTGTCTCTGGGCCTTGCTCACCTTCTCTCTCCTTCTTGCTTTTGGCCTTCTTCCCCCTTTCCCTTCTTGCTTCCTTTTCCTTTCTCTTTATCTCCAACATCTGCCTACATCTTCCTTTCTTGTCCCTTTTAGACCTCAGGCCCCTTGCTCCATTCAGGGATGACCCAGTGGTTGGACTTCAACTCTTGATGTTCTCAGATGGCTCTCCTTTCATGGGGCCCTCCACTGAAACCCCCCACCAGGCTGCTGACTGGAGGAGGCCCCACCAAGGCAGGTAAGAATGGTGGGGGGGAAGGATGGTACCTTCTTGAGGTCCTTGAGACCCACCCCAGACTCCCCAGAAGGTTTGGCCTAGCCTCAAATCAGGAGCTCCACTCCCCACTCTTCCCCCTCCCTTTCCACCCTCTCCCTAGGCCTGGACATTGTGCCTTAGCCTCTGCCCCTCCCCCCGAAGTAGAATCTACCCTTTGCCCCACAGCTTCCCTGCCAAGATCGGGGGCCCCTTCCAGGCATCAAGAGTCAGATCTGGGAGACAGCTGAGAGATCATCTAGTCCAACCCTTGTATTTTATGGAGGTTGGGGTGGGGGGAATGAATGGTAGGGCTGAAACTAGAAGTCAGGTTTCCAGGTGCCTACTCCTGTTCTCTTCCCTCCATGTCAAGTTATGTTCCTGTTCTCCACTCCTAGCACTCCTCAGCCTCCCCAAGATTCTTTATCTTAGACTCTTAAAGTCAGCTCTTTGGGCACATAGCAAAAGGTGTGCCTGCCAGAGATATCTACCGCCATGTGTATGCATGTATGTGTGTATATAAAGGTATATATGTGTGTGTGCTGAGAGAGAGAAAGAGACCACACACACAGAGCAAATATCTCTGGGCCTGACCCTGATTCCCAACCTATCCATCTTCCATCCAGGAACATTGTAAATGGAGGGTCCTTGTCCAGCTATAACCCTCCATCTCCACGCCCCCTGCCCCAATTCAGGACCTTGGACATTTCAGTCACCTATTCCTGTTGGAACCAGTTTAGGGAGAACATTGAAAAGCCTCAGCTGGCCGAAGCTGGATTCCACCCCCCACCCTGTCCAGTCCCTGGACCCTGTGCTCCTCAAATAGAAAAAAGCTGGAGTCCTAGCAGAAGACTTCTATAGTCCCCAGCAGCCCCCTCCACCTATACCCACCCCCTCTTTCCTTCCCTCTGGGAAACCTGCCCAAGGTCTTTGAAGCCAGGTGGCTGGCCATGTCTTCCCCAGGACACAATCATCAGAAGTTAATGATCACATGGCTTATCAGGAACTTTTCAGTTTATAAATTTATAAAAAACAAAAGAGAAATAATAAAGCCCCTAGATAATTAGTAACCAGGCAAACCTGGCTGGGGAAGGGGGAGCAGCCCAACCCCAGGTCCCACACAGTCCCAGGAATGGGGAGCCAGAGAGATGGGATCAAGCAGATGAAGGAAGCTGATCAGATAGGGATGGCAGAGAAAAGAGGAGCAGCATGTCGGCCATTAGTCGGGGCGAGAGGTCCTTTAAGGGAAGATGAGGCAGGAGAGAGGAATCAGCTTTGACCCTTTTGCCCCAAGGTAAGAATGAACTACTCAGATCTTTCCTTGACTGGTGGGGTACTGGACCCCCTTTCCAAACCTGACACTCAGAAGAGTCTCTCAAACCCCAACCAACACCACTATCCCCCTCCTTGTCCCAGGCTTCCCTTTCTAGACCTCAGTGGTTCACTTAACTTATGACCATGGGGATTCAGGTTAGGGGATGCCCTCAAGGAATTTTCTTAGATCTCATGATCAAAGGGTTCCAGTGCCTAGAAATACCCATCCCTAACACACACACACACACACACACACACACACACACACACACACACACACACATTTTCCCTGCCCAGCTCTCTCAATGAGATTTCCCACCTCCATTTACCAATTCCTTCTAAACTTGGAGCTCTGGTTCCAAGCTCCCATATAACAATTCTAAGCCAGAGCAGATCCTGTCTCACTGCTGGGAAGATAATAGGCAGTGAACAGGTACAATACTAAGGCAGGGCAAGCAGGTTGAAGGAAGGTGATCCCAGAACCATGCCAGAGCAGGGAAAGGTGCCTTACTGTAAGAGCGTCTCCACCACAGCCTTCTGGTGGGCTGCCTCTTCTGGGCTCAGGTTCTCCAGCTCCTTCAGGATGGGGGGTGTGAAGTCCTCCCCTTCATCGTCCGTCTCATCCTCAGAGCCCCGTGGCTCTCCCAACCCATTGGGGAGCTCAGTCAGCTCACTGCCACAGGGCTCCCTCTTGTCCAGAGAGGTCTCTCCCGTCAAGTCATAGGGTCCTGTCTCACCCAAGGCCCGGATCAGGGTTTCCTTGGTCAGTCCTGATTCCAGCAGGGCAGCCAAGAGCTCTGTCTGTAACTGACTTAGCTGGGAGACCATGGCTTCAGGTTGGAGGCCAATGGGCCACGCTCCTCCACACACCCAGATCCCTAGGCTTCCTCAAAGCATGGCCAGCCAGCCCGTCCTCTGGAGAGTAGAGACAAGCCTCCCGTTCTCCCTTCCAATTCCCCCCAAAACCACACTTACCAAGCCCTGTGCCCCCCCACCCACACCCCTGTCCTAGCCCGCCAGTGATTCAGGGCCCCTTGGCTCTCTGTTTACATTGGAGCTAGGGAAATTCTCCAAGGTTCATATTTATCCCTGTGCTTAGCAAGGTACTGAACTTTGGACTTCAGCCCTACTGCAGCGCGCAAAGTGCACCAGGCTAGGAGAGGGGAACAAGGGATGCGGCTGGATGGGAGTGGGTGGATGAGGTGGGAGGGTGAGGGTGGGAGGATGGAAAGCTGGGAGCTGGGCGGGAGAAGGGGAAGATTGGACTAGGGGCTGTTGGAAGATCCAGGGGGGAGGGCGCTGGTGGGAAGAGAGGTAATGTAAGTGTCCAAAGGGACTTGGTTCTGAATTCAGAGCACCTCAATTCAAATCCAAAGAACTATCCAACTGTATCTCTGACACACTGGGTCATTCTGAACAAGCCACTCACCTCTCCAAGCCTCAGTTTCCTCTTCTATGAAATGGAGGGGGGTGCACTAGATGGTCTCTAAGATCCTTTTGAGGGCTAAACTATGATCCTTCTCTGGGCCTCAGTTTCCCCCTTTATAAAGTGAAAGTTAGACTAGAGACCCCTAGGTCCCTAAATCCTGTGGTCTTAACAGAGAAAAATATTAGGATATTCATAGAAAGGAGGGACTATGTCTGCTTGGGTTGGGGCTAGAAGAGCACTGCCCTCTGGGAAAGAATGCAGATCTGGGCAGCAGAGAAGCCATGCCAGGCTTCCCAAAGCCTCTCTTCCTCCCAAGGCCTTTCCCTTTCCACCTCACCAGTCTCTAGAGCTAGACCCTCACTCTTCCTCTTTCTAATCACTGGATCCACCTGCTCTACCCAGCTGGGTGATCTTCAGCAATGGAGGACAGTGCCAGAGGGTGACTGATAGGAGGAAAGGGGAAAAAAGAGGAGTGGCCTGAAGCCAGAGGAGAGGACTCAGGCATGGGAGAAGTAGCTCTCACAAAGAACCTGGGTTCAAATGCCAACCCACTTACTACAGGTGCCCTATCACCCAGTGCCATTGGAAAAGATATTTCCCCTCTCTCGCACCAAGTTTCCTCACCTGTAATATGAAGCAGTTGAAATAAATGATATTTAAGATACTTCTCAGAGTCTGTGAAGTCTTATTTAATGCCTGCCACCAAGAGAATTTTCTCATTGTGATTTTTTAAAGTGTGCTCTGTGTGTGTATCCCTCTCCATCTCTCTGTCTCTCTCCTCTCCTCCTCCTTCTCCTCCTCCTCCTCCTCCTCCTCCTCCTTCTTCTTCTTCTTCTTCTTTTCTCTCTCTCTCTCTCTCTCTCTCTCTCTCTCTCTCTCTCTCTCTCTCTCTCTCTCTCTCTCTCTCTCTCTCTTCCCCTTTCTATCTCAGTCTCTCTCCTCTCTTCTTCTCTCTCCTTCTCTTTGTCTCTCTGTCTCTCATTCTGTCTCTCTCCCTCTTTGTCTCTGTGTGTCTCTCTGTCTCTCTTTCTCTCTCTCTTTGTGTCTTTCATTCTATCGCTCCTCTATCTCTCTCCTTCTCTCTCTGTCTCTCTTTCTCCGTGTGTCTCTCTTTCTTTCTTTCTTTCTTTCTTTCTTTCTTTCTTTCTTTCTCTCTCTCTCTCTCTTTCTCTCTCTCTCTATATATATATGTATATATATATATATATATGTCTCTTTATCTGTCTCTCTCTTCTCTCTCTCTGTCTCTGTTTCTCCCTACCTCCTTCTCTCACACATGTATCCATGAGTTCCTCAGTGTGAGGATCTCCTAATGTTAGGACTTCCTCCACAGATATAGATCAGCAACTCATCTGTAATTTATACTCTTAAGAGAGTTGCTTAAGAACAAAAAAAGATTATGTGACCAGGGTCTCACAGACAATGTGTCAGATTTGGGAATGCCTTGAACCCAGGTCTTCCTGACTTAAAGACTGGTCCTTTATCTGCTCTGCTGAACCCCTAGTCCCAAAGAGTCAAATTTCAACTTGTGCCAGGCACTGTGCTATTGTTCAGTCATTTTCAAGTCATGTCTGACTCTCTATGACCCCATTTTAGAGGATTTCTTGGAGTGGTTTACCATCTCCGTCTCTAGCTCATTTTACAGATGAGGAAACTGAGGCCAACAGGATTAAGTGATGGACCTTGGAATCAGAAAGTCCTGAGTTTTAATCCTGTCTCTGACACAGGCTGCCTTTGAGACAAGGCACAACGCTTAACTGCTCACTACAAATCTCTAAGGCTGTTAGTTATGAGTAGCCCATTGAAATCCTTGGTGACCAAGAACAACTCATGCAACCTTTCAATGCCCCAGGCAGTGCTGTAGGTATTCAATGCTTCAGGCATTTCTCCAGGCATTCAATGCTCTCTGAAAGTTATAGGAAGATCTCTAAGTTATAAGAAGACTTGAATGAATGGATCGGCTGGTGAAAAAATTAAAAAGAAAAGCAATGAAAAACTTCAGAAATCTAATCAGAGGCTGCTAGTGGTACAACGGATAAAGAAGTGACCCTGGAGTGAGGAAGATCTCAGTTCAAATCCAGCCTCAGACACTTAGCTTCGTGACGCTGGGCAAATCACAACCTGTGTCGGTCTCAGCTTCCTCATCTGTGAATAGGGGGAAGGGAGAAAATAATCATAGCACTTGCTTCCCAGGGTTATATTAAGAATAAAAAGAGATATTGTAAAGCACTTTGTAAAACCTAAAAGTACTGTGTAAATGGTAGCTATAATGATTGGTGGTTTCTGTTTCTTACATCACCATAGTATCCCATGTGTTTCTACCCCCACCCTTCTGGAGCCATCCCATATGACAAATAGTATTTGTTTAGAGATGGGGGATGGAAAGTCAGCAAAACTGATCAATACATTGAAAAAATATCAGGTTGCTTTCCATCTTGGGGAGGGAGGGAAGGACAAAAATTTGGAACTCAAAATCTTAACAAAAAATGAATGTTGAAAGTTGTCTTTACATGTAATTGGAAAAAATAAAATACTATTTACATAAAAAAAATCCTTAAATATATGCAGTGTGCTACATCTATGGGCCTCAATAGCTATTATTATACATCAATGTGGTAGCCAATCATGATAAGAGCACAGATGTCCACAGAGGTTGAATGGACCAGGTCAATAGAGATGCTCCCCCATGGGATACCAGCCAAACCAGCTGTGACACTTATTTATCAGCAGACTAATGGTGAAACATGCTTCGACCTCTGAGCAGAGGTGGTGTACAGAATGAGGGGTACACTTTCAGACAAAGTCAATGGGCTGATTTGTTTTGCTGAATCTCACTCCTTTGTTTACAAAGGAAGGTGTTTCTGGAGGGGTTTGGGTGCTGTTCAGTCACTTCAGTCATGTCCAACTCTTTGTGACTCCACTTGGGGTTTTCTTGGCAAAGATGCTGGAGTGGTTTGCCATTTTTTAAGCTCATTTTATGGATAAGGCAAACAGGATTAAGTGACTTGCCTAGGGTCACACAGCTAGTATGTGTCTGAGGCTGTATTTGAACTCAGGAAAATGAGTCTTCCTGACTTCAAATCCAGAACTCTAACCACTGACTATTGGGAAGTGACATGATATTTTTTAAAGCAGTTCAATAAAAATTTTTTTTAAAAGACTGCATTACAGATGAGTTTATAATATTCATCAGTGAAAGAAATTTCCCTACCAAGAGTTTCCCCTCACCATTAAAATCTCTGGTCTAGGGTACCAAAAAAAAAATTATCACTTATTTTTTGTACACAGGCACATATGTAATAGAGGTGAGTCCTACGTCTTAAGATACAATTCCCTTGCCCATGACTAATCAATAACTTCTGGTACTGGGTCAGTATTGGCTTGGAGTTGAGGGAGTTGGTACATGTTTTAACTTTTTCTGTTGCTGGCTTTCAGTTATTCCATGATCCCTGCACCTGTAGCAGAATTCCATACTGTATAGGGAATACTGTATAGGGAATATAATATATAGTATATTATACTGTATACATCAGTATAATAAAACTGCATTCACTCTTTCACTTATATTGATTGCCCTCTCCTCACCGGTGGAGATCCTTGGGGTGAAGGGTAGGGAAAGGGTCACAGGAGGAAAAAGACTCACATAGATTTTTGACTCATTTGGCTCATCTAGTGTCTCTGGATCTATAGAATGTAGTCAGCTGGAACTACCATATTCAGGCAATGAGGAATGAGGGATAGTGGGGCTCCTGCAATTGATCAATGTGAAAAAGCATCTTCAGAAAGATCAGAAGAAATGGGACCTCCTAGAAAGTTTAATTAACTCTCTGCCTCTTTGCTTAAGGAACTAGGACCCCATCTCCCATCCAAGCCACCAATGAGCAGGCAAAGGCTCTAGAGACCATGTCACAGCTTCACCCTTGTAATGGGAGTACCCTCCCCCTGCAATAGGATTCTAAAAGAACTCTAAAGGCAACCCTACTGGTTGAGGGACTGGTACTTGGAATTTGGCACCTGGCAACCCTGTTGGGGTTGGAATTTGATGCACAAATTTCTGTCTCCTCCTACCTCTTGGAACTTAGTTCACTTCGACCAGAGTCCTCCAAGCACACCAGGCTCCTTGCTGCTTTTGGATCTTGGTTCATGCTACTGTCTTGCCTGGAATTCCCTCCTCCTTCCCATCATAGGATTTTAATCATTTTGCAGATGGGAAAATGGGAGGGGAAGTGACCTGCTGGACTCACACAGTAAGTGGATGGCAAAGCCAGCCTTCAAACTCCAGACCTCCAATCTCCAAATCTATCTAGTTCCTAGAAAGGATCACAGCAGCTGGAGGGAACCTTAGAGAAGACTGGATTCACCGCACTCATGTTACAAATGAGAAAACTATATTCCAGATACTTGAAGTGACTTTCTCAAGGTCATACTGACATACTAACTACAAAGTGATATTTAAATCCAGATCCTCTGATTCAAATTCTTTCTGCATCACCAAACTTCTTCTATCCTTTAAAATCCAGCTAAAATCTCTTCTCCTCCATGTAGATTTTCCTAATCACTCCAGCCTATAGTCACTACTCCTTCTTAACAACTTTGCAGTGGTTTTTATCAGCACATTTGGTGGTGCCAAGTATAGGGCATAGAGTAGTGGAAAGAGACTTCAACTTGGACTTGGGAGCCCAGGGTATGACTCTTGCCTCAGGCTCATTTCCTGTCTGTGTGGAAAGTCATGTAACCTCTGTGCCTCTATTTCTTCATTTGCAAAATGAGAATCAGACCTGATATCCTCCAAAGTCCCTTATAGGTCTATTATGGACATATCACAAACTCTCAGAGACTCAGCTTCCTTATTTGTAAAATGGGGATTATAACAATAGTTTATAATATATAATTATATAATAGGCAACAAGATGGTTCACTGGATCAAGTTCTGGGCCTGGAGTCAGCAAGACCTGAGTCCAAATGCAGCCTCAGACACTTAGCTGTGTCATCCTGAACAAGTCACTATGTGCTATGTGCTATGACATGAAGAGTCAGACACATCTGAACAGTGGTATACACATAAACCTATACATATACACATAAACATATACACACATAGACACATACATATTTCAGTCATGTCTGGCTCTGCATAGCTCTGTTTGGGAGTTTTTTGGGCCCATCGTTGCTTTCTCCAGCTCACTAACTATGGTGCATATTTATGCATATGTGTATGCATACATATATGTGTGTACATAAAATACATGCACATACACATACATATACACAGAACTATCTAGTAAGGAGATTCCCTTTACCAGTACAGGTCAGCCCCTTCTCTGAAACATAGTCTTGGAGAGTCTCTGGGGACATGGAGAGTGAGAGATTTGACCGGGACCATTCAACCAATCTGTGTCACAGTAGGGACCTGAGCCAGCTCAGGGTCATGTTGCCTAGTCATAAAAATTATATACAAAGTGAATAAAAAGTAATTGGGGGGAATGCATTTACATCTGGTAGCATCAGAAAATATTCCATGTAGAGGCTGGTACTTGAGCTGAGTCTTGAAAGGAGGGAGGAATCTTATAGGAAGGAGGTGAGGAGGATGGGTTAGAGCCTTCTTCCCTAAGTTTCTTTCCATCTACTCTGGATGGATCTGGCATGTATTTATGATCCCCCTCATTAGATTGTGAGCTCCTTGAGGGCAGGGACTGCTTTTGCCTGTCTTTGTATCCCCCAGGGATAGTACAGTTTTTCATATGATGTGTACAGTCAATATTCAATAAACATTTATTGACTTATAATACAGTAGGCAGTTAATAAATGCTTGTGGACTTGTAATACAGTAGTCATTTAATAAATGCCTATTGACTTGTAATACAGTAGACATTTGTTGAGTGAGTCAATTCCAGGCAACAATGAGTAGAAGATTCAGTGACGGATATCTCAATACTTGGTACTTAGACTTGTTGTGCAAACAACACAGAAAAGCCATAGAGCTTTGAAGAACATGGAGACCAGTCTTGACTTCAGAAGACAGATGATGAGGTACACCCTCTTCCCCTTGGTAGAGAGATGGTAGGCTACAAGCATGGAATGAGGCATACATTTCCAGACCTGGGCAATGTGTCAGCCAATCTTGCTTAACTAGGATTTTTTAAAAAGCATAGTTTTGGCAGTTGGGGTAGGGATTGGAGGACGGGTATTGGAAGGTGACAGTGAAGCTAAAAAAATTATTCCACACAACATGACCAATATGAAAATGTATTTAATAAGCATGTATGTGTAGAACCCATACAAGATTGCATGTTTTCTTGGGGAAGGAGGGGGAAAAGAGGGGGAAAAAATTTAAGACTTATGGAAGTGAGTGTAAAAAACTGAAAACAAATAAATTCAAAAAAAGAAATACATGTGTACATATTACCCAAGAATAAAAGGTTATGGTGTGTTTGGTATTTAAAGTCTCTCACAACCTGCTCCTCCCTACTGTTTTTAGTCTTCTTACACTTTCCTCCTGTCCGTGCCATCTACAGTCAAGTCATGCCAGCCTGCTTGTAATTCCTCAAACACCACCCTCTGTTTATGTAGCCCCACCTTGAAGTGGCTACTCCTCATGCCCAGAAACCCTCCCTCCTCACAGCCACCTATTAGCTTTCTATAAGCCTCAACTCAAATCCCACCTTCTTTAAGAGACATTCCCAGTCCCTCCAGGCCACCAGTGCCTTCCCCTCCTAGATTTCTTTACATGTACTACTGGGTCTTCTATGTGCCAAGTTAGATGGCTAATGTGCCATCTCCCTCATTACGGTGTAAGCCTTTGAAGGCAATTTACATGAAATGAACATTTCTTAAGAAACCTCAAGCCAGGGGGAGGAGCCAAGATGGCAGAGTAGAAAGACTCATGTATGCTAGCTCCGAACCCACAGCCCATATATTTCCTGCAAAAAGAACTCCCCACAAATTCTGGAGCACTGCAAGGCACGCAGAAACACAGTGGAAAAGATTTCTGTTCCAGAGAGCCCTGGAGAGCCGTCCCCAGAGGTCTGTCATGCTCCAGACAGTGGAGCCCACCCCCTGAGCTGCCCTGGCTGTGTGGCCCCAGAGGAGTAGATCCGAGCAGGCTTCAGGGATGGAACCTCCGGTGGCCTCAAAGGTCCCTCTGCCCACAGGTGCTACAGGTCAGTGAAAGAGACGTCTAGGCTGGCCGAGAGGGGAGCAGGGTGTCTCCGTGACTCGGGCTCCCTCAGAAGGCAGCGGCAGAGGCAGCGGCTGCGGCCCGGGACTCCTGGAGCAACAGGCAGAAGTTCAGGGCCATTACCGAAGGGCTCTGCATAAACCCCCTGAGGGAACTGAGCCTGGGAGACAGACCTGCCCCCACCCCAGCACCAGAACTTAAGCTCATATTGAATAGCAGCCGCACCTGCCACGGAAAGCCCATTTGAATCTCAGACCCCAAGCACTAGCTGGGCGGATCTAGGTGGGGGTGGACAGGAATCTCAGAAGTCAAGAAACTGGCTGGGAAAATGCCCAGAAAAGGGAAGAAAAATAAGACTATAGAAAGCTACTTTGATGGGGTACAGATGTTCCCGCCTTTCAATTCTGATGATGAGGAACAATTCTTACCATCAGGGAAAGACGTGGAGGTCAGGGCCTCTGTATCCCAGACATCCCAGGTGGATGTCCAGTGGGCTCAGGCCATGGAAGAGCTCAGAAAGGATTTTGAAAATCAAGTTAGACAGGTGGAAGAAAAACTGGGAAGAGAAATGAGAGAGATGCAAGAAAAGTATGAAAAATGGGTAAATACCTTGCTAAAGGAGACCCAGAAAAATGCTGAAGAAAATAACACCTTGAAAAATAGGCTAACTCAATTGGCAAAAGAGGTTCAAAAAGCCAATGAGGAGAAAAATGCTTTCAAAAGCAGAATGAGCCAAATGGAAAAAGAGGTTCAAAAGCTCACTGAAGATAATAGTTCTCTCAAAATTAGAATGGAACAGATGGAGTCTAATGACTTTCTGAGAAACCAAGAAATCACCAAACAAAACCAAAAGAATGAAAAAATGGAAGAGAATGTGAAATATCTCATTGGAAAAACAACTGACCTTGAAAATAGATCCAGGAGAGACAATTTAAAAATTATGGGACTACCTGAAACTCATGATCAAAAAAAGAGCCTAGACATCATCTTCCATGAAATTATCAAGGAAAACTGCCCTGATATTCTAGAACCAGAGGGCAAAATAAGTATTGAAAGAATCCATCGATCACCTCCTGAAAGAGATCCAAAAAGAGAAACTCCTAGAAACATTGTGGCCAAATTCTAGAACTCCCAGGTCAAGGAGAAAATATTGCAAGCAGCTAGAAAGAAACAATTCCAGTATTGTGGAAATAAAATCAGGATAACTCAAGATCTAGCAGCTTCTACATTAAGGGATCAAAGGGCATGGAATAGGATATTCCAGAGGTCAAAGGAACTAGGACTCAAACCAAGAATCACCTACCCAGAAAAACTGAGTAGAATACTTCAGGGGAAAATATGGTCTTTCAATGAAACAGAGGACTTTCAGTCATTCTTGATGAAAAGACCAGAGCTGAAAAGAAAATTTGACTTTCAAACACAAGAATGAGAAGAAGCATGAAAAAGTAAACAGCAAAGAGAAGTCAGAAGGGACTTACCATAAGTGAACTGTTTACATTCCTACATGGAAAGACAATATTTGTAACTCTTAAAATTTTTCAGTATCTGGGTAGTTGGTGGGACCACACACACACACACACACACACACACACACACACATACACACACACACACGTACACGTGTGCACGCACATACAGAGACAGAGAGCACAGAGTGAATTGAATAGGATGGGACCATGTCTTAAAAGAAATTAAGGTAAATGGTGAGAGAGAAATGTAGTGGGAGGAAAGAGGGTGAAATGGAATGGGGTAAATTATATCTCATTCAAGAGGCCAGCAGGAGACTTTTTAGTGGAGGGAAAAAGAGGAGAGCTGAGAAAAAAACAAGAAGTTTACCCTCATCACATTCAACTAAAGGAAGGAATAAAATGCATATTCATTTTGGTATGAAAGCCTATCTTACAATACAGGAAAGTGGGGGAGAAGGAGATAAGCAAGGTGATGGAAGGGAGGGCAATGGGAGGAGGGAGCAATTTGAAGTCAACACTCAGGGAGGGACAGGATCAAAAGACAGAATAGAAACAATGAGGGGCAGGATAGGATGGAGGGAAATACAGTTAGTCTTACACAACATGACTATTATCCAAGTCATTTGGAAAACTACACAGATAGGGCCTATGTTGAATTGCCTGCCTTCCCAAAGGGAATGGGTGGGGAGGGAGGGATGGGGAGAATTTGGAACTTAAAGTTTTAGGAAGAACTGTTTAGTATTGTTCTTGCTACTAGGAAATAAGAAGTATAGTTAATGGGGAATAGAAAGTCATCTGGCCCTACAGGAGAAAAGAGAAGATGGGGACAAGAGAAGGGAGGGAGGATAGAAGAGAGGGCAGATTGGTGATAGGGGAAATTAGATTGCTCAGTGTATTGGGGTGGGAGGAGGGGATAAAAGGGGAGAAAATTTGGAACCCAAAATTTTGTGAAAATGAATGTAAAAAGTTGAATAAATAAATTTATATTAAAAAATTAAATTAAATTAAATTTAAAAAAAAAAAAAGGATCCTCAGAGCCCCAAACACAGCCCAGGTGCCTGGTATAGATGGAGGATTTAAATAAGGCAGGGTCCTTTCCCTTATTGAACTTAAGAGTCTAGCAAATGAATAAGATACATACACTGGGATGGATATGGGAGCTCATCAGTGTTGTACACCCTCATAAACCATTTGTAATCCTGTTAAATTCTGTTTATGTCTACCATCTTCCACCCAGTAATCTGAGGGCCTCTCCCTAGTTCTCCTCATATTGTACAGTATCGATGGAGCCCCATGGAATATCTATTGGTCACCTCTCATCTTATGACCAGCTTACCTTACTTCCTGCTCAAAATTCTCCCTTAATGACATCCTTTATGCCATTTCCTTTGCTCAAATCTCGGTTGATTATGTGCCGCAACCAACTCACATCCACTATGAACATTTCCTTTGTCTTTTGACAATGAAGAAATAATAAGTATGACACATTAATATACTGCAACTATCACGTTGTATTATATTATTATACAATGTCATATTAATATAATATTGACAAGAATATGTTAATACAATTACTGTGATGTTATATTAATAATTAATAATGGTATTTTAATAATTATTCTTATAGTTAGTATTTATATAGCAGTTCAAGATTTGCAAAGCAATTTATAAGTACTGTCTCATTTGATCTTTCCTACAACCCTGGGAGTTAGGTGCTATTACTATCCCTATTTTACAAATGTTGACACTGAAGCAAATAGAGGTGAAACGACCTAACCAAGGTCACACGGCTAGTAAGTGGCTGAGTCCAGATTTGATCAGGTCTTCATGATTCCAAGTCAGCACTCTATACCCTAGATGCAATATACTCAGATAATTAATTAAAGGCCAAAGTAATTATGTAAGATTGGGGAAGGGACATAAATGGTCATGACTAAGACGGAGAAGAAACACACACAAAAAAGTCACATTTGGTTTTTACCTTAAAGAACTTGAAAGAATTCAAATGGAAGGAAAGAAGGATGGAAGGAAGGAAGGAAGGAAGGAAGGAAGGAAGGAAGGAAGGAAGGAAGGAAGGAAGGAAGGAAGGAAGGAAGGAAGGAAGGAAGGAAGGAAAGAAGGAAGGAAGGAAGGAAGGAAGGAAGGAAGGAAGGAAGGAAGGAAGGAAGGAAGGAAGGAAGGAAGGAAGGAAGGAAGGAAGGAAGAAGGGAGGAGAATTCATATAAGGAATTACTATCTGCCAGAAATTTGCTAAAACACTTTACAAATAATTTACCTCATTTGATCTGGGAGGTAGGTGTTATTATCATGCCCATTTTACAGGTGAGGAAACTGAAGCAAATAGCAGTTAAGTGACTTGCCCAGGATCAGCTAGTAAGTGGCTGAGACAAAAATTGAACTCAGGACTCCTTGAGAGGACTCCAGATTCAGTGATCTATCCACTGCATCATCTAGCTGGAGAAAGAGAGACAGACAGACAGACAGACAGAGACAGAGAGAGAGACAGAGACAGAGAGAGAGAGACAGAGAGAGAATGTTCAAAACCTATGAAATACTATGAGTGAAATCTACAAAGGAATTAGCTCCAGATTGCGGCTCAAGGAGGAGTTTTATTATTCAGTTGTTTTTCAGTTGTATCCAACTCTTCATGACCTCATTTGGGGTTTTCTTGGCAGAGACACTAGAGTGGTTTGCCACTTCCTTCTCCAGCTCATTTTACAGGTGAGGAAACTGAGGTGAACAGGATAAAATGACTTTCCCAGGATCACACAAAGATGTGTCTGAGGTCATATTTGAACTCAGGTCCTTCAGACTCAAGACCACCTAACTGTTCCAACTCCAAGCATTTTCACAGACTATCCTCCCATTCCTAGAACTCTCTCCCTCTTCTCCCTTGCCTCCCACTTTTCCTGGTTTCCTTCCAATCCTAGTCAAAAACCCACCATCTACATTCTTATTCTTCCCAATGCCCCTCATTGCCGGCTCCTTCCTTCCCTCTGTCAATTGTCCCCAGTATATCCTGTCTCTATCAGGTTTGTACATAGATGCTTGCATGTAATCTCCCGTTATTAGTCTGTGAGGACCATAAGAGTAGAAACCACCTTTTAGCACAGTGCCTGGCATCTAAGTAGGTGTTTAATAGATACTTGAAGACTTGAATAATTGACTGATTCCAAGGTCCCAAGCTCTTGCTCCAGTTTCCCACTTGGTCCTAGAACTTGTTGCTTTATAGAAGCTCCTGCTCTACGTCCAGGAAGCTCAGTCCCATGATTCCATTGCTTGTTCTGGAACACCTCCATCATGCCACCAATTGCTGTCCCACTGCTACCAACAGAATCAAACTGATAGTAGTCTGAGGGAAGGATTCATAGCAAAAGGAAGTAGAAAGGAGAAGACATGAAATATAACAGTCCAAGCTACAATATTGAATATCTGTATTAGGGTGATAGCAGTGGGAGATGAGAGGGAGGAAATAACAAATATAAGGAACTCATAGAAATATTTTTTAAACTTGTATAAAGTGACTCACACTGATGAAAACAAAATGAAGGACAATAACGAGAATAATCTGTCACTAAACAGTAAAGACCTGATGAATTCTAACTCTAGGAAATATACTCTGACTCACTCTCCTAGCATGAAACTGACTCCATCTAGAACTAACTCCATCTATAGAACTTCAATGTTCTAGGGGTAATTAAAGGGTTTAGCGGTGTCTCTTCTCTACTGTCATTGGCGCAAACCCCTGCTTGTTGTGTTCCTTACAATATTAGGTGCCAGTGACTAGCCAACCAGTTCTTTTAACTTCTTAACGTTCATTAACTTTTACAAAGGGATATTTTCCTCAAAGAGAAAGGGGCGGGGGGGGGGGGGGGGGGGGGAAATATGAACATTTCCACCCAGTCCTCCAAAGTTACACTCTCTCCTATTCTATCTTGGTCTCGAGATAGGGCACAAATTTAACTTGTTTCCCACATAACACTGGTCCCACAAAGTTCACATCCTGATGTGGCATGACTGCCAGATGAGTCCTTATCTCAGCTACCATTGGGCTGGATCCCAAAGGAAACTCCTTACTCCCTACTCCTCAGGGAACCAATGCCAAGCTGACTAAAAGAGCCAGATACGTGTTCACTGGGAAGTTGAAGTTTCCAATCCCCTTCTCCTAAAATGGAAAAGAACTAGTACTGATGCAAAAGGAGTAAGACCCGTTTCCATGGAGTCATATAGTGAACTCAGTGGGGAAGACTCAAGACCTCTCATCTTATAACATTGTATTTCAACAGATGCTGACAGCAAAGGAGTCCAATTAAGAACAGAAAACCCAAGAGAAAATGTAACAGCTGAAGAGAAAATGGCCAGGGCTCTGGTGCCTAGCCCTTTTTCAATGCCTCCACAGTCAATCAATCAAACAGCCCCCTATTAACTATGCAGTTAGCAGATTGAACCATGTCTAAACATGGTCCAATGTCTCTCCAAAGTACTTCTACTACATGTCCTCATAACTATCCCAGGAGCAGCCTCCCTCCTTAGCCTGTCCACAAGAGACACCATCAAGGTACTCTGTTCCTGTACCAGACCCCCAACTACATAATGAATATTGTTGATCCTAGAGAAATTATATAGAAACATACCTGGTGAGGGTATGATGAAGGTGGTATCAACAGGACTTGGTAATTCTTTGGATTTCAGTGTCCTCATCTGTAACAACAGTAATAGTAACAGCATTTATATAATGCTTTATGATTTACAAAGTACAAGTATTACCTCATTTTATCCTCACAACAGCACTGGAAGGGTAGGTGCTCTTAAATTTCCATTTTTCAGATAAGGAAATTAAGGTCAGGAAGGGTTAACTAACTTGCCCAGCATCACATAGTTACCAAGTGTCTGAGGCTGGATTTGAACTCTAGACTTTAAGGTCCAGCACCCAATCCACTGCACCCTTAACTCACAGGGTTGTTGGAAGAGAAGAGCTTTGCAAACCTTAAAATCCTAAAGTTTCACAGAGAAAAGTAAAAGAGCTAACATTTAGGCAGTGTTTTTTACATATTGTCTCACTTGGTCCTTACAAGAACTCTGTGGAAATATTACTGCCCCTATTTTACAGTTAATGAAACTAAGGTTAAGGGACTTGTCCAGGGTTACATATCTAGTAGATGTCTAGGACAGGGTTACAACCCAAGTCTTCTGGACCCTAAGTAGAACGCACTATCCAATAAACCAACCCAACACTATACGACTGGGAGTCATGGTGATTGTAGTGTATAAGTGTAGCAGACAGCCTGCATCCCCACACGGCTCTGCGATGTGGTGAAGAAGAAAGACACAGGGAGGCGGGGGAAGAAAGACCAACTCTGTTTATTGATCTGAGGGTCTGGGTATTTCTAGACAGAAACTACAAGCCTGTGACATTCTGTTTGACTGTGATTTAATCAGATTGTGAGCCTAGAGGGCATCTATTTTACATATCCCTTGTTTTCTGTAATTGTCTTGTTTGTCTCACAGAGACAGCAACATCTGGGGGGCATGGAGAGCCATTCCGGATGATAATGAGCTCAGTCTCAAAGAACAGTTTCCCTGAAGGTCTATCCTGATCTTGTCAACTGCACTCCACCCTGGCCCTCAACATATAAGGAGAGAAGGGTCAAAATTAACACCAAAGTTTTCAACATGGCATACTGGATGGTGCCAATGCCAAAGTTGGTAAGGTCAGTCATCCTCTAGTTATTAGATAAATATTGATGGGGGGCACCAAAGTAAGGTCTGGACTATGTAGAGAGTCATCCCAGTTGGGCCTTTGTAACCTTGGAACAAGAACTTAATCTCAGTTTCCTCCTCTGTAAAAAGAGGGCTTTGAGTTAGATGACCTTCTTCCAGCTTGGCTCTCAGAATCCAAATGTTTAAGTCTATCAGACAGCAGAGGGCGCTACATTATCATCTCTCTCCAAAAGAGTCATTTGTCCCCAACATAGATCAATGGGATTAGTATGCTTTTAATGGGATGGCAGCCATTCAACAAGCATTTCTTAGATACCTATTACGTGTCTGGCACTGTCCTAAACACTAGGAATACAAAGAAAGGCAAAAAATAGTCTCTGTCCTCAAGGAACTCACAGCCTGGAGGAGGAGACAACATGATAACAACTCTGTCCAAACAAGACGTGTACACAATAAATTAGAGATAAGCAACAGGGGAAAGGCACCAGCAACAAGGGGATCAGGAAAGGTTTCTTGCAGCTCAGGAATTTTAGCTGGGACCTGAAGAAAGCCAAGGAAGGCAGAAGGTGGAGATGAAGAGAGAGAAAGCTCCAGGCAAGGAGGCCAGCCAGAAAAAATGGCCAGAGTCACCAAGCATGAGCTATGATAATAATGGGGCGTGTGTCTATAACATTTTACAATCATGGCGGTTGTTTTTGTCCTTTGTTTTTAAAGAGGACCAGTGACATCACAGGATAATGTTCTGACTCATGGGTGAATTGGGTTTAAGGGACAGAGCTGCACAAAATCTTCAGCTTCACTCTCTTCTGAAGTCATTGGAGTCCATTGGCAAGCCAAAGTCAAGATGATTGGTGATAGCCCTGGAGCAGTGGATAACTTTGGGGTCTGACCAAGCTCCAATTCTACAGTCATACAAATGTCTTCATCTAACAATAAAAGTGAAATGCTCTCTCTCCTTCTCTCTCTCTCTCTCTCTCTCTCTCTCTCTCTCTCTCTCTCTCTCTCTCTCTCTCTCCATATATGTATAAAATCTGTCTTTCTCTATCTCTCTCCATGTCTTTCTGCGTCTTTATCTCTCTATGTCTCTCTCTGTCTCTGTGTCTCTGTCTCTCTCTCATTCTGTCTGTCTCTCCATGTCTTTCTCTCTATTTCTATCTCTCTGTGTCTCTGTGTCTTTGTCTCTGTCTCTCATTCTGTCTCTCTCCATATCTTTCCATCTCTCTGTTTCTCTCCATCTCTGTCTCTCTGTGTCTTTGTCTCACTCTCTGTCTTTGTCTCTCTCTCATTCTGTCTGTCTCTCCATCTCTCTCCATGTCTGTCTCTCTGTCTCTGTCTCTGTCTCTATCCATGTCTCTCTGTCTCTGTGCATGTCTCTCTCTGTCTGGCACATCCCCACAAATGCACATACTCATGCACACTACAAATCTTCAGTCTAAAAAGCTGAGTGTGCTCATTGTAGGGATAACATTCTGAGATCTCACTCAGATGCCCACGGCAACACTTATTGTGATGAAGCAGAGGGTTGAATAGGAGGCAAGAACTCTCACAAAATTTCAGAGTTGGTTGGGCCCCTCCCCAAAATACCCCACAAGAGCTTGTCCATGCTCTCACTCTCCTGAAAGATCTCCAAGGAGGAGGGAGCCGAACACTTACCTCTCTATCCCCTTCTACTACGGCTTCTTAGATCTTCCTTCCAGAGCCAAGAAGAATAAATCTAATCCCTCTTCCCGTGAAGACCTTTCAAATACTTAAAAGATTTGCACAGTGCTCAGCACACAGTAAGCACTTAATAAATGCTTATTGACATAAAGAAAGCTATAGTCTCTGTAAGTCTTCTCTTCTCCAGGCTAAATGTCCCCAGTTTCTTCAACTGATCCTTATGTGGCATGATCATCCAGTCCCTTACCTTCCCGGTCACACTTATCTAAATGATCTCCAGCTTATCAAGGTCCTGCTTAAAATGTCTCATCTAGAACGCACCATGCCTCCATTAGAATATAAGCTTCTTGAGGGTAGAGACTGTCTTTTGCCTCTTTGTGTCCCCAGCACTTAACAGAGTGCCTAGTACATAGTAATAACTTAATAAATTCTTAGTGATTGGTTGGTTAATTGACCAGAGCTGAGTACATTGGGTCTACCCTCCTCCTCTCCCTGGACACTATGTGTTTCAACACACCCAAAGGTATCATTGCCTTTGAGTGATGCCCCATAACACTTTAGATTTTTCTAATAGCCTGCTATTTGGTCTTCCCATGCTAGCCCACCCTCCATGCAGCTACCAAAGCAATTTTCCTAAAGCATAGGACTGACCATGTCATTCCTCTACTCAGTAAACTTCAGCAGCTCCCAATTTACCTTAGGGTAAAATACAAATACCTCTCTTTAGCTTTTAAAGATCCATGCAATCTGATCCAAGCCTCTTTCAAGTCTCATTGGACATTACTCTCCCTCTCGTGGGCAGCCAACCTCAGGACCAACAAATTTCTGAGCACTGCAAGAACCAGGTTAAAATCTAATTGGAAAATGTTTAAAGAATAAATATAAGATTAAGCACTGGACTTAAAACCAGGAAGACTCATCTTCCTCAGTTCAAAGCTGGCCTCAGACACATACTGTGTGACCCTGGGTAAGTCACTTAACCATTTGCCTCATTTTCCTCACCTATCAAATGAGCTGGAGAAGGAAAGGGCAAACCACACCAAACTCTTTGCCAAAAAATCCTCAAATGGGGTCATGAAAGCTCAGATATGACTGAACAACTGAACTCTTTTCCACATTCTGTGATCCAGCCCAACCAAACTTTTTTTCTGTTTCATATATACAATACTCCATTTTTTAGTCTTCATGCCTTTGCAATGGCTTTCCCTCATCCTCCCCCCTTATATCTGCCTCATGGTGTCCCTCCGTTCCTTCAAGATGTAGAGTAGGAAACCCATGAAGCTTTCCCTGGTGCCCACTATTCTTATTATCCTCCCTCCAGAATTAGATTATATTTATTTGCATTTATTCTTTTTATATTTATTCTGAATATGCATATGTATCATTAATACCCCAGATAGATGGATTTGGTGATCCCCTAAGGCTAAGATGCCAACTTCAGGACCAACAAATTTCTGAGCACTGCAAGAACCAGGTTAAAATCTAATTGGAAAATATTTAAAGAATAAATTAAAACCCAACATAGATAATGTTTATTTGTGGTTTTCTAAGTCAACATATGACCCTCAAGAATCTATTTCTATTTGATACCACTTACCTAAAGAATAGCTATATACATGTAGGGAAATGTGACTCCTGATTGAGAACTTTTGAGAGAGACAGACAGGAAGACAGAGACACATAGACAGAGACAGAGAAGACACACAGAGACAGAGTGAGTGAGAGAGAGAAAGAGAGAGACAAAGTGACAGAGAGGAAAAAGAAAAAACATAGAGAGAGGAGAGAAAGAGAGGCGGGGAGAGAGAGAGAGAACAAGAACCATTAGAATCATGAACTGGAGATTCCTGGAGCTCCTGGAATAGGAGGAAAACTTGGCACCCTAGCATGTCCCTCGAAATGCCTGTACCTCCAGAGACTACCAAGAAAAGACTTCTCAGATGAGATCATTTTCTACCTGGTTGAGCTAAGATTTCATCTCATGCCCAAACCACAAAGACCTTTTTTTAATCTTGTGTTTTCTAGTGCCTAAATTCATCTGGATAGCTTCCTCAATTATTGTTTTGCTTTCTAGCTTTGAAAAATCTGTCTGCTTGCTCTCCAAGTTTGTCTGGTGTATTAAGTGTCATTGTCTACCCAGTTGAGCTGAGATTTCAGCTCCATCCCAAGTCACAAAGCCTTCCTTTAATCTTTTGTATTTCGTTGCCTAAACTTACCTGGATAGCTTTCTCAATTACTGTTTTGCTTTCTAGCTTTGATAAATATGCTTGCTTGCTCTCCATAATTGCCTTTTGTGTGCTTAATGTTTAGTGGAAGTGGAGTTAAACAGACTGAGATTAAGCTAACTGTTACCTTCCAGGTTTGAGGTCTACTGCAAGGAAAGTGGCTGTTTTACTCAACCCCAAAAAGTGTGATATCCCTAGATTACAAACATCTGATTGTGAGAGGTATCATTCCACACTCAATATATTTCTTAAAGGTAGGAGAATGAGAGAGGGATTGCTTAGTCAAAATCATCCCTTGCTCCAGAGAAGCCCAGTATCCACTGGGATGGAACCCCAGTCTCCCTGAAATGTGTAGCCATTCTATTCACAACCGTCCATTCCTGTATTTACATTACACATGTCCCTGTTGTCTCCCGCATTAGAATGTAAGTTCTCTGGGAGAGAATCCCTAGCACTTAGCGCAGTGTCTGGCCATGGTGGGCACTTAATAAATGTTTATTGATTAACTGATTTTTATTTACCTTGTAGTCCAGTGGAAAAAAAAAGCCAGATGTTTGTTGTCACATAAAAAGGGCATTGAATCCAGGGAAATAAAATCTTTTAAAACATTTGGTAGCTTCAGCAAAGCTTCAAGGACTGTTCTGCTCCCTCCCCAACCCATTGATGATAGAGAATATTAGAATATTTTAGGAACTGAATATACCACAAGATCCAAGACTCAAAGAAAGGCTCAGTAAACAATCTCTGTAGCATTACGTCTTGAAGTAGCAAAGTGGGAACAGAGTGGATGTCCATCAGTTGGGATGGTACAAGAACATCACGGAATATTATTGTGCTGGAAGAATTAATAAATGGGCTTAATACAGAGGGAGTGCAGGAAGATTTTGGGAGAATAATATGTGGAATATTTACAACAATGGAAAATTTAAGTGATACAAGTGGCAGTGCAAAGCACCAAGACCGAAGAGCCAGGAAGCCTCATCTTCCCAAGTTCAAATCTGGCCTCAGACAATTCCTAGCTGTGTGACCCTGGACAAGTCACTTTACCCTTTTTGCCTCAGTTTCCTCATTTGTAAAATGAACTGGAGAAGGAAATGGTGAACCTCTCCAGTATCTTTGTCAAGAAAACCCCAAATGGGGTCACAGAGAGTTAGATATACTGAAAACAACTGAACAAACTATTATACAAGCTAACCAAAAGCCCTGTAATGTATATTGGAAATTATCACAAAGCCTTTGACTCACTTCTACCCTCATGGTATATTCACATACAATAAATGTATAAAACAGATCCAGGTATAGTGGGTACCCTCAAGTATTTTATATCCACATGGAAAATTGTTCTCTATTTAAAATATGCAGCCAATAATGCCAAAACATTAATATGAAATGTAGCACTTTTCAAGAAGATTATTGTAGTCCATTGAGGTCCACACCTAGCTTCAAGTCCACTATCACCTCTCCTAAAAAGAGCTTAGTATGGATTCCAAATTAAAAGAGTCAACTCAAAACAGACACATAAAGTCATGTCCGACTCTATTGTCTCCATTTGGGGTTTTCTTGGCAAAGATACTGAAGTGGTTTGTCATTTCCTTCTCCAGATCATTTTTTTATAGATGAGGACGCTGAGGCAAACAGAATTAAGTGATTTGTTTGAATTTCTCCATCTGTAAAATGGGGATTAATTATAAGGGTCACATAGCTAGTAAGTGTCTGAGGTCAGATTTGAACACATGAAGATGAGTCTTCCTGACTTCAGGACTGACACTGCATTGCACCACCTAGCTGCGCTCTTACTGTATGAATGACATCAAACTATGACTCCATCAAAAAACAAATTAAACATTCCCTTCATCTCCTGAAATCTTTCTCTGATGAATCCCATTATCATTTGGACCCACTGAGTATAAAATTCTTGATGAACAAGAAGGAAAGATGGAGACTGAAAAAGGCTCATAAGAAGGAGGAGGAGGATTTATATAGTGCTTTAAAGTTTGCAAAGCACTCTACAGATATAATCTCATTTCATCTTCTCAGCGACGCTGGGAGGTAGAAGCTATCAGTATTTCCATTTTACAGAGAAGGAAACTGAGACACAGATATGACTTGCCAGCATCACAAAGGAAGTGTCTGAGGTCAAATCTTCTTGACTCCCGGTCCAGCACTCTATCTACTGCACTAGCTAGCTGCAACTTGAATTCAGAAGTCTCAGAGGAAGAACACAATATTTACAAATACTTGCGTCTTCCACGGGGCAAGACATATCGAGCATAAAGGAAGCAATGATGCAGCTCTCAGAGACAAATTTAAACTTGATTTTTTTGGGGGGGAAGGAGGGTGTGGAATATGACAGTACAAGGATTTGTTCTGCCTAACTTTACATATTGGGTACAAAGGTTTTGTTTTTCTTTCTCTTTCAGTTGGGGATACGAGGGGCAGTGGGAGAAAAGGTAAAGTTTGATCACATGGGAAAAAAATTTAATTTAAAAAAGAACTTTCTAAGTAGTATAAAATTGAAATAGGCTGCCTTTGAGAGGTAGTGAGTTCCCTTCCTTGCAAGTGTTAACAAGGGACTGGCCAATGAGAATCTTGATTGAACATAAGCAGCACACTGGGTCTGAAATGATCCCCAAAAGACTTCAGTCATCGGAGCTGATAGGACTAAAAAAGAATCCAAATTTGGGAGTTGGGAGAAAGACGTTCCAAGTTTGTGTAAATTATATATGGCTTCAAGCAATGGCTAAATGACCCCTTGTCACGGACATTATAGCAGGGATTCCTTTAAAGCATGTCCTGGACAAGGCAGCCTCTGAGGTCCCTTCCAACTGTCAAATTCTATGATTCTTGAAGATTCGCAGAGCATGTAACAGAATCTCACTGATCCTAACAACCATTCTGTGACTTAGGTGTTATTATTACCCCCATTTTACAGTTGAGAAAAATGAGGCTGAGAAAGTTTCAGTGACTTGACTAGGGTCACATAGCTAATAAACACTTGAGGTGAGATTTGAACTCCAGTCTTCCTGGCTCCATGTTCAGTGCGTTATCCACCATGCCGTGCGGTCTCTTGCTCCTTATCAAATTTCCCTCACACACTTGTCCCCTGCTCCCTTTCCCTACTCCCCTCTGACCGCTTCCACAGAGGTGTTTAGGAGGAAGGAAACTAGAAATCAAGGCACCATCCTGTGGTCACACATTGAAGGAATGAGGATCGACAGGAACCGATGGAGACTTGTACCCATTTGCTCCCTTTCCCCTCATTATCTGCAGACTTGTCTTCATTTTTCAGAAGTACTATATTCATTCTATAGGGTTCACCTATCATAGATGTGCTAGAGTAATAACTTAGGAGCGTTCAAGAGACATAATTTCTGAGTAGTTAATCATTTTCTTAATTATGCTAATGAGTAATTTTCTGAGTAATCATTTTCTTAATTATGCTAATGAGTAATTTTTGAAAAAGATGGTCGTTTGACTATCTCTTGTGTATCAAAAAGGGATCATGGTAGCCTACTGGTGTTTATGTGCCCTTGGAAGAGTGGGTATTCCTGATGGCAATTAATTCTGACTGGTGGTGGTGGCTGTCCTTCATTCTCGAAGAGGACCAAAGCCGAGTTTCAGTGTGACTATGGCTGATCAGACCAATATGAGCTCAGAATGCTCTACTACAGATTGAGTACAGGTAGTCTGAGTGAACATTTGGGGTGGTTACTCCAAATTTGCACATACTATGTTTCCTTTGTGCTGTTTCAATTCTGTTTTGCTCATACAGCATAGCATCCTTTCTGATGTGGGCATGCCATGCTGAACGGTCCTATGCCAATGTCTCCCATGTCACACAATCAAATCCAAAGTTCTTGAGAGAGAACTTGAGAGTCTTTGTATCGCTTCTTCTGGCCACCATGTGATTGCCTGCCCCATGCGAGTTCTCCATAAAATAGTTTTTTTGACAAGCATACATTTTGCATAAGGGTTGGGAAATGGAGTGTCTCGATCAAGAAACAGTATGGCAGGGGGCGGAGTCAAGATGGCGGAGTAGAAAGACGCACGTTTGTGAGCTCCGAACCCACAGCCCATAGAGTTAATGTAAAAAGAGATCCCCATAAATTCTGGATCACTGCAGGGGGTGCAGAAACAGAGTGGAAGAGATTTCCGTTCCAGAGAGCCCTGGAGAGCCGTCCCCAGGGTCCTTCGCACCCCGGAAAGCAGACCCCACCCCAGCACTGCCCTGGGCACGGCCCCAGAGAAGCTGATCCGAGCAGGCTTCAGGGACGGAAGCTCCGGCAGCCGGGAAAGTCCCTCCACCCACAGAAGCTACAGGTCAGTGAGAGAGGTGGCTAGCTGGCTGAGTGGGGGAGAAGGAGATAAGCAAGGCAGGGGATGATGGAAGGGAGGGCAAAGGGAGGAGGGAGCAATTTGAAGTCAACACTCAGGGAGGGACAGGATCAAAAGACAGAAGAGAAACAATGAGGGGCAGGTTAGGATGGAGGGTAATTCAGTTAGTCTTACACAACACGACTATCAGGGAAGTCATTTGCAAAACTACAGAGATATGGCCTATATTGAATTACCTGCCTTCCCAAAGGGAATGGGTGGGGAGGGAGGGATGGGGAGAATTTGGAACTCAAAGTTTTAGGAACAACTGTTTAGTATTGTTGTTGCTACTAGGAAAGAAGACATACAGTTAATGAGGAACAGAAAGTCATCTGGCCCTACAGGAGAAAAGAGAAGATGGGGACAAGAGAAGGGAGGGATGACAGAAGAGAGGGCAGATTGGAGATAGGGAAAATTAGATTGCTTGGTGTATTGGGGTGGGGGGAGGGGATAAAAGGGGAGAAAATTTGGAACCCAAAATTTTGGGGAAATGAATGTAAAAAGTTAAATAAATAAATAAATGAATGAATGAATGAATGAATGAATGAATGAATGAATGAATCGATAGATAAATGAATAAATAAATAAATGAATGAATAAATGAGATAAAAATAGTAATTAAAAAAAATTTAAAAAAAAAAGAAACATTATGGCGGTCAATGTGACACTGACTCATAGAGCATATGGAGGAGAGTAAAGTATGAGAAGCCTGGAAAGGTAGGAAGGGGTGCCAGTTATGAAAGGCTTTTAAAGAAGAAATAGACCGATCCAACCATTCTAGAGAGCAATTTGGAACTATGCTCAAAGAGCTGTGAAACTGGGTATATAGCCTTTCACCCAGCAATAGCATTACTAGGTCTGTATCCGAAAGAGATCAAAATTTTGAAAGGGTGGAGGGAGACACTATTTGTACAAAAATTTTTCTAGCAGCTCTTTTTGTGGTAGCAAAGAACCAAAAATTGAGGGGATGCCCATCAATTGGGGAATGGCTGAATGGCTGAACAAGTTATGGTATTTAATTATGATGAAATACTATTGTTTTATAAGAAATAACTAGCAAGATAACTTCAGAAAAGCCTGGAAAGACTTACATGAACTGATGTAAAGTAAAGTAAGCAGAATGAGGAAAAGATCGTACACAGTAACAGCAATATTTATGGTGATCAACTGTGAATGACTTAACTTTTCTCAGAAATAAAATGATTCAAGATAATTCCAAAGGATTGATGATGAAAAATGTTATCCATCTCCAGTGAGAGAGCTGATGGAGTCTGAATGCAGATCAAAGCAGAATATTTTTCACTTTCATTATTTTTGTATGGACTTTTTGTTTTTTGTTCTGAGTCTTTCACAACATAACTAATATGGAAATACATAATCTATGTCAAATTGCTTACTGCATCAGAAAGGCAGAGGAGAGGGAGGGAGGAAAAGAACTCGAAACTCAAAAATTTTTTAATGAATATTCAAAATTGTTTTTACATGTAATTAAGAAAAAATAAAATATTTTTAAAATAAGTGATATAAATGATTATTTCCTTCTCATATATTAATAACCAATTAATATTAGGGTTTGGGTGAACCAGGTTGTTGGGCTTTTTTCTGTTTTCTTATTCATAAATAAACCCCTGTGGGTTATTCAGTCAGTCTTTGTGAAGGATATTGCTGATAGATGAGATTGCCTGAATCCTCTGACTTTATGCTTCTTGTCTTACCCAACTAGAAAACCTAACAAGGAAAGTCTCATGCCACCATCATTGTTCACTCACTAGGTAAAGGATAAATCCCTTTGTATAGATTGCCTAAAGCAAGGGTAGGGGAAGTGATGTCGCTTGAGATAAATCTCTCTTTGTCCATGAGTGACTTGTTCAGAATCGAGTACCAGCCCTTTATTAGAATAGGTCCACCTCTCATTATAATATTCATTTTCTCATTCATTGTTAACCAAAAAGACTTGATTGCCTCCTGTCAGGAATACCCACTCTTCCAAGAGCATATAAACATCAAAAAGTCTCCCTGAAGAGTTTTTGGTTTCCAGAGAAAGCTAAATGACCATTTTATTGATTATCTACTAGCCATAATTAATAAAGTTATTAATTTCCCAGAAACTATGTCTCTTGAATCTTTCATACATCACAGATAATTTTTTATTTGATCCTATAGGCAATAGGGAGCATTCCTTTTCACTTTGAAACTCATATTATTGTAGTTGCTGTGTATTTTTCCACATTCTAATCAGAATTTCAGAGTTGGAAGGTGATTCAGTCCAACTCATACACAAAAAGAATCCATCCCCATTCCGACACACCCAACAAGTGACTGTCCAGCTTCTCCTCAAAGACTCCTATGGATGAATCATTCACTCTCTAGGTGACCCTGTCCACTCTTGGATAGTTGTCAGGAATTTTTTTCCTGACTTCAAAACCTAAATTCCTTAAGACTTTCTCCAGATTTCTCTGCATCACTCACCAAGTTATGTCCATTTTAAGCAATATAGATACACAAAAACCTAAATAAACATATCACTGGAGGGTTATTCATGCTTTAGAAGAATCCTTTTCTTATGGGATTCACCACAGGATTTCTTTAAAAAGCCACCTCCCATATTATTGTATATCATGGTACTACATACACCACTGGAATATAAGTTCCTTGAGGGCAGAAACTGAGTTCCTTTTTTCTTGATCTTCCCAGTATCTGGCAAATAATGTTTACTCAACGCTCATTGATTGATTATCTGGACAATTCTTTATCCACTTGGGCTTTCTCATGAGTGAACAGTGAGATGAAATTCTTTTAAGTGATTAGTATCTCATTTAGGAGACTCTGCTGTATTCCAGGCTTTGATGTAACTGGGACAATGTCATCCAAAACAAAGGAACATAAAGATGACTTTACTGTCCATATGGAACGTCTCTTTAATTCATACTTTGTTGGTCTATGCCATACTGCCTGCAATGGGGCCATCATCCCCATCATTCCTTCCCTCACTGAAACCTTAAACTCCACTCCTGGGTGACCCAGTTCAGATAGTAAGTGACTCATCTTGCCAGGAACCAGGCCTCCACATCCAAACCTATCCATCTCCTCTTAAAAATGGCACAGTGGATAAAGTGCTGGACCTGGAGTTAGGAAGCCCTGACCTCAGACACTCAGTAAGTGTACTAGCCTTGTGCAACTCACTCAAATCTCTCTCTGCCTCAGTTTCATCTACTGTAAAATGGGGATAATAACAGCACCCACCTTCCAGTGTTGTTATAAGAATCACAAGATAGATATTTGTAAAGCGATTAACATAGTGCTTGGCATATAGTAGGGACTTAATCAATATTTATTTCTTTCCTCTCTTTTCAGCTCCCCTTTATGTATTGCCTTTACCCATTACAATATAAGTTCCTGGAGGACAGGGACTGTCTTTCTTTGCTTGCCTCCGTCTCTTCAATGCTTGACACATTGTCAAGTATTCAGCAAGCACTTAATAAATGCTTTGTCTATCTATTTTTAGAGTAGATAGTTAATTAAATCTTTATTGAATTAAGTTGACCTAAAGGCTGGTCAATGATTCTGTAGAATCAGAAGCAGGAAAAGCTTGTCAAGTTAAAGTGGTGGAGCTGACCAGATGCTCCAATCTGGACACCTTCTCTGCTTGCCAACTCCAAAGACAAGCTGATAAGGCCTCCTTTCATGTTCTCAGCTTTCAGGGCTCCAAGAGCCTCTTCAGATTACCTCAAGCTCTGCAACACTTTGTATCCACCTCAAAGGGCTTTTATGAGAGTTTTTAAAACTGTAAAACATTTTACTAAATGTGAGCTAGTATTCATTTTTTTATTATTATTTTATGATGGGTGTCATGGGGTGGTAGATAGAGGACTAGACTGGGAGACAGAAATGAACTGGATTTGAATTCTGCCTCTGATACATTAGCTGTGGGACCCTGGGCAAGTCACTTTCCCATTCTGAAACTCAGTCTTCTCATTTGTAAAATGGGAGCAACCATGCCTGGAGTGCTTACTTTGAGGGGTTGTTATGAGACTCAAATGAGAGAATGTGTGTGAATCTCTTTGCAAGTCTTAAAATGACATATAAGCATCAACTATTTTTACTATATATTTTTAAATGTCTTCCTCCACTATCTCCTTCCTTCACTCTGGTCTCAGATGAAGAAGAGGATTTTATACTTGTCAAGACAGACTCCTCTGTATGTTCCCATGACCCCATCTCCTCCCAGCTTCTCAATCAATCGCCCCCACTATCACCTCCTTTATCTTAAATCATCTCCCTTTATCTTAAATCTCTCCCTGTCTAATGGCTCCTTCTCTGATATCTACAAACATTTTCATGTCTCCTCCATCCTTAAAAAAAATTCTTACTTGATCAGACTATATTCGCTAGCTTTCATACACTCTATCTTCACTCGCTCCTCAGCTCTCTACAGTTTGGCTTACAACTTCATAACTCTCCTCTCCAAAGTTATAAATGGTCTCTTAAATATCAACTCTATTGTCTTTTGCTCAGTCATATCTCTTGACGTCTCTGCAATCTTTAACACTTGTCAGTTTTTTAAATTATTTTTTCACCTTGGATACTCTGTCTTCCCTAGGTTTTCAGGATTCTGCTCTCTCCTGGTTTTCCTCCAGTGGTTCCTGATTACCTCCAGGATCAAATATAAAGTCCTCAGGCTCTTCCTAGTTTGGTTGCTTTCTACTTTTCCAATCTCTTTACACCTTAAATTCCACTTACTCTAAGTTTCAGCTCCTTGAATTCAACTCTGCATCTCCCAATCCCATGACTTCGCAATGGTTATTCATCTTACCTCGAACCCTCCGCCCCTTCACCTTTCCTTTCTTCCTCTGGTTTCCTTCAAGATGCAATTCAAATCCTACCTTCTGTAGGTGGCCTTTCCCAGTCCTTCCCAGCTCCAAGCACTTTCCTTTCCAGACTACTTTCTTTTACTCTGTATACATTTTATATTTACACACTATCTCCCCAATTAGACTACATGTCATTTGAGGACTGGTACTATGTTTTGCCTTTTTTCCATCTTCCCAGAATTAAGCACAGAGTTCCAAATGAGAGGATGTATGTAAATCACTTTGCAAACCTTAAAATGTCAGCTATTTTAATTTTTTTCAGCTGTTCCATTATATCTCTTCCTCCCCTCTAGCTCAGAGTAAAATGCATGTTAACTGACTGATGTGATTTCATAGGTATTAGGGAACTCCCAGTAAGGAAAAATCCCTCTACTAAAAAGTTCAGCAACTGTTTAGCCACTAAACCTCTTAAGACACTGATATTTATCCAGGGTCCCACAGCCAGTATGTCAGATAGAAATGAGGCTTAAATCTAGGACTTTATGACCCTCTGTCTTCTATGCTACATGATTCATTGCTATTATCTTCTACTAATGTCCCACTATGGCAAGGAGATAGACCTGAATTTTCTTCTCTTTTTTTAAAATTATAACCTTAAATATCAACAAACATAAAAATCAATATAGAGAGAATACAAAGAATTATACAGGAAACTTTGAGTTTCTGCTATGTACAGCTTGTTAGTTTGTAAAGTGTATATTATATGGCTCAAAGAGTCTTTTGTATGACACTTTGCTCATTGGCAGAGATTGATTTCTCAAGGCTCCTAGCTTGTGTGAAGAGAGAAGCTGGTGAGAGCGGGAAAGAAGAGAGCTGGCTTCCAGCTTGGAGAGAGAAACCAGGCAGGTCCAGAATGTTCATAGCATCAGTTGCTTCCCAGAGTCTTCCTTTTCCCTTCAGGGACCTGAAGAGGTTCTGGAACCATGTCTTGTCTCTAGAAACTAGAAGTCAAAAGATCAAGCTATCTCCAGTTCTCACCACCTCTACCCTCATGCAGGCAAAGAGCATTGAGTAATAAGTTTCCAGTTTTATGCAGTTGGACTCACCATTGTAAAGACAACTTAAGAACTCTCATCAAGGCAACAACCAACCATGAATCCAGAGAAGACATGATGAAATGTGCTTCCCACCTCCTGACAGAGAGATGACGAATTCGGAGTACAGATTGAGACATATTTTTAGACATGGTCAATGCTGGAATTTGTGTTAATCATGTATATTATTACAAGAAGGATTTTTTTTTTGTTTCATTTTGCTTCTAGAAATGGTGGGGGGAGGAGTAGGAGAGGGACAGTTACAACAGGGAGAGCAGGGGAATGAGAAAATAATGCTTGTTACTGGAAAAAAAGAGAAAAAAGTGTCTGCACCCACTTCTTAATTACCTTCTGATCTTGTATGTGTATTTTCCTTCTTGAAGGCTTCATTGCTTTTAATGTTTCATTTAAGTCTTCATTCTCTTTTCTTTCTTTTCTGGCCCCCTATTTTCCAAGACTGCCAGAGCAGGAGAATCTTTGATAAATCCATAGGAAAGACATTGAGTCCAGGTCAGATGTAGACTCTGTGTCTGTCTGAGGACTAGTTCAGCCAAGTTTCACAAGGCTCATCCTCCAAGGGTTGGCCACTGGCTGATTAATTTGGGGGACTACACCAACCTACAAAAATTGTCTTATCTCTGAACCTCAATCCCCCCTCCTCCCACTCCACCCCCATCAAATAAGAGAGCTGGAGGAGATGATCCCTAAAGTACTTCCCAGCTCTAAATTTTCTGATTGTGTGATATTCCTAAAGCCTGGGGGAATTTAGATTTGTAGAGGCAGAGGGAGTAACTACAAAACTGCTGACGAAATCTGATGAAACAGAACTATCTTTCATCCATCACTCTCAATATCTAACTGATTTGCTGACACAGATTTATTTAACACCTACTATGTTCTGGGCACTAGCAATGTAAAGACAAAAAATAAATAAATAACATGGGGAAGAGAGCTGAAATCAGTCCCTGACCTCAAGAAGTATATAGTCTATAATGCAAAAATATGTTTAATATGAATGTATATGCAGAGCCCACATAGGATTACATCGCCTTGGGGCGGGGGAGGGAGAGAAGGTGGAGAAAATTTTAAACTTATAGAAGTAAATGTTGAAAACTAAAAACAAATTAATTAAATTAAAGAAGAAAAGAGAAGAAGATGCATGTGCACAAAGAAAGAAATGCAAAAAAACTTGAGGAAGAAAAGCATGTTAACAACCAAGGAGATTCGGAAAATCATCAGAAGAAGTAGCACCTGAAATGCCTTTAAATCCAAAATCACCTTCCTGACTTTTGAGAGACCTCCACCCCAGATTTACTTAACAGTGCCTGACTCTAACTCCACACTGTCACCTCATTTTACTCTCTCTCGAATGAACTCTTGGCTATTGGTTTCTCCTGATTCCTAGAAAAAGCAAGAATCATCTAGATTTTTTATTCATACTCCCTACCGCCTCTTGCCCTTCTTTATTCTTTCTATCCCAACCTGGCCCATCTTGAAAGTCAACCTCCTCCAAAAAGCTTTCCCTAATTTCTTCGGTCCAAAATGAGATGAGTTTTTTTTGTTAAGCACTCTAGAAACATGATCCCTGTGATGCTCATAGGAAAACTATGAAATAGATACTATCTTTTCATCCCCATTTTACAGATGAGGAAACTAACACCTAGAGAGATTAAATTATTTGCCTAGGGTCACACAGCTAGTGTAGGATTCAAACTTCAGTCTCACACTTTAAGATGATGAAATAAATTCTTTATAGATCCCTTGTTTCCTCTCTGTCTCCTCCTTGCCCATTGACAAGATACTGAGTTGAAAAATATTGGGAAAATTAGTGACAAAACATTCCCCGACACAAATCTGAGCCCCAGTTGGCCACAAGAATGCATAGTATCCATGGAAAGAGTGGGTTCAAACTGAGAGTACAGTGGTAGCAAGGCTCGTGTGCAATATGAATATGTAGCATAGGTAAGTCACAAGCCTTGGTGCAACAGGGAATTGTCCTTTCTGTCTTCGCATGGGTGATCACTCATCTGGCTTTCTCCTTACAGGGGACAATTTCTCTGTCACCTGGGATCCTGTTCCTTGAAGTTATTTCATTCTTTCCTTGACTATCTCTGTGTAATTGGGTTTATATGGAGTGAGTTCTCTAATCTTGTATATATAGTTTAAATCTTCTCCAACTACAGAACTTTCAAATTGCTGGATGAGATGTCTCCCTCAAGGTAAATATATATAAATATATATATATATATATATATATATATATATATAGAGAGAGAGAGAGAGAGAGAGAGAGAGAGAGAGAGAGAGAGAGAGAGAGAGAGAGAGAGAGAGAGAGTAAAATAATGGAGTCATAGATTTAGAGCTAGAAAAGACCTTAGAAGCCATAAAGTCTAGCACCTTCATTTTACAGATGAGGAAACTGAGATATATAGAGGCCAAGTGACTTAACCAGTCACAAAACTAGTTGGGTCTTCCTAAGCTCTTGCTAGCTAACCATCACCTCCAGGAAATAAAAGAAAGAAATCTTCTCTACCTCACCCCCACCCCAAAGCAGCAACTCCTCTCAAACTTGAACTTGAAATTCACAACTACAGACTTTAGAGTTTTGGCTAATTTGTTTGCTCCAACTAATTGAATTACTCCTTTCTCTTTCTTGGCTCATTCATAGAGATGTTCGCACCTCACAAAGGAAGCAAGAAAATAAAAGCATCCCTACAATCAGTTTAACACCTCTTTAATAACGTTTAATTACATTCTGGGCTTTCTGTGTCTATATCAACTGTGCGGATGGAGGTGGCAGAAACACTCTCCCTTACATTCTGATCCACTTGACAAACGTCAACAAAGTGAACATTTCTATACACAAATAAATAAATAGAGGATTGTATATGAAATCTTAAACAGTGCATATGGATGATTTCTTTTTAAAGAATATATTTAGTTGTCCCAGAATTGCCTCATCTGTCAGCCTCTTTCTTCATGCTTCAGTGTATTCAATGTTTCCTTTTTTTTTTTTTTTTTTTGGTACCTCTGTCATTACTTGGTCCCTAACCACCCATTCTGCCTTCCTCAAATAAAATCCCTTCCTTGTAACAAATAGGAAAAGTCAAGTAAAACAATTTTACACAGTAGACATGACTAAAAATATATACCTCATTCTATGCCTTGGGTCGAGGAGTCACAGCCTCCAAGCCAGATCTGATCCACTGTTTGTTCTTGTATAACCAGGGGACTATTTTTGAAGTTATTTTAAAATGTAAAAACCATTCTTAATTCACAGTTCATACCAAAACAAACAAACAAAGGTGGCAGCAGCCTGTAGCCAGTAGCTGTAGTTTGCGAACCTCCACTCTGGTTCATCACCTCTCTTCCAAGACACAGAGAGGTAAAGCTTGGATTTATTAAGCAGTTACTGTGTGCCCAGTACCGGGAATAGAAACACAAGTTTAAAAAGATAATCCCTATCCTCAAGGAGTTCCAGTTCTCACAGGGAAAGCAACAGGCAATAGACAACTATCATTGATAAAATATTTGCTCTATGCCAGGCATTGTGCCAAGTGTTAGGGATATGAATACAAGCGAAAATAAAGATATTCCCTGTCCTCAAGGAGCTACAGTCTAATATCTTAGAAACATAAAAAAGAACTGAAGGGGGAAGGAGGTACCAAGAAGTCAGAAGCACAGCCTGGAAGATGAAATATGGCCAGCATGGTTTCTCTGAATCCATACCTTTTGTCATTTCTTTTTTCAAGAGAAGAAGGCAATTGGGGTTATGTGACTTGCCCAGGGTCACACACCTAGTAAGTGTCTGAGGTTGGGTTTGAACTCAGGTCCTCATGACTCCAGGGATAGTGCTCTATCCACCTAGCTGCCCCACTTTTGTCATTTCTTAATCCACAATATTACTGAGGTCAGAACTGAACTCTTCCTGTCTCCAGGCTGGTCACCACCTAGCTGCCCATTAGAAAGGTTTTCCTTCTATAAAGTTTCCATTTTTGTCTTGGAACCTGGCACCAACGCTTCTAGTTCTGCCCTCAAGGGCCAAGCTGGTCAAATGTAATCCCTTTACCAAAGGATAAACTTTCAGTAGAAAAAATAGCAGTTAAGAAAGCCCAAGACCCCAGTGTTAAAATTACTTCATCAATTTATGAATTTATGAAAAATATTATGGTATATATATATATATATATGCCATAATATGTGCAGCAGTTGATGGACATCTACTGTATTTCCAATTCTTTTCTATGATTCAGAGTGCTACTAGAAATATTTTTGTATATATTTTGTGTGATACTATTGTCCTTCCCCTCTACTTTTTTATTTTGTTAAATAATTTTCATTTTATTTTTAAACAAAAATTCTCTTTTTGTTCCTCTAGACTCCCTCCCTCTTCTCATTGAGAAAGGAATTAAAATAAAAACCCTATTACAAACATGTCTCATCAAGCAAACTACATATCCACATTTGCCATGTCCAAAAGAAATATAACTCAATCTGTATCCTGAGCTCATCATCATCATATCTCTCTCTTTCCCTCTCTCTCCCCCTCTTTCTCTCTCTCTCTCCTCCTCTATCTTTCTATCTCCCTCTGTCTCTCTTCTCTTTGTCTCTGTCTCTCTCTACCTCTCTCTCTGTCTCTCTGTCTCTCTCTCTGTCTCTGTCTCATTCTGTCTCTCTCTGTCTCTGTCTCTCTCTCTCTGTCTGTCTGTCTCTCTCTCTCTGTCTCTCTCTCTCTCTGTCTCTCTCTCTCTGTCTCTCTCTCTCTCCCTCTCTCTCTCTCTCTCTCTCTATCTCTGTCTCTCTCTGTCTCTGTCTCTCTCTGTCTCTCTCTGTCTCTCTCTCTGTCTCTGTCTCATTCTGTCTCTCTGTCTCTCTCTCTGTGTCTCTCTGTGTCTCTCTGTGTCTCTCTCTGTCTCTCTCTCTGTCTCTCTCTCTGTCTCTCTCTCTCTCTCTGTCTCTCTGTCTCTCTGTCTCTCTCTCTCTGTCTCTCTCTCTCTGTCTCTCTCTGTCTCTGTCTCTGTCTCTGTCTCTCTCTCTCTCTCTCTCTCTCTCTCTCTCTCTCTCTCTGTCTCTCTCTCTCTCTGGAGGCTGATAGCAAGTTTCATCATGAATCCTTTGGAATTGTGGTGGGTCATTGTGTTGATCAGAGGAACTAAGATTTTTAGAGTTGTTTGTCTTTGCAATATTTTTGTCACATGAACTATTTTCCTGTTTCTACTCACTTCACTCTACAACAATTCTAACAAATCTTTCCAGGTTTTTTGAAAAACAAATCCCATTCATCATTTCTTATGGCATAATAATATTTCATCACCTTCATATACCATAATTTGTTTCATCCATTCCGTAATTAATGGGCATCCTCCTCAGTTTTCTTTTTCTCCACCATGAAAAGAATTACTATATAGTTTTATAGATATAGCTCCTTTTCCTCTTTCTTTGATCTCCTTGAGGTATAGATTTAGTAGTGGTATTGCCTGATCAAAGGGTATGCACAGTTTTATAACCTTTTGGGCATAATTCCAATATTTTTTCCAAAGAATGGTTGGACCAGTCCCCCAACTCTACCAATGTAGCATTATTTAACATCCTCCTACCTTCTCTGCAACAACTGTAATTTTCCTTTTTTTCTATCTTTTCCAGTCTGATGAATGTGAGGTATAACCTCAAGATGTTTTGATTTGTTTTCAGTCATGTCCAGCTCTCCATGACCCCATTTGGGGATTTCTTGGCAGAGATACTGGAGTGGTTTGTCATTTCCTTCTCCAGCTCATTGTACATATGTAGAAACTGAGGCAAACAAGGTGAAGTGACTTGCCCAGAGTCACACAGCTAGGAGGTGTCTGAGGTCAGATTTAAACTTAGAAAGATGAGTCTTCCCAACTTTAGGCTGGTCATTCTATCCACTGTGCCACCTAGCTGCCCCATAGGGATTATTGTTGATATTTCATTTCTCTTTTGGGAATAGCTCTCCTTCTTGTATATTCATATCAATTCCCTATACATCTTGAACATCAAACTTTCTCAGAGAAATTTGCTGCAAGATTTTTTTTCCTCAGTGAACTATTTCCCTAATTTTATTTGTTTAAAAACTTTTCAATTTTATGTTAAAAAAAATTCTCCAGTAAATATTCTGGACCACCAAAAAATTAAATAAAATGAGTATTTCCATATGCAAAGTAGAACAGAAAAAAAGAATTGTATGGGAAGCCACAAATCTCTATTATATAGAGCTTGTTTTTTCCTTTTAAGGAGAGAATAAATTCAATATGTAACTTTCAGAGCTATCCTGCTTGTCAGTTTCCTTCTTCTGTATGTTCTCTTCTGTTCTTTTTTTTTAATGCTAACATGACCATTTTCTTTTCTTGCTTTCTTTTTTTTTTGCTTCTTGGGAGCCTCATCCTTTGCCCCTTTCTTCATGCCATCTCTCTTCTCAAAATAAATTTAAGTGGGAAAAAAAGAAATAGAAAACCTTTATTACAAATATGTGTAGTCAAACCAAACAAACCCCACATTGGCCATGTCCAAAAATGTCTTCCTTCCCTTTGCATCTATCTCCTCTCCATCAAGACAGGGGAAGGAAATAAATCATATGTTAAGTGCCTACTATGTGCTAAACATTTTACAAATATTAGCTCACTTGATCGTCACAGCAACCATGACCTATTCTCGTTTTACAGTTGAGGGAACTGAAGCAGACAAAGGTAACATGGACTAGACCAGGGTCACGTAGCTAGATTTGAACTCAGGCCTTCCTGGTCTCAATCCACTGTACCACCTTGCTACCTCCAGAGTAGATAGCACATTTCATTATGAGCCCTCAGAAATTGTAATTGGTCATTGAGTTGCTCAAAATTCTTAAGTTGCTCAAAGTTGCATATCTTTGCAATGTTGATTTTATTGTTTAAATTATTCTTCTCCTTCTACTTCATACTGTATGGCTTCCAATAAATCATTCCAGGTTTCCCAGGTAGGTGTCAAAGGGAATAAAGCTCTGGACCTAGGATCAACAAACATTTATTAAGTACTTACTGTTCTCCAGGCCCAGGGCTAAGAGCTAACAATATAAATACAATCAGAAATAAGAAAGTATTCCTTCCATTCTAATGGGCAAGACAAGGCATTAAAAGAAAAATTGAAAGGAGGGGAAGTATGAGTGAAGAGTACTTCCAGTATGTGAATTCAAGGTGAGAATGTTGTTATTGTTTGGGCTTATTTTTGAGGTCTTGATTTGCAGGTAAATTGAATTAAGAAAAGACAGAGTTGCACAAAGTCATCAGTCTCACTTGCTCTCCCAGAGTCATTGAAGTCCGGTGGCAAGACGAAGGTCAGGATGACTGGTGATGACCCAGGATGCAGTGGATGACCTTGGCCTTCCTAAATTAAGTTAAATTAAAATCATTCAAAGACTCAGGACTAGGTCAAGATTGAGACAAAAAAAAATGACCTAATTTACCATCACAAAATATCTAGGACATTATTCAGTCATGTCCAACTCTTTGTGACCCCATTTGGGGATTTCTTGATGAAGATACTAGAGTGGTTTGCCATTTCCTTCTCCTGGTCCAGCTGAGGCAAACAGAGTGAAGTGACTTGCCCAAGGTCACCCAGATAGTCAGTATCTGAGGCCAAATTTGAGCTCTTTCTGACTCTAGGCAGGTGAGTCTATCCACTGCACCCCCTAGCTGCCTATTAGGAATGTTTTACTTCTATAAAGTTTCCATGGCACCCAATGCTTCTGGTTCTGCTCTCTAGGATCAAATCTAGTCCCTCAACTAAAAGATAACCTTTCAATAGAAAAAAATGGAAGTTAAGGAAGCACAGACTTTCAGTGTTAAAAGACACTAACCCTAATGTCCTTGGACAGGACAAGTCCTTCCCCTTCCCCGAGTCTCAGGCTCCTCATCTTTTAAATGAGAGTAACAACATTGGCACCATCTACTTCAGAGGATTGTTGTAAAAAGGAGCTTGGTAAAGCCTATATAAGTATAAGCTATAATTACATTTGATGATTATGTGTTTGGCTAATGCCCAACTTGTTTGACTGGGTTAAGAGGAGGTGGTTTGTCTGCATTATGAAAACAAACTACTACCTAGGCTCCTAACAATTACTCAGTTGTCCTCTCCCTAGCCAAACACTATGACTGCAAAAAAAAGACAAAAATAAAAACAAGCTCACAGGCTTGGTGCTAAGGTAACACCAGGGTGTGAGTTGATAACGTCCAGAATGTCCCGAATGAAGCAATGATCACTAAGCCTTCAAAAGTGGCCATGGACATGAAGGACCTTGGAGACTCTGGAAAATGCCTGGGTTGCACCCCTCATCTCTTTGCACCTAGACCTGGCAGAGTGGCCAGGGAGAGGAAGAAGAAGCTATGGTGTGTTTACAATTTCCTTAAAAACCAGACTACCGAATTCTTCCTTCCCAATACACCTCCATCACAGTATCACAGGACCTCAAAGTCAGAAAAGACCATAGAGACCATCTGCCCCCAGCCATGCCTGAACCCCCTCTACAATATCTACAAGTGGTCATCCAACTGTTGTTTAAATGCTCCTAGTTATAGGAAACCCACTATCTCCTGAAGCACCCCATTTCATTCTGGGATAGTTCTTACTGTTAGGAAATTTTTCTTTATGTTAAGCCAAAATCCACCTCTTTGTCACTTCTGGTCATCACTCTCATTTCCTCAAAGGAGTAAAAATACTCTAGGACAGATGGTAGCAAGAACTCACATTTACAGAACACTTAAAAATTAGAAAGATTGTCAACAAAATAAATAGCCAATAGCTAAAGAATAACCAAACATATCTTGGGTTTTGTGGTTCAGTTGTTTTCAGTGCTGTCTGACACTCCATGACTCTATTTGGGACTTTCTTGGCAAAGATACTGGAACAGTTTGCCATTTCCTTCTCCAGTTCATTTTACAGTTGAGTGAGGCAAACAGGGTTAAATGACTTACCCGGGGTCACACAGCTAGTATGCGTCTGAGGCTGAATTTGAACTCAAGGAGAGGAGTCTTCCTGACGCCAGACCCAATGTTCTATCCATTGTGCTATCTAGTTGTACCCGATCCCTCAATACCATATCCCTACAAAGATGTATCATTCCCTAATTGCTGGGCATCTTTTTGTTTCCAATTCTTTGACAGCAAAAAGCATTGCTACAAATATTTTCATACACATGGCTCCTTTTCCTCAGCTTTTTATACATATGAGGTATACGTCTAGTAGTAGTATCGCTAAGCCAAAAGATAGAAGAAGTGTAGTGATTTGAGGGGGTATTATTCCAAATCACTTTCCAGAATGGTTAGACTGTTTATATGCAGCACTGCATTAGTATACCTATCTGTCCACAGCCCCTCCAACAACTGTCACTTTCCCTTTTTTGTTCATCTTTGCCCATCAGATAGATTGTAAGACAGGGCTGTTTTAATTTGCATTTCTTTTATTACTAGTGATTTGGGTGTTGTTTTTTCCCATATGTTTAGTAGTAACCTACATTTCTTAATTTGAAATGGTAGCCTAGATTTCTTCTTTTGAAAACTGTTTATCCATATCCTTTGACCACTTCTGTATCAAGGAGTTTCTCTTATGCTTATATATTTGTTTCAATTCCTTATGCATCCTGACTAGCAGATGTTTCTTATGAGAAATTTGCTACAGAGAATTCCCCTTCCTCCTCCTCCCCACCCCCACTCCACCCCCACCCTGTCCAGGTAACTATTTCTCTTCTAATTCTAATTTTTTGGTGTATGACTTTTCAATTTTATGTAATCAAAAAAAATTCATTTTTATCTTTTAGGACAATTTCTGATTCTTGTTTGATCCAGAACTGTCCCGCATCCATCGCTGTGAAAGACATCTCCTTCTCTTTTGTAATTCCATAATGTAAAATTAAAGATCAACCATTAAAAAAAGAAAGAAAATGAAACTGAAAGCTGTGTAATTACAATAATCAAGTCTGGGCCCAGAGAAGAGTTGTAAAAATGCACCACCCTTCTATTTTTTGCGGTGGTTGGAGATTACAAAGGAGGAACTTTGCTCAAACTGTTGGACCTGTCTGGTGTGTTGGTTAGATTTTGCTGAATTGCTTTTTTTTTTTCTGTTTTTTTAATTCATATTCACAAGAGAGGGAGGGATCATTGTGGAAGGGAGAGGGAGGAACATGTTAGGAAATAAGGGTACTGTAAAAGGAAATTGATCAAAATCAATATTCAGAAGTGTTTTCTTTTGAAAACTGTTTCCCAACGGCCTTGGGAGGTAGTCAGTGCCTGCTCTGTGATCTGAGAACCTGACCTTTAGAGAGAGGAAGTAATCTGTGCCAGCATCCCACAGGTAGTCACCACTAGAACCAGGAGCTAAACCCAGGGATCCTGACTGGGGGCAGTCATAGGAAGCTACTTGTAGATGGGGCACATTGCTGGGCAGGCAGAAGAGCCCCCATTTAACCATGCCACAGTATCTAACTTGCGAATATTCTACTATGGTACAGAGAATAGGATCATGTCCCAGAATCCAGATCTTAGAAATCATGTAGTTCAACCCCTCTCACCTTACACATGAGAAAATGAAGCAACTTGCCCAACATCACACAGGTAGGATCAGCAATCACAGATTTCAGTCTAGAAGGCACCTTACAAACCATCTAATCCAGTCTCCTTATTTTACAGTTGAGGAAACTGAGACCCACAGAGGAAAGTGCCCAAGATCACACAGATCCTAAGGAACACAAATAGAATTTGAACTACATCTCCTTCCTTTGAAATCCATCAAGTCAAGAATTTTTGCCACTATACTACAAGAAAGAATCAGAAAGATCTTGGACTAAAAGTCTAGGGATCCTGACAAGTCATTCAATCTCTCTGAGCGTCAGTCTCTGCATCTATAAGATGTGAATAATAACGATGCCTCTCCGAGGACCACTGGTGGTAGGTAGCCTTTGCCCAGCTTCCATCTGGCATAAATGGAAGTCTGTGTTCTCAGCCAACTCCTATAGCTCAGGGAGAGTAGGTCCCAGTCCAGAAGACTTCTGATTATTGGCTGACTCGCTCACAACAGTGATCCAGTGCAAGACACTGAAAATCTCAGTCTCTTGAATAATTCCTGAAGATCACAAGTTGCAAAACAGTTGTTGATTTATATTAGTAGAGGGAATTTTTTTCCCTGGAAGTTCCTAATACCAGGTCACTCCAGAGAAGACAGTTATTATATTTGGAGTTGGTATTCTCCAACTTAGCCAATCCTGTCACAAATACAAGCCATAAGCAAACAAACAAGTGGAGAGAGAGAGAGAGAGAGAGAGAGAGAGAGAGAGAGAGAGAGAGAGAGAGAGAGATGATAGATAAGTAAGTAAATAAACAGGAACACCTACCCCATAGAGGTGCTGAGAAGCTCAAGTTTAAAAATATGTGTAGAGCACTGCATAAATATCACTTATCATTACTAATCTCTGAACCCTGAGACAGGGAACAAATAAAACACGAGAAACCTTCACACATATTTTTAAAGTTCCCAGTCCCATATCCAAACTCTCACTAGGTTCCTGTTAAGGAGGAAGCAAAGCTAATTATAACCATTGTCTTGAAATGAATTTCCTTCCCAGCTAGGTACTTTCTGTGCTATAAAGATGACACATTAAAAATAACTGACATGAAAAAGTACTTAAAAGTTTTCAGAAGACTTTATATACCTTTTCTTGCTAAAGTTTCACGATAGGTGCCATTGTTCCCATTTTGCAGATGAATAAACTGAGACTCGGTCAAGCCCACATTGGGAAGGGGGCTGGTGTGGGAGTCAGAGGACCTGAGTTCAAATTATGACCTGTTCAGTGTTGGAGAAGTCACTGGATTGTCCTGCTTCTCAATTTTCTCATTGTGAAATGATAGAATTACAGTAATTAAACTCTAATGGTGTCTTCTAACTCAAAATCTGTGATTCTGTTTCCTCTAAGACAGATTTGGTACCTTTATCTAACTATGAGTAATAATAGAAGCAGCTAAGTGGTTCCCTGGCTAAAGAGCTGGACTTGCAAGCAGGACGAATGGATACCGACTTGAAGCCAGGTCCCTTGCTCCAGTCACTGGAGTCAGGAAAACCTGAGTTCAAATCCCACCTCAGACACTTCTTCTGGGTAAGTCAGTTAACTTCTGTCTCCTACAGTTTCTTCATCTGTAAAATAAAGTTAATAAAAGCACCTACTTCACAGGATGTTGTGAGGATAAAATGGGAAAATATTTGTAAAAATGCTCTACAAACCTTGAAGTGCCATATAAATACTAGCTAGTATTATTATCATCATTAAATTATTAGTAGCTATAATAATTACTATAGCTAATTTATGGCTAGCAAAAAAAAATTAACAGAAGCAATAGATTTTTTCCATCATTTCTTTTTTGTAAAAATTTATTTTTACATTCTTTTTTTAAATTTTGAGTTCCAAATTCTCTCCCTTTTTCTAACCCTTACCCCACCCATAGAGAAGCTAGGTAAGATGATATCAATACTACATATCATGCAAAACATGTTTTCATATTAGTCCTGCTGCAAAAGAAAAAAAAAAGGCAAGGAAAATAAAGAAAGTGGAAAAATCTGTGGTTCAATTTGCCCTCAGAATTCATCAGATCCCTCTCTGGAGGTAGGTAGCATTTTTTACTGTGAGTCCTTTGAAATTGTCTTGGATCACTGGATTATCTTGGATCAAAGTAGCCAAGTCTTTCATAGTTGCACATAGTTACAGTATCGTTATTACTGTATACAATGATTTCCTAGTTCTGCTCACTTCACTTTGCATCAATTCATGTCTTCCCAGGCTGTTCTGAAACCATCCTGCTCATCGTTTCTTATAACAAAATAGAATTCCATCACAATCATATGATGCCATTTGTTTGGTCATTGAGGCATGGCGATGCCCTCATCATAAGAGGATCTATCCCCTCAGTTTCCAATTCTTTACCACAGCAAAAAGAGCTGTCATAAATATTTATGTACATATGGGTCTTTTTCCTTTGATCTCTTTGGGATACAGACCTAGTAATGGTATTGCTTGATCAAAGGCTATGCATAGTTTTATAGCCTTTTAGTCATGGTTCCTAATTGTTCTCCAGGTGGTCGGATCAGTTCACAACTCCACCAACAGGCTTGTAAAACATTTTACATTCATTATTCAAATTGATCTTCACAGCAACCCTAGGAGATAAGTGCCATGATCATTTCCATTTCACAGAAGAGGCTCCGAGAAATTAGGTGACCTGGCTACGGTCACCCAGCTAATTAATATCAAAGGCAGGAGTTAGGCTCAATCTCCACATCTATAAAATGTGAATCATAAAGATGGCTCTCTGGGAACCAAGAGTGCTAGCCTTTTCCTCACACCATTTGGCACAGATAGGAAAAAATCTATTCTCTGTCAACTCCTGGGACTCTAGGTAAAGTCCTCCATCCACTATGCCTCCATCCTTTCCACTCTTCAGTGCCACAGGTCAACCTATTCCAGCCCCAGCCACATTAATACTTCCCAGAGGCTTAACCAAAGAAGAGATGAGTCTCCATGATTTCATCAACCTTTAACAGTCTTGTATTAGACATAAGGCTTCTGGGAGGTAGGGAGAGCCAGAGGTCACAGGGAAGTTAATGACTCTGCAGTCCTGAATCTCAGGAGTTGAAACAGAGAACACAAGACTCCCATCCTTGCCACATAGGGGTTGGGCAAAATCTACAATCCTCAGTTCCCAGAACTTTCACTTGGGTTGGGTATCGCTCTGTGCAGCTTTATCCTACTGAGGTTCCTCCCTTGCCCTGGGGAAAGGCTTGGCATGGCTGAGATGCCAAGCCCATACAATGACTCACTGAGCATACTCCTTGAAAATGAGCTGGTAAGGTCAAGAAGATAGCTGCAATGTGGGTCTTTGCCTCCTTGGCATTTATTTTTCCAGACTTTCAGCCAGCCCAGAGAAGCAGTGATGGAGATTGTCCTCTAATTTCTGGGAAAGAAGACAAAACAAGCTCCATCATGCCCAGGTGAGCTGGGACCTAGGTAAGGATGCTCAGCTCATGACTCATACCAACAAGTGACTTGTAATTTCTGCCTGCTCTCTCTGGGGTGCTTAGCCTGGGTTTCAGGAAACAATCAGTGGTCTGCTGGCATATTTTTCACTTTTCCACAGCTAAGGAGGGAGATCCCAGGACAGGGACAAGGAGGTTCATGTCCATAGATGGCATAGCCTATATTCCTTCACCATCACACAACAGGAACTATTGGATATCCTATATCCCTCATTGATGGCAGTAATGATATGCCAAGTTAGTGACCTCCTACTATGCATAAGGAGCAGATTAACAGGGGCGCTGTAACAACACGTCCCAGAGATGTGTATCCCTGGGCACAATCATAGGTTTTAGAGATTTAGAGCTGGGAGACACCTTGGAGGGCATCTAGTCCAACCATTTTACAAATGAGGCCCAGAGACTGACTCAAGATCATGCAGTAAGTGGCAGATGCCACTTGAGCACCTTGAGCACCCTTGTACAGAGTTCTAGAACCCTTACACCTAGGATGTCTACAAGGTATGATGCCTTGCTTCCCACATAAACACATATCATACCACCACCTCTTAACCCACCAGCAAACAATGAGAATTTACTAGTTACTTACAAAATGCAAGAGAGAGGCAGTGCTGCCTAGAACTAGCCTTGAAGCCAGGGAGACCTAGATTACAGTACTGATTCATACTGGCTATGTGACCTGGGGCAAAGTCTATTGTCATGTCTGACCCTTCGTGAGCCCTTTTGGGGTTTTCTTGACAAAGATACTGGAGTATTTTGCCATTTCCTTCTTTAGCTCATTTTACAAATGAGGAAACTGAGGCAAATAGAATTAAGTGACTTGCCCAGAGTCACACAGCTAGTAAGTATCTGAGGCTGCATTTGAACTCAGGTCTTCCTGACTCCAGGCCTGGCACTCTATCCATTGTGCCACCTAGTTATCCTTGCCTCCCCCATAGTAAGTGTTTGACAACCAACCAACTGACAACTTCTCACAGTTGTAGGCAGTTCTATAAGACTAAATGCAAAGAAACTTCTGGCTGGAACTGAAAGATAGAATTTCTTTATCTGTGAATTCCCTGTACCAATGAAATCACAGGTCCAGTTCCCATCTCTGTCCTTGCCTTTAGGTAAGGCTCACTGATAGGCACTAGGGTTACCAATACTGAAAGAGTACCTGGCCTCATTTCCCAAGGGGAATCTCCCCCTTGAATCATCATCCCCTATCTCCCCTCTTCTCATTAACCTAGATCCAGCCTTTCCCTCTCCAGAGGCATCTCCTGGTCCTGAGAACTTCCAGTTAACCTCAGTGTCCACGGAAAGCCAGAGAAGAGCCACCCGATTTGGCCTCCCCAATTTCCCAAGCCCCATGAGTCCTCAGGGATGGGGCAGGGAATGCAGAAAGTCCCTAGGAATGTTTCCAGTAGTAATCATCCATCTCTGAGGTGTGCCTTGGGAAAACTCCAGGGAGAAAATGCTTCAGAGAAGAACCTAAAAGGATGGGAAGGCAAAAGTAATTGAGGGTCTAAGTTAGGTGGGAATTAAGAAATAGAACCAGTGATGGAATTCTAGGACCCTCCTGGGGACTATGCAGCCCTCTACTTGCAAACTATTAATAGGGAATATTTTGTGTAGACATTCTCTCTCTCTCTCTCCACACACACACACACACACACACACACATATACATATATACATATATATACACAATGCACATATATATGCACATACATGTATTAACAGGGGATATTTTGTGTAGACATTCAATATATATATATATACGCATACACACACATACATATATACACACACATATTGGTGTGAATATATGAGTATATATTTATATCTACATGTGAGTATGTATGTATGTATACATGCTGCCCCCCAGATGAGATTCTAAGATCTTAGTGAACAGGGACTTGCACTTTTGGCATTCAGACACTTAGCACAGTGCTTGGCTCACAGTAGGAGCTTAATAACATGCTGGCTTATTAATTGATCGGTCTCTCTCTTGAGCTGTCTTCTAGCCACCAATACCCTACTCAGCACAAATCAAGTTGGGCTCATAAGACAAGGACTATCTAGATTTTTTTGTCTGTTTAAAACCCTCCCAACTCTTGTCTAGATTTCTCAGATGCTAAAGTGGGGACCATGGTCTCCAGTTTCTTCATCTGTAAAATGAAGGGGTTGGATTATAGGACCTTTAAGATTCCTCTTGCTTTAAATCTACGTTCATGTGATCCTATGTTCAATCAGCAAATGTTGATTAAGGTCCCACTATGTGCCGAGCACAGTGCTAGGAACTGAGAACACACACACACACATAAAAAGTAAAAACAGTCCTTGTCTTCAAGGAAGTCACAGACTAATAAAAGGGAGGGAGAAGGAAAGGAGAGGAAAGGAATATGCATTTGTTAAATGCCTACTACATGCCAGGAACTATGTTGAACACTTTACAAATATCACATTTTATTCTCATAATAACCATGTAGGAAAGTGCTATTATTATCCCCAATTTACAGTTGAAGAAACTGAGGCAGATAGAGGCTAAGTGACTTGCCAGGGTCACACAGCTAAGTAAGTATCCGAGAGTAGATTTTAACTCAAGTCTTCCTGACTCCAAATCTATTCACTCTATCCACTGCGTCACCTAGCTACCTGGAAAAAACAAAATGCAACACCTGTACAAGATAATATACAAGATAAATTGCAGATAATTAACCAAGCAAAGGCACTAACATTAAAAGAGACTGGAAAAGTCTTGTTCTAAAAGGAGAGGTTTCAGCTGAGTTGAAGAAAGTCAGGAGGGGAGGTAAAGCATCTAGCACATAGTAGGTACTTAATAAATGTTTATTGATTGATTGAAGGGACAGAGCATTCCAGGCATGAGGGATGGCTAGTTTGAATCCACCCTCTGATTTTTATGAGTGGGGAAAGGCTTCTGCTTCCCCTCTCCAAGGAATAAGACAATTCTACTCTCTGGCCTCTGATGTCCCTTGTAGTACTAAACCTATCTATGGAAAGAGAGGAGAAGGGAGGTGAAGTGCTCTAAATATCTATCTTAAAGTTCAGCCTTCCAAACAGTTTCAGAGCAGAGAATTCCCCCACACCATGGAAATGGTCTAATCCTCTGATTGCAGAGAGAAAGAGAAAGCAAAAGGTGCTGGGGCAATGGAAGGGCCAGTCACTAGTTCCATGAGGCTACAAGCCTGAGCAAGGAAGAGAATCCTGGGTGTTCGGCCTCTTGGAATCCACCATGCCTAACCCTCCTCCACCTCCAACTCTCTCCCAGATAAAACTTCAGTAAAAGGGACTTGAGCCAGCTCTCACTGGGTAATGCTTTGGGGAGTCTGTGCCTGGGGCTGAGGGACCAGCATTTGAAGTCTCTTGGGAGTATACTCAGGGCGAGAAACAGTCCTATAATTAACCACAATGATAATTAGAGAAACTTTGCCATGGTTTCTTCTGACAAACACTGTCTGGAGTAGCTCTCTCACCCTGATGGGGTGCCAAGCTCTCAGTTAACAGGCCTCTTGCCAAGTCCACCTGACATCCCAGAGAGCAGCAGAGAGACACCAAGGGCACAGAGGATGGTTGATCTACAGCGAGAAGAGACTTTAGAGGTGGTCTCATCCAATCCCATTTTATGGATGAGGAAAGCAACCTGCTCAAAGTCACACAAGCAGCAAGAGAGAAAAGCAGGATTTGAATTCAAGATCTCTGTTTCAAAATTCTGTGTGTCCTTTACCTGGTGAGAGAGATGCAAGTCAGTGGATCAGAGGAACTTTGGAGATCTTTCCATTTAATTCTTTTCAACAAAGATGCATTTTTTATGTATTATGTACATGCTGTTATATACATGTCATTCACAAATTCTCACAGACTCCCAGGATTTGGGGATCAGAAAAGATCTTAGGCCTCATCCAGTCTAACCTATACTATACTTGAATTAAAAGCGGCTGGAAGGTCAGTGGATAGAGCTTCTGGGTCTGGAGTCAAAAAGAGCTGAGTTCAAATTCAACTTCAGACCGAGCTGTGGGACTCTGGGTAAGTCATTTAACCTCAGTTTTCTAAACTAAAATGGGGATATAATAATGATAGCATCTACAATCTTGCATTGTTCTGAGGATCAAATGAATTTTTTTTTAAGTTTTTATACAGTGCTTGGCACATAGTAGGCATTTAATAAATGCTTATTCCCTCACCTGCTCCCCTACTAGGTATCCTCTCTACCCATCAAGTGATTGTCTAAACTCTTCCCCTTAGACATCCAGGGTCAGAGAACCAACTATACTCCAGGGGAGTCTTGTAGGAATAACTCTGCCTATTAAGAGGCATTTTTTGATATATTGAGTCTAAATCTGCTTCTCCTCTGATTCTGCCATCTGGAGCCAAGTTATTCCCTTTTCTATATAACAGCCTTTCAAATACTTGGAAACAAGTATTTATTAAGCACCTACTATGTGCTAGACACTCTGCTGAGCACTTTACAAATACTGTCTCATCTGATCCTTATAACAGTCCATAGAGGTAGGTGCTCTTATTATCCCCATTTAACAGTTGAGGAAACTGAGACTCAGAGATGGTCCATGACTTGTCCAGGATCACGCAGTTAGAAATCATCTGAGGCCAGAATTGAATTCGGGACTTCCTGTCTCCAAAACACCCAGAACTTTATCCACTCTCCACTGAGCTACCCCGCTGCCTTGAAGATAGCTCTTATGTCTCTCTCTCTCTCTCTCTCTCTCTCTCTCTCTCTCTCTCTCTCTCACACACACACACACACACACACACACACACACACCACTCTCACAAGTTTTAATTCCTCCAACCACTAAGAAATTGATCCTCATACAACATGCCCTTTTATTCATCTATTCCTCCACCATTTTACTCCCCCTCTTCTTGACCATGATCCCACTTATCAATATCTAAGACCCCAACCTAAGTGTGAGGAAGATGTAAGGGGTCAGAGCACAGGTCTGAGTCCAGCTCCAAAGGAAATGGCCCAATCCAACTGTCTACCACCACTGCATTAAAATGTGGAGCCCAGAACAAAATGGTACAATTGAATGAGAGGTGGATTTGAAGTCAGAACCTGGGTTTGAATCCCAACTTTACTTCTGGCTTCTCACTATGGACATGTGATAGCAGAGGCTCATGGTTTGTCCTTGGATTCCCATTATGGGGGAGGCTATATCAAAGATGAATGATGACTACTTAAGTGACCTTGGGCAAGTCATTTAAGTCCTCTAGGCCTCAGTTTCTTAAACTGTAAAATGAAGAAGTTGGCTCAGCAACCCTGAGAATCCTTCCTCTCTAAAGCTGTGATCTTCTCTGACTCTATAAGATAAGCTCAGTTTAAGAAAAAATACAAAGAGACCATGGCCTCCTTTAGTGTAGATACTCCACCTCTCTTGATGCAGGCTAAGATTGTTTTAGTTTCTTTGGCTGTTAAAAATATCATCCAGTTGACTCCCATTACAATTACAGGTCTTCAGATTCACAGATCTTCATCTTACTGATGGTACTACACTACTAAACACAGTGCGTAAAGATGAATAAATGAGAAAGCGTTTATTAAGAGCTCACTGTGGGGACGCTGGGGGTGCCAGAGTGCTCACAGCACTGGCCTTGGAGTCAGGAAGACTCATGTTCCTGAGTTCAAATCTGATCTCAGACACTTTCTAGCTGGGTGACCCTGGACAAGTCACTTAACTCTGATTGCCTCAGTTTCCTCATCTATAAAATGAGCTGAGAAGGAAATGCCAAACCACTCCAGTGACTTTGCCAAGAAAATCCCAAATGGGGTTCATGAAGAGTCAGATATGAATGAACAACAGCACCTCTCAGGGTTGTTAGGAGGCTCAAAATGTGATAATAATTGTAAAGTGCTTAGCACAGTCCTGGCCCATAGTAAGCGCTATATAAATGTTTGTTATTGCTATTAATAAAAGAAAACTGGATTCTTATATCTGCTTCTGCATTCAGTTGGTGACGTCATTATGGTCCTCCTCAAAGAGGAAGGACAACAACCATACCAATATGTAATTTTGGTTGAATGCAAAGAAAATCCCAGCTTATACAGATACATCATTGGAAAAGGGCATTTTAACGGGCAAATAACATCTTAATATTACTATGAAAATAAATTTGGCCTTGCCTTTCTTCCCTCTAAAGGCCCCCCCAAGGATGTAGGGTCCACACTTTGAGAATCATTGGGCTAAAGGACTTGTTAATGCCTGAAGAAGGCACTTGGGCAGACATGGTCATCATTTTCATGCGTTTAATAAGCTGTTACCTAGAAGAGGGATCCAATTTCTTCTACTTGGCCCTAGACTAAATGCATTGGAAAGAAACTGCCTAAAAGAAGTTTTTAGTAAAACATCCTAGCAAGAAGTGTCCAAAGTGGGATGGTCTGCCTTGGGAGGTAGGAGGTGAGAGGTACCAGCCATCTCTGGGAGGCGGCTGAATGACCATTTCCTGGAGGTAAAATGGATCGGGGTTTTGTTCAGGGATAGCTAGGACTACACGGCCTCTGCTCTGAGAAACAGATACCCAATTCTGCCCACTTTCATTGGGCTTTTTCACTGGTGGCTTTTGGTCATAGTCTCTCTTAGAAGGTGTCTACCATGACCTCTCTCAAAGGGAGAAAAAGGATACTTCTCTCCAGGCCCCATGTTTTTATTCTGTTTGGCTTTTAAAGCCTTTAAAGCCCTTTTAGACCCCTTCCTACTTGTCCAGTTCTCCTGTCTGTTACTCCCACCTATGTACTCTATGATTCAGTGACATGGATCTCTTTGCTGTACCTTGAAAAAGCCTTTGCAACTCTCAACTCTGTGCATTTTTACTGGCTGTCCCCCCAAACCTGGAATTCATACCATCTTCACTGCCACCCCCTAACTTCCCTGACTTCCTTCATATCCCAATAAAAATATTTTCTGGCAAAACCCTTTCCAGGTCTCCCAGCATGCTAGCACCTTCCTTCCCTTTGAGATCACCTGCTTTTACCATATCTTTGCTTAGTTGTTTGCATACTATTTTTTCTGTTGGACTGTGAGCTGCTTGAGGGCAAGGACTTTTTTCTTTTTGCCTTTCTTTATAACTGAAGCACTTGGCACAGGGCCTGGCACACAGCAGGTGACTGATAAATGCTTCTTGACTTGACTTGCTCTCTTCATGAATTCGCTTTCCTTGAGCAGAGCCAGCTTATTCTCCTCCATTCAACCACCTCTTTGGCTCCACCTGTTATGATTCATTGGGAACAGGAGGTCAGATGAATCACCCAGGACGCACCCTGTGTTTTTTTCCTTTATTAATGGGGCATTGGTCTATTATTCTGCCATCTCTACGGAAGGAGATTTCACAGTACCCAGAGTGGCTTGTGCGTTCAACTTTTAATTCTTTCCAACTGGCCTAGTGCCTTACTTCCTTATGAGTCCCTGTAGGTCAGTGGGTATAGTTTCAAAATATCTCACTCCTATGGAAATACTAAGGCAAAAGATTAGAGGCTGTAGAGCTGTTAGAGATGCTTTATCAGAGCTGGGTAGGACCTCGGAGCAGGAAGAGTCAGAGCTGGGAGGGGCCCGAGAATAAGGAGTGTCAGGGTTAGGAGGGGCCTGAGAACAGGCTGGGAAGGGCCTTAAAACAGACAATGTCAGGACTGGGAGGGGCCTGAGAACAGGCTGGTGGGGGGCCTTAAAACAGACAATGTCAGGACTGGGAGGGGCCTCAGAACTGGCTGGGGGGGCCCTTGGAGTTCTTCAAAGAGAAGACGACGATGATGAAGAAACTGGGTGCAAAAGAATGAAGGGAAATTCAATTCAACAAGCATCTATGAAGCACAACTGTGTACTAGATGCAGGAAACAGAAAAACAAAAATACATTGATATTAACCCTCAAGGAGGATGCCCATCAATTAGAATGGCTGAAGTTGTGGTATAGGAAAGTGATAAAATACTATTGTGCTATAAGAAATGATGATCAGGAAGCTCTCAGAAAAACCTGGAAAGACTTTTATGAACTGATGCAGAATAAAATGGGCAGAACCAGGAGATCACTGTACACATGCTGTACATGTATCAACTGGGAATGACTTAGCTCTTCTCAGGATACAATGATTTAAGACAATCCCAAAGGACTTATGATGAAAGATGCTATCTACCTCCAGGGAAAGATCTGATGTTGTCTGAATGAATAGTGAAGCATACTGTTTTTCTTTGCTCCTTTTTTTCTTTCTTTTGGCTCAAGTTTTCTTCCACAAATTGACTAATGTGGAAATATTTTTACATGATTGCACATGTATAACCTATATCAGATTTCTTACTGTTTCAGGGAAGGGTAAAGGGAGGAAGGGACAGAATTTGGAACTCAAATTTTTTTTTTAAATGTTGAAAATTATTTTACGTGTAATGGGGGGGAAATAAAATACTATTAATACAAAAAAATTTACCCTCAAGGGGCTTACATTCTAATTGAATGGTAGAGGGTACAAAGGAGAAAGTAACCTACATGACAGAGTGGCTCAACTTACATGCTTAAGGTGCTTTTCAAATCTTACAGAGCTTTAGAAATCCTATTTATCATGTTCACAGATCATTAAACATGGACTATATATAAAGTGTCACAGAATTGCAAGCTAAGAAAGAATTCTGGAGCATGTAGAATCCAGCCAAGAGTCCCTTCTGTAGCAAATAGCTCACATGGAGTCACCTAGCTTCTGCTTGAAGATCTCCAAGGAGGAGAAGCCATCACCTACAGAGATAGACCATTCCATTTTGGGGCAGCTTTCATTCTGATATAAAACCTAAAACTCTTAACAACCTCCACCCATCACACCCCCAACCTACCCCCTTCAATCCTCTGGGCTAAGCATAGCAAGTCTATACAACCATCTTCTCAATACTTGAAGACATTTTCAGGTGGAGCCAAGATGGCAGAGTAAAAGCAGGGACTTGCTTGGGCTCTCCCCTCAAACCCCTCCAAATACGTGTAGAAAACTACTCTAGACAAATTTTAGAGCTTCAGAACTCATAGAACAACGAAGTGAAGCAAATCTCCAGCCCAAGACAACCTAGAAGGTAGACAGGAAGGCTTGGAGCAGAGCACAGTGAGGCATGGACCTCACTGGCATAGACAGGGTTTGGGCAGGCTTCAAGGGGCTGAATCACTGGAAGCTGTGGCAATTTTCAGACTTCTCAACCCACAAACACCAGACAGCATATAAGGTCAGTGGGAAAACTCTGTGAGATGTAGGTGAAAGAGGAGTCTGGTCTGGCTGGGGGCCAGCCCCATTCCAGGGTGGGGGAGGTGGTGGCAGCAATAGAAGCAGAAGCAGCAGTGGCTGCTTCTGGAGCTCTGGGTCCACAGTCTATGGGGGATTGAGTGGCTAATACAAAGTCCCTGAAGCGTGGGACATTACACCCTCACTCTCTAGAGGCAGAGTCCTATCTTGACAAAGAATTTTAAAGTCAAGTATTTGGCTAGGAAAATGAGTAGACAGCATTAAAAAAAACCTCAGACTATAGAATCTTACTTTGGTGACAAAGAAGATCAAAAGGTACAACCAGAAGAAAGTAACAAAGTTAAAGTTCCTGCATCAAAAGCCTCCAAGAAAAATATGAATTGGTTTCAGGCAATGGAAGAGCTCAAAAAGGATTTTGAAAATCAAGTAAGAATAGTAGAGGAAAATTTGGGAAGAGAAATGAGAGTGATGCAAAAAAAAATCATAAAAAAAATGAGTCAACAGCTTACTAAAGGAGATCCAAAAAATACTGAAGAAAATAACACATTAAAAAATAGACTAACCCAAAAAGCCAATGAGGAGAAGCATGCCTCAAAAAGCAGAATTGGCCAAATGGTAAAGGAGGTTCAAAAGCTCACTGAAGAAAATAATGCCCTAAAAATCAGAATGGAGCAAATGGAAGCTAATGACTTTATGAGATATTTTCATTGTGTCATGGATTGCTTTGGGTCTGGTGAAGTCTATGGACTCCTTCTCAGACTAATGTCTTTTCCTTTTTAAATCATAATTAAAGGAAACACTCAATTTCATCTAGAAGTTAGTGAAAATAAAGATGCAATTTTTTCTCACACCCATTAAGTCACTGTTTGCCTTACAATAAACTTTGCCACTTTTGACAAGAAGATGGCTTGAATGCCATTCCAGGCAGATACCACCCTGTACCCTGATATTTCAGGATTCCTAGCAAACCCAGGTGGCATCAAAACCAAGAAAAGCTTCTTTCTTGGATTTGAAGGAAGCCAGGAAAACCAAGAAGCAGAGATGAGAAATAAGAGAATTCTAGGCATTCAGGATAACCATTGAAAATGTACAGAACTGGAGCAGTGGATAGAACATTAGCCCTGGAGGGATGAGGACCTGAATTCAAACCCAGCCTCAGTTGTGTGACCTTGAGCAAGTCATTTAACCCCAATTGCCTCCCCACCCCCCAAAAATGTACAGAGTTGAGAGATGTAGTATCTTGTTTAAAGAGTTGCAAGGGGGCCAGTGTCACTGGCAGAAGATGTACGAAACAAGACTGAGACTTCCTTGGGGGCTTTAGTTTTCTTAGGACTGTTCCCCAAAGCTTCCCACCAGCACTGATGTCACTAATTTGCACAGATTTGCTGTGTGTAGTTCCTGTATATTTTCTGATGGATCTTAGAGTCAGCTCACTTGGAATGCCCTAATTTCTTCTTCCTCTTGACTTTCTGTCCCACCTTCATTTTGTCCCTTGAAATTCATCAAGATCAGGCTCTCCTGTCACTTTCTCTGTGAAGCTTTCCTTTCTCCAGTAGGAAATAATTTGTGCTTTTCTTATGAATAAAGGAATCAAGAGTTTTTTAAGTGCTTGCTGTAGACAAAGCCCTTTGCTAGTCACTAGGGACACAAATAAAAAAGGCAGTCTCTGCTTTCTAGAAACTTCCATTCTAATGGGAGACACAATTTGTATGAAAGTTTTAGCTGCAAGTCTGATGGAGAGGTCTTATGGTCCTTATGAGACAGAAGCACTTATATTCTATTTTCATTTGTTTATAAAATAAATGCTAATACCCACATAAACACAAAAATGAAAATCCTTGCCCTGGAGGAGTTTTTATTGTATTGGAGGAGACAATATAAGATACATACAAAGTAAATGCATGTAACTGGAGAGGAAGACACCAACAACTGAAGAAAGAAGGTAACATTTGTACAGAGCCTTGAGGATTCACAAGGATGTCTTCCAGTTATTGAGGACAGCTTGGGTCAAAGGCAAAGGAGGTGGGAAATTGAACGTCTCATCCAGAGAATTGCAAGTAAGCCATCAGTATGGTTATTTGATATTTGTGTAAATACCGGTTCTCCAATGCTTTATAAACTGCTTGAGGATATGGACCATGTCAATTCACTTCACTTCAAATTCAATAAACATTTACCAAGACGCTATGATAGAAGCTAGGGATACAAAGAAAAAAATGGAACAATCCTTGTGTCAAAGAACTTACATTCTACAGAAGGCTTTTTTATGATTCTACTGTAAGGGCTCAGACTACTCAGAAAGCTAAACAAACTTGAGGTTAATAGAAAAGCAAACCCCTTTCCTCCACCATCCAAATAATTCAAGTAGTGCCCCCACCCCACCCCAACCCTGCAGAGTTCAGGTTTTTTACTCTTCTATATTCAGCCTAAATTCTATACTGTGCCTCAAGCTCCAAAATCTCTAAATAGAATGCTTGATACTACTTTAATCTCATTCATCTTTGGCTAAAATATTGGATCATGGGATACAGAACTGAAAGACACTGTAGAGATCTACTAGTCTGACCTCATTTTGCAGATGAAGAAAGTGACATTTGGGGAGTAGAAATGACTTGTCCAAGGCCATACAGGTGGTAAGGAGCCAGAATTCCAATCTCAGGAAGTGCTCAGAGGAGGGTTGTTCAGGCTCTCGGTTGTGTCCAACTTTTCATGGCCCCATGGACCAGACTCTTCTCTCCTCCTCTATCTCCCGAAGTTTGTCCAAGCTCATGTTTGTTGTTTCCATGATCCTATCTATCCATCTCATCCTCTGCCATCCCCTTTTCTTTTTGCCTTCAATCTTTCCCAATATCAGTTTTCTCAGAGTCCCATCTTCTCATTATGTGGCCAGAGTATTTAAGTTTCACCTTCAGTGTTTGACCTTCCAGTCTCACTTAATTTCTGTCAGTGTTGACTGATTTGACTTCCTTGCCGTCCAAGGGACTCTCAAAAGTCTTTTCCAGCCCACAACTCGAAAGGATCAATGCTGCAGCACTCAGTTTTCCTCATAGTCCAACTCTCATGGCGTACATTGTTACTGGAAAAACCAAAGCTCTGACTATGTGGACCTTTGTTAATAAGGTGATGTCTGTGCTTTTCAGCATGCTATTCAGACTTTCCAGAGCTTTGCTTCCAAGGAGTGTCTTTTAATTTCATGGCTATAGTCACCATCTGCAGTGATTTTTGAGTCCAAGAATATAAAATCTTACACCACTTCCATTTCTTCCCCTTCTGTTTGCCAGGAAGTAATGGGACCAGTTGCCAAAATCTTCTCTCTCTCTCTCTCTTTTTTAATGCTAAGCTTCAAGCCAGCTTTTATACTCTCCTCTTTCACTCTCATGAAGAAGCTTCTTAATTCCAGCTCACTTTCTGCCATCAAAAAGGTATCATTTGCGTATCTGAAATAGTGGATATTTTTCCCAGCAACCTCCATTCCAGCTTTTGATCCATTAAGTCTTTTATCAGGTTAAATCTTTTATTGCCCAATTTTGCATGAAACTTTCCCTTGATATCTCTTATCCCTTGATATCTCTTATTTTCTTGAAAAGATCTTTTGTCTCTCCCATTCTATTGTTTTCTTCTTTGCATTGCTCATTTAAGAAAACCTTCTTATCTCTCTTTTCTGGAATTCTGCCTTCAGTTGAGTATATCTTCCCTTTTTCCTTCTCCTTTCACTTTCCTTCCTTGGCTATTTGTAAAGCCTCATCAAACAGCCTCAGTACTGTGATGTTGAACAGTTTGCCTTGAATTTGAACAGATAGCATTCCATCTTTTTTGAGATTTTATCCCAGTACTTCTTTTCTTGCCCTTCTATTGACCATGAGGGCTACTGCAGTTCTAAGAGATTCTTGCCTATGGTAGACTATGTAGTGACCACCTGAATTAAGTTCACTGTTCTCAAGATATCAGGGCTTAATCTTTCCATCTCCTATTTGATCACATCCAGCTTACCTTGGTTCATAGATCTTACATTCGAGGTTCCTAGGCAATATTGTACCCAATGCAATACTTTGTACTTTAGCAGGCACCAAAAAAAAAAAAAAATAGTTGTCTGATTTTAATTAAGTATGACTAATAGAAATTAGTAGCACTAATCAATCACTGGTATTCAATCAATCAGCAAGTTTTTATTAAGCACTTACTATGTGCCAGGCACTGTGTGTGTTCTGATCACTTCAGAGACAGCAAGTTATAATGGAGAGAGAATAAGACTTGGAAATAGAAAGATCTAATTTAAGTCCCACTTTTGATACCTCCTGTGACCCTGGGCGGGCAAGTAAGTTACTTAACTGCTCAGTGGCCGCAGGAACCTCTCTAAGACTCTTAAATTACAGTCACACTGCATTGATGGAGAGGATTACTCACTGGTAAATTTCCACACTTATGAAATTACAGATCTGAACTTTAAAAAAAAAAAACCAACAGTCTAAAACTCATTTTTAAAGCACATCCAGATTTACAAAGTAAATGTGTTGTTGTTTTAGAGCCACAACAATCTCATAAGGTTAATAATGTGAGTATTATTCCTATTTTATAAATAAGCAGATCATAGATTAAAAGCTGGGAAGGATCTTAGAAGTCTCTCTAATCTAATGGTTTCCTTGTACCATGGAAGAAAATGCAAGAAGAAACAGTGAGTAAATGGCATGTATATAGACACACATACACATGTATATAGGGCAGCTAGGTGGCACAGTGGTTAGAGTGCCTGGGCTGGAGTCAGGAGGAGCAAATCTAACCACAGACACTTAAATGCTGTGTGACCTTGGGCAAGTCACTTCACCCTGTTTGCCTTAGTTTCCTCACCTGTAAAATGAACTGAAAAAGGAAATGGCAAACCACTCCAGTATCTCTGCCAAGAAAACTCCAAACTGGGGTCACACAAAAGAGTCAGACACAACTGAAAAAAAATCACTTAACAATAATATTATCTGAAAGAACTGTGGAGTTGGAGCTAGAAGACTTATTCAGAATCAGAAGCCCTAGGTTCGAATCCTGACTCTGTTGTGCAAACTTGAGGAAGTGATTGTATATACCTGGGCCTCAGATTCCTCTGAAATCTAAGCAATTAAATTCAACCCAATCCAAGAAATCTTATCTGTGGGACTTGAAAAACATTATTTAGCCTTGCAGTTTCCTCCTCTAGGAGACTGTGCACGGATAAGAGCCCTTGTTAGATATGGAAAGCCCTGAGTTCAAATCCCACTTTAGACACTTAACTGTGTGACCTTCGGCAAATGGCAAAACCTCTAAGCCTCAATTACCTCTCAGCATTGTTGAGAGGATTAAATTAGACATTGATAAAGCACTTTGCAAACCTTAAAGTGCTATGTAAATGTTAGCTTTTATTATGCTGTATCTGCTCTGGTCTTCCTGTTCAAAGCGTACCCGTCAAACCTGAGGTGAACAGAGAGATCCCATTGCACGTTTTTCTTTCAGCCCACTCCCCAGCAAGCTTGCCTTCAGAAAAATGCTATTTCATCACCTCCCAGTACTGGAGCCCTAGCCTGAAGTAGAATTTTGCATGACACCCTGAGGCTGAACTCCTAAGGAGGTTCCTAACCACCCAAACTCATTTATCAATGGTTAGCTAACTCCTACTCAATCATATTATCTGTATGCCAGCGAATCTGAACCCCAGGCGATTCAAAAACTCCATCCTCCACTGCCCAATCCCCTACCTTCCATGCCCCACTCTAAAGCTACCCACCACACTTGCAATGTGTTCTCTGGAATGCTACATAACAAACTTGTTTTCCACTTAATTTTTTTCCTTTCTCACTCCTTCCTTCTCACTCTCACTGAGATTTCTGCTCCCTTCTTGTGACAGCCTGCCTGGCTTCCCTTTCCAGGACTGGCTGGCCCTTCCAGGACTGGCTGGCCCTTCCAGGACTGGCTGCCTTCCTCTCGGATCCCTGGTCTAGGTAGGGAAGTTGGAATTCTCCTTGCTTCCCTTTTCTATTTCCAAGTTTACTTTCCACCAGTATCACCAATAAACTCTCTTCCTTTGAAGTTCACTCAATCCATACCTACAGAAGGATCAAAAGCCTGGAAGTTGTTGTTTCCAGACCTCCAGGACACTCCCCTTCTTTCTTCAATGAGGTCAGTGCCTGGCTTACAGTCTGTCTTTCCTACACACTTCCTGACCTCACACTAGGAGACTTTAACATACATATTGATGCTCCATCAATCACTTTAACCTCACATTTCCACAACTTACTCATTTCCCAAGACCTCCTCCTCCATCCCACCATGGTTACACAGAGACCTGTCACACCTTTGATCTTGCCCTGGACCCCAAATGTACCATCTCCATATTCGGGAAGTCTGAAATTTCCTTATCTCATCACAACCCTTTGTCATTCCTCCCCTCTCCCTCTCTCTTTCTTCCTTTCCTTTTCTTCATCCTCATGGTAACCTTAAATCCTTTTACCCCTCATTTCTTTCCCACACCATCACCCCATACACTAACTACTTTCTCCTTTCTTCTCTATACTGACATTTGGTGAACTGGTTCAATTCTACACTATCCTCCCTTACCTTGCCCTGACAAGCCTCAGGGCTGGATTACTTCCCCCATCTGTTCCTATAACTCAGAAGCTGCTAAACAAAGCTAGAGAAAATTATGAAACCATGCTGACTGGATCTACTACAAATTTATGTTGTATAATCTTAAGTGGGCTCTCACTGCTGCAAGACAATTCTTATACGACTGTCTGATTGACTCACTGTCTCACTCACCACAGTGGTATTGGTTTGGAAAGCCAAACCTTTTCATCTCTCTTCCAGCCTCCCACGGTTCTTCCTCCCCCACCCTCTTAGCTGAGAATCTTGCCTCATATTTTTCTGAAAAACTAAGGCTAGTCACATAGAGCTTCCTCTTTTCTCCCCACTATCTCACGTCTCCCAGATGCTTTCTACCCATATTGTCTCTTTCACCCCTGTCTCACACAAAGAGGTGGCTTTTCTCACCAAAGCTAACCCCTCTACATGCACAAGTGATCCCATTCCATTCCATCTTCCCCAGCCCCTTGCTACCTTCATCATCCTCACTCTCTCACTTATCTTCTATCTCTCCCTGTCTACAGCTTTCTTACTAACAACATGCCTAAAACTCGCCCACTTTAGAAAAACCCTCCTTTGATCCATTCATCCCCACTACCATCCCCTACCTTTCCTCCCTTATTTGTCCAAAGTTCTTTTAGAAGGCTATCTAAAATAGGTGCCTCCACTTCCTTTCCTTTCAGTGTCTTTTTAACTAGCTTCTGATCTCATCATTCCATTGAAACTGCTCTATCCTAAGTTACTAATGATCTCTTACTTGTCAAACCTAGTGGCCTTTTCTCAGTCCTCTCTCTTCTTGACTTCTCTGTAGGCTTTGACACATTATCACCCTTTATTCTTGGTACTCTCTTCTCCCTAGGTTTGCAGGACACCTTTCTCTCCCGGTTCTTTTCTACCTCTCTGACTCCTTCTCAGTCACTTTTGCTGGTTCTTCATCCAGATCATACTCACTAACTGTAGGTGTCCCCAAGGCTATGACTTCTCCCTCCATGCAATTCCACTTGGGGATCTCATCAACTCCCATAGATTTAATTATCATCTCCATCTGATGATTCTCAAATCTGGCCAGCTCTAACCTGTCTGCTGACTTTCAGTCTTGCAATTCCAACTGCCTACTATATCTTTATCTGGATGTCTGGTAGTGATCTTAAAGTCTATATGTCCAAAACTGAACTCATCTTCTCCCAAACACTCCCCTATTTTGAATTTTCTTTTTATTTTTAAATCACCATCCTCCCAGTCCCTCAGGTTCACCATCTAGGTGGCATCTTCAACTCCTCACTCTTATCTCTCACTTCATATATCCAGTTTGTTGCCAGGAATGGTTGATTTTACCTTCATAACTTCTCTTGTATACACCAGCCACCAACTAGCTCAGGCTCTCAACACCTCATGCTTCATCACTATTGCAATAATCTCCTAGTTGGTCTCATCTCACAAGCTTCTCACTGCATTCCATTCTTCATTCAACTGTCAAAGTGATTTTCTCAAAGGGAAAGTCTGGCCATATCACCCCTTAATTCAACAAACTCCGGTGGTTCCCTATTACCTCCAGGATCAAATGTAAAATCATCTGTGTGGCATTTAAAGTCCTTTATAACCTAGTGCCTCCCTCCCTTTCCAGCCTTCTTGCATTCTCCAGACACACACACACACACACACACACACACACACACACACACAGTTGTTTGCATGTTGTCTTCCCTATTAACTTCCACATCCTGGGGAGTAGGGACTGCTGTTTGGTTTCTTTGAATCCGCAGAGCTTAGCATAATGCCTAGTGTAGTAGCTGTTTAACAAAGGTGTATTGGATGACTGGCTGTAAAATGAAGGGGTCGGAGTATATAACCTGTTATGTGCTTTCCACCTTTGGAACTATGATCTTCTGAGCCTAAGTACATACTCTCCAAGTACTTATGTTAGCTGTGTGTGTTCATCCAAAGAAGACCTTGCCATCAGAGAAATAATGACATGACTTTCACTTGACTTTGTTTTGAGTGAGGGAGGGCTGTACAGGTCACCAACCTCACTTCTCCTCCAGAGCCATCTGAATCCAGTGACCAGATATTCATCAGGATGACTGGAGATGACCCAGGATGAGGCAATTGGGGTTAAATGACTTGTCCAAGGTCACACAGCTAGTGAGTGTCAAGTGTCTGAGGTGAGATTTGAACTTACATTCTCCTGATGCCTGCATTGGTGCTTTATCCACTGCACCATCTGGATGCCACTATATGTTAGGTGGTAGACATATAAAGAATGAGAGACGGTGCCTACCTTCAAGGCCTTTACATTCTTCCAGGTGAGAGAGGATACAATAAGTAGATAAACAATTAGAAAAGCAGAGAAGGAAGAAGACGAAAAGGAGGCAGTATATTCCTAACTAAAGGAATTAGGAAAGGCTCCCCATGGGATCAGAGAATTGAAGGAATCTAGGGATTCCCAGTGGCAGAGATGAGGAGAGAGTGCATTTCAGGCACAGAGATGGAGAAATATAAAATAAAAGGGATGGGATCAACTAAAACCTAAGGTCCCATTCAGCTCTAAATCTTATGTTCTTATCTCTACCACTTGCTACCTGTGCCTTGGGTATTTGACACATTTTGGGCCTCTGTTTCCTTGTCTGTTAAAGGGGATTGGATCGGATGACTTCTAAGGTCTCTTCTGGTTCTAAAGTTAGTGATTTTCTGCATTATTGAGAAAAGATCAGGAGAAAGGATTTGAATCTCAGCCCCAACCCTTACTTACATGGCTTTGGTCAGGTCATATCACTTCTCCATGACTTAGTTTCCCCATAGGTAAAAGGAGTTTAATAGTTCTTGCAGAGTTTACCTTTGAAGCAGGGTGGTTGAAGGAAGATGACTTGTAAACCTTAAAGGGTTACATACATTTAAGTTATGTTGTTGTGGTTGCTATTTTCGTTGATTTTCCACTTTCTGAGTGACTTTGGGTGAGTCACAGTTTTTCCATTTATAAATTGAGTTTGACCTAATGACTACCAAATCTCTTCCATATAAAGCCTGTATAAAGCCTGTATATAAAGCCTCTTCCAAAGCTCTGTCAATTTATAGTCTTGTACTTTGCCCTGTCCTCCAGGAGGGTTCTAGATATTGCCATAGTATTAAAGTGCTTAGATAGAGTCTGGTACATAGTAGGTATTCAATAATTCCCTATTGAATCCAATTGTATCACAGGTTTATAGCTGAAATGGACTTTAGGAATCATAAATTTAGAAGACATAAATTCTAATTCTACCTCTGACACCAGTTATACGATCATGGGCCAGTCATTTAATCTCTGGTGATTATTTTGTTTCTTATTTTGTAAAATGAAAAGAATACCTTGTATATCTACTTTGTTACGGCTGACCTGAGCATCCAGTGAGACAAAATACATAAAGTACCTTGTAAACTTTAAAGTTTAAGTGGCACAGTGTTAGCTTGGAGTCAGGAAGACGCACATTCGAATCTTGTCTCTGATAATTCCTATCTATGTGACCTTGGCAAGGTAGCTAGTGCTGGGCCTAGTGTCAGGAAGACCTGAGTTCAAATCCAGCCTCAGACCCTTACTAGCTGGGTAATTCTGGGTAAGTCACTTGACCCTGTTTGACTTCATCTAGTGGAGAAGAAATGGCAAACCACTCCAGTATCTTTGCCAAAAAAATTTCATAGACAATGGCACAGAGAGTAACAGAGTGGGATATGACTTAATACAACAAATGTGACCCTGGGCAAGTCACTTAATCTCTTTCAACCTGTTTCCTCACCTGTAAAATGGGGAGATTGATAGCATCTACCTCACTGGGTAATGAACGTCAAATGAGATAACACAGGTGAACACTTTGCAAACCTTAAAACTTGCTATAAACTTCCCTTAAAAAACTGACACATATCATAAATGGCAGACTCCGGCCTTCAGGAGCCTTCTGAAGCCAGCACCCCTTCTTTTCTACCACATATGTGTGTGTTCATCCTCCGTTGCTGAAGGAGACCATGCCATCAGAGAAATAATGACATGACTTTCACTTGACTGTTTTGAGTGAGGGAGAGCTGTGCAGGTCATCACCAGCCTCACTTCTCCTCCAGAGCCATCTGACTCCAGTGATCAGATATTCATCAGGATGACTGGAGATGACCCAGGATGAGGCAATTGGGGTTAAATGACTTGTCCAAGGTCACACAACTAGTGAGTGTCAAGTGACTGAGGTGAGATTTGACCTCAGGTCTTCCTGACTCCTGCACTGGTGCTCTATCCACTGCACCACCTAGCTGCCCCTCTACCACATAACCCTTCAGCGGGAGGCTTAGACAGTAATAGGACAATTTTACATTGGTTCCTTGTCAGCTCTCCAAGAGTCCGTGGGAAGAAGCTCCCTGGCCTCTGAGCAGAATGGGTCTCCTACATATCTGGAGGGGAGTCACAGCTACCCAGTGGCAGGACTGGGGTTTATTATAGCTCCAAGCACTGTGCTCTCTGTATCACAAATTCGATTCAGTCTGATCCAAGAAGCCTTTCAATGTCTGCTATGCACCAGGCAGTGTGCTAAGCGCCCGGGGTACAAAGAAAGACAAAAGAACTTTAGAATCTGCAGGGAAGCAACATAAAGCAACCATGTAGAAACAAGCTAGAGTCTGGATAAATTGGAACTAATCAGAAAAAGCCCCAGTTTTATGCTCAGTGCTCAGCACGTGTTTCATAAATATCTGTAGATTGATTGATTATCGGGTATTAGCAAAGGTTTCTTGCACAAGGTGCGATTTTAACAAGGACTTGAAAGAAGCCAGGGGAAGCCAGGAGGAGGAAGGAAGGAGGGAAAGAGAGAAACCGGCATAAGCTTACAACACAGTTTGAAAACAACATACACACAGATAAGTCCAAACGGGATATTTTGGGTGCAAAGCTTGTGATTTCATCATGCAGATCAGGCACTAGGTGTCTGTTAACTGATAAGTCTTCGGGAGTTGCCTGGGGGCTGGAAGAGGTGAAGGGAAGCCCTGGATCCCACAGAAAGTGTGTCTGAGACGTTCCAGTTGAAACCATTCTCCCTCTCCAACGCCGGCTCTCCGAAAAGAGAGAAAGTAAATACAAAGTATCCAAGCTATTTCTGGGGAGATACAGTTGAAAGCCACCCCTGAGGACTGGATTTCTCTCCACTCTGCTTTGTATCTGTCGGTCTGTGCATGGCTTGCTGCGCTCCAGTCGGACCTCGGAAGACCCCCTGATTCCTCTCTCTCGCTATCCGGGGTGCCCCGCTACCAGGGCACTCCCCGTTGTGTCTTGGGGCCTCTGGGATCTCCAGCCTTTAGTCCGGTCTGCGGACTGCGGGGACGGAAGCTCCGGAGAGCGTGCATTTCCTTTTCTGTTCAGGGGGCTGCCCCGCAGCCTCCCACGGTGCCTGCTGGATTTCAGCAAGAGGGACAGACACAGAGACGGGGGACGGACAGACCCACAGACACAGAGACAGACAGGAGAGGACGGAGGAGACGCTGCGAGAGGCGCGGGCAGACCCCGCGGGGAGCCCACGGGGATGGTGGGGGCGGGGGCAGGGGGAGGAGGGAGAGCCCGGCCGCCCCCCCGCCCCGAGCCCCCCCGACCCCCCCCCAGCCCCGCGGGCGGGGCGGAGGGACGAACGGCCGCGGCGGGGAGGCCGGCCGGGCGCCGGGGGCGGGGCCGGCGTCGCGCGTCACGTGAGCGTGTTTGGGGCACGTGAGCGCGCGGAGGCCGCAGGCTCGCGCTCTCCCCTCGCGCCGCCCCTGGCTGGCTCGGGGCTCGCAGGCTCGCGGGCGGGCGGGGAGCGGAGCCGAGCCCCAGAGAGGGAGCGAGCGAGCGGACGGACGGACGAGCGGACGGACGAGCCCCCGCCGGCCATGAGCCCCGGCCGCCGCCGTCGCCGCCGCCGCCCGAGCGCGGCGCCCCGGGGCCAGTGAGGGAGCTGCGGCGCCGCCGCCGCCGCGGGCCTGCCCCTCCCCGCCCGCCCGCCTCCCTTCCCCGCCCGCAGCCGCCGCCGCCGGGAGAGCCCGAGGGAGGCCCAGGCCCCGCCGCCGGGAGCCGCCATGTTGGGATCGGAGCCGCCGCGGAGCCGCCGCCGCCGCGGAGGAGGCCGGTGAGAGCGCCCGAGGCCCGCGGAGGAGGCCGAGGCCCGCCCGGCCCGCAGCCCCGCCCGAGCAGCGCCGCGCACGAGCCCGAGCCGGAGGACGAGGCCCGCAGCCCCGAGCGCCATGGCGGAGCAGACCTACTCGTGGTGAGGCGCCGGGGGGCGGCCCGGGGGGGTCGGGGAGGACGGGGCCGGGGCGGCCGGCGGCCTGGGCGAACCCTCGCGTGGGCTTTGGGGACGCCGTGGTGAGGAGGGAGGGGCGCGGCGCCCCCCGGCTTCGGCAGTCTGGGAGCGGGGCGGGCGGGCACACCCCCGACGCTGGAAGGGGGCAGCCCCGGAGTTGGGCGGCTGTGTTGGGTAAATGAGAGCTCTAGACTCGGGGTACGGGAGCAGATGCTAGGGTGAGGGTGGGGGTGTTGGAGCCAATAGTCCTTGACTTGGGGGGAGGAGAGGAGCAGGGGCTGGGGGCAGGCTACACGTGTACACAGAGTGGGGGGAGGAAGAGACACTGGGGACCAGGGTGGCACCCAAACAAAGCTGGTCCGTGGTCCCAGCTTCCCAGGAGAGGGTAAGGAAATGAAGGGGAGGGCGGGACAGGCGATGGAGCGTGGGGCCCTGCTGTACTTGAACGTCCCCGGCACTGTCCAGAGGAGGGAAGTGACTGGTGGGCCGGGGTGCCGTGGAGCACCCTGACTCCCTGATTGTCCCGCACGACCTCAGAGCTGGTGGTCAGGCTGGCCTGTGGCCCCGGGAAGGCAGCTGGGCAGAAGGGAGGACAGGAGCAGTGTGGTAGGATGCAGGGAAGCAGAAGCCAGAGAGAAAAGAGGTGGCCTCAGTCAGAATTGAGAAGTTGTGTTGGGGATCCAGAGCTCCGGGGGGGGACTGAGGAGAGAGTTGGCCAAGCAGGCAGGAGCCCGACATTCAAGGCTGTAGTTGTATGTGCGAGGCTGTGAGATCCTAGATTGTGGGGTCTTAGACGGAGAGGGAGCTGGAAGAGACCTTAGAAAGCAGCCAGTCCAATCGCCTCACTTTAAAGATGTGAACTCCTTCATCCCTAGGACCCAGCTCAGTGCTTGGGAAATAAATGCTTGTATGACTGGTTGGTTAGGTAAATGACTTGCCCAAGCTTACAGATGCAAAGATCTTTTAAGGGATGCAATTCCCTCTTCCATGACCTCAGGCTTTGCAGTCTCTAACTTGTCAGTGTGTCTGGAAGTCACCAACTACAGCCTTCAAGAGAACTGGAGGCAGAGCAGTGTGGATAGAGCATTGGGCCTGGAGTCAGGAGGACCTGAGTTCAGATCTTGCCTCAGACACTTACTTAGTGGGGCAGGTCACTTGACTGTTTGCCTCAGTTTCCTCACCTATAAAATGAACTGGAGAAAAAAATGACACACCAGTGTCTTTGCCAAGAAAACCCCAGACAGGGTCACCGAGACATAACTGAACAGCAAGCCCTTAACATCGACCGGGCCACTATACCTGGGTCACTGCCGTCTCCTAAGGACTTCTGGACTCTTTTGATGTGTTTGTTGTCTCCTTGAGAGCTGAGACTCCAAAGTCTTCAGCACAGTAAAACATATGCTGTTTTAAATTCATTCATTAATAGGAGATAACAGATGGGATTTGAATATATAGGTCCTTAGACTTTAACACCCAGGGATCTTTCTACTGGATTATCTAGCAACTTATGAGGAGAGAATTGTTTAGGAAACTTATAGGAAAGAAGTTATTGGGGACATTGGAGCAAGACAACCGAGACTAATGCCTCAAGACCATGGATTTGTCATATTAACTATTCCTTTAATATGGGTCATCTGATTTGTGAAACTAGAAAGAATCCAAACACCACTTTTAGAATTTATGAATCAACAGTTTACTGAGTCCTCAAGACAGCATTTTGGAAATAGGCATGAGAAGTCTCCTTTTAGGAACAGGGTTGTCTGTTGGGATTTGGAGAGCTGTTACTATGGTGGTAGTCAAAATTAGGCTTTGGGGGAAGAATAAAACGAATCCGGAAATGGGATTTTGTTAAGAGCCTTGGAAAGAATAGAAAAAGTGGTCGTAAATCTTTGGAGAAAAATGTTACTTGGTAACAGCTATATTCTTTTTTATTAAAATAGTATTTTATTTTTTCCAGTTACATGTGAAGATACTTTTCAGTGTTCATTTTTAAGTAAAACTTAGAAATTTTTTCTCCCTTCTATCCCCCCTCCCCAAGACAGCAAGGAATCTAAGTTATACATGTGGATCTTGTAAACATATTTCCACATTCATCATGTTGTAACAGTTAGTTTCTTAAGAAATCCTGGGGGAATGATAAGAAGAGCTCATACTTTTATTACACTTTAAGGTTTTCTAATAACCCTGTGAAGTGGGTGCAAATATTATCCCCATTTAACAAAAGAGGAAATCTAGACTGGAAGAAACCAAGTGACCCACCCAGGTTCACTCAGTAAGTAAGTAAATAAATGAATGGATGCCAGAATCACAAAGGCAGATTTTCTGATTCCCAGACCTTGGAGTGATCTTGCCTGCCCCATTATGGGTGACAAGGGTTTTAGAAAAGAGCAGGGGCCTAGGAAGCCAGGCTTCTACTTGGAATTGCCACTTAGTATCCATGTGACCTCCACCAAGTTACTTAGCCTCCTCTGAGCCTTAGTTTTCCTCAGTTGTCAAGCCAGGGTAATAGCATTTGTTCTACTTAACCTACAGATGTTGTAAGAATCAAATGAAAACATATTTTAAAGCTTTTAAATATTGCAAGGTAGAGTTATTCATGTATGTGGAAAAGTGGATTTTGAGACAGGACCAGAGCTGAATGAAAGGGCTGTTTTGTTTTTAATGGTTTTTGGTTATTGTAAGGACTGTGAATCTCATCATGCTGGAAGGGGTCTAGGAATTGAAGTCAGTAATTGAAAGGGGAAGTCATGATGGTAAGGATGTTTGAAACAGAGAAGAGAACAATTTTGTGAGGTTGAGAGTGAATGTTTTTGTTTTGCCTGAAGGGGAAAATCTCATTTTTTGTTGAACTGGCATGGCTTTGGGGGAGAGAAACATTTTGAATTGGTTTGAAGAAATTTGGTAATCTAGGAGTCACTTGGGCTTTACTGAACCCAAGATGACGTGTGGGGTACAGACAGAGGGAAAAAAAGACTCTGGTTTTCTGTATTGAAAAGGGGTAATAAAGAGTGATGTGATAAGCACTGTGATTGTTGAGTCTCTAGCACAGAGAGGTAGATGGGCCATTCTTTGTGAACTGCTTGACCCAGCAGAAATTTCTGAACAGCTATTTTATTGCCTTTTGGTTCTTCTGTACAGAGATTCTGGATCAATAATAATGTGGAAAAAAAATTCAGAGAATGTCTTGTTCAGGAAGTTGGGAAAATGACAATTTCAACCTTGTAAATTATCTTAAAAATCATAGATTTAGAATTAGAAGAACCTTAGAGAGAGGTCATCTGATCAATTCCTTCATTTTACAGATGAGGAAGCTGAGGCCCAAAGGTTCTGTGAGTTGTCCAAGTGATCTCATAGTTCCTTTGTAAATTAAGCTGCCTTTCTTGTTATTTGAGAGAGTGTCTTGCACATTAAAGATTCTTTAAAGCGTGCATTGCAGTTTGAGGACACCTGCTTCAGGATTTTGTTGACATCTCAGATCCTTCTGTTTACTTTGCATTCAGGGAAGCCAGGTGAACCACCTTTCCTTGCTTTAGGGAGGGTTTGGATAGGGGGAAGTTTCTTCTGGAACAAGGTGGTCCGTTTAGGCATAGAGTAGATTGAAGGGGAAATAAGACAGCTTCTCCAGCCAGGTCTTGGTACTGTTCATTATTTTGTTTAGACTGAAGTGACATAAAAAACTTTTAACAACAGTGGGAGCTATTCCAGATTGGAACGAATTACCCCTGGAAGTAGAGGATGCTCATATGGGGTCCATGCAAACATCCTGATGGAGACACTATTGTTATTATCTAAATAAATCAACCAAGGAGTATATGGATGCATGTGTTTATGTAGGATTTTTATAAGAAAATTCGCAGTATGCAAAATATGACAGCTCTGAACATAATGTGAGCAGAGATGGCAGGGTAGTTTTTAAGCCAGAATTTTATTATTGATGCCATAAAGTATGTTGGTCTTTTTTTTTTAAGCCTTCTTTCTCAATCACGTGCTCAAAACTTACTTGGGTTCCCTGTATTAGAAACATATAGCCCAGTGAAGAAAAGCAAATTGAGCCAGACAGTTGCCCAAGGTCAACAGAAACCATTGTTAAGCTACTTACTGATTAGACCAGAATTTAGAAAAAAGCAGAGTAAGTTTAAGTAGTGATTCTAGATCCAAGCTTGGTTTGATTATTTCTTTTCCTTAAAAGTCATGTGGAATCAGTCTACAAACCCTACCAGTTCTTCTTTCTGTTTCTCAGATCTTTTCTTTTTTATTCTTTGTCGCCAGCATTTTATTCCAGGAGCTTGTTAATCTCATGCCTTAACTCATGGACAAACCCTACCAGTTCTTCTTTCTGTTTCTCAGATCTTTTCTTTTTTATTCTTTGTTGCCAGCATCTTATTCCAGGAGCTTGTTAATCTCATGCCTTAACTCATGTAACAGTTACCTGTATCTGCTCCAATTAACCTCTTTCAGTTAATTATGAATGTTGCTCCCTAATTCCAGAAACACTGTTTAATCCTGTGGCTTGTTCCCTTGGTTTGGAACACACTTCCTGTCTCTTCCTGCCTTTCAGAATCCTACCTGTCCTTCCAGATTACCAGTTCACTGCTCACCTCTTTGAAGCCTTCCCTAGCCATAGTTTCATAATAGTGATAATTCTAGTGCCCTGGGCAGTGCCCCCAGGCAACTCTCTAAGACTATAAACTGCCTAGAACATGCTGACTCTCCTTGGTAGAGGGCCTCTTCTCATTCAGGAGCTGGTTCTCTATGCTAATGTAATCATTGGTCTAGACCTCAAAGAAAATGGCTGACACAGCATGCACAAGGTTTGCGAAGTGCTTTGCACACGTTTCATTTGCTTCTTAAAACAATCCTGTTTAGTAGGTGGCACAAGTTTTATCCTCATTTTTATCAGGAAATTGAGGCAAGAGATTGTAACCCCACTTATGGCACTTATTGCCTATAACTGTAGATCTGCCAATGACTTCATCTCCCTCATCCTCAGAATCCTCACTTGACTGTTCCATCTTACACCTTTCTGCCCTATTTGGCTAAATTCCTAAAAGACCATCAACAATAACTGTCTCCACTCTCTCTCCCCTCTTAGCCCCTTATGATCAGTCTGGCTTCCAGTCTCATCTGTTCCACCAAACACTGCTCTCTGAAGTTACCAGTGATCTCTTAATTGTCAAATCCAGTGGCTTGTTAACAATTCTCACTCTACTCAAACTCGCTGCAGCCTCTGGCACTGTTTATCACCATTTTCTCCTTGATACTGTCTTCTCTCTAAGTTTTGGGGACTTTACTCTGTCCTGATTCTCCTCCTCCATCTGCTTCTTCTCTGTCTCCTTTTCTGGATCCTCATCCAGATGATGCTCTCATAGGGTTCTGTCCTGGACCCTTTTCTTCTTATATACTACTTGATGATCTCATCAGCTCCTGTGAATTTAATTACCAGCTCTGTGCTGATGATTTTTAAATCTACCTATCCTGTCCTAATCCCTCTGCTGACCTCCACTCTCACATTTCCAGCTTCCTTTCAAACGTCTTGAACTAGATATCTCAGACATTTTACACTCAGTATGTCCAAAACATGACTTAGTATCTTCCCCTCTAAACCTTCCTCCCCACTCCAATCCTTCCTCCATTCAACCAGCCCTCCATTCAGCCATCAGAGTGATTTTTCTGAGACCCAGGTCCCACTATATTAACCCCTTCCCCCCCAGTACACAATTCTTCATCTATCATTCAAAGCCCTTGATCACCTAGCCCATGCCTACCTTTCCAGTCTTATAAAACTTTGCTCCCTGCTGTGCACTCTTGGATCCAATGATCGTGACTCTTTCATGCACAAGACACTCAGTTTCTTGGCTCTGGTCATTTTCTCTATCTGTTCACCATACACATGATGTACTCTCTTTTCATCTTCACCAATTGACTTTCTTCAAATCCCAACTAAAATCCTATCTTCTACAGGAAGTCTTCCCCAACCCCTCTTAATTCTACTGCCTGTCTTCTGTTAATTTTTCTGATTTATCATTCATATAGGTTGTTTTTAAATAGTGATTTGCTTGTCATCTCCCTCTCAATTGTGAACTCTGTGAAGGCAGAGAGACTGACTTTTGCCCCTTTTTGTATCTCTAGGGCTTAGCACAATGCTTGGTACAAAGTAGGCTCAATTTTTTTGAGGGGTGGGTGGTCTGCAATATGTTTTATTGATGCCTTTGTCCTTATATCCATAGTTATTTGGGGGGAAAAACCATTTCCCACCCTCAAAATAAAAACTTTCTCTTTGAACTCTACCTTGTGACAAAGAAAAATAATTAGGTCACAGCATCCAGTATGGTGACCACAGCACATTTTTGTTGGCACTCTCCCTCCTCTCTGACATGAGAAGCATATTTCCTTATCCTCTAGATTGGTTTTTAATTGGTTTTTTTTTCCTTTTTTACATTCATTTTAAAATTCAAGTTGCAAAATTCTCCCTTGCCCACTCATTAAGAAGGCAAGCATTGCCTGTTATACATGCAAAAGGTTATACAAAGTCATAGAGTAGGCTCTAAATTAGTGTTCACTGGATGATTGACTGAATTTTTGTGTCCTTGTTCCCTTTTCTGTAAAATAAGGATGTACAAGAATACAAGTTATTCAACAATTGATAAATGGTCAAAGGATATGAACAGGCAGTTTTCAGAGGAAGAAATTAAAGGTATCTATAGTCATATCAAAAAATGTCTAAATCACTATTGATTAGAGAGATGCAAATCAAAACAACTCTGAGGTACCACATCATACCTATCAGATTGGCTAACATGACAAAACAGGAAGATGATAAATGTTGGAGAAGATGTGGTACAGTTGGAACACTAATTCTTTGTTGGTGGAGCTGTGAGCTGATCCAGCCATTCTGGAGAGCAATTTGGAACTATGCCCAAAGGGCTATAGAAATGTGTGTATCCTTTCACCCAGCAATAGTGCTTCTGGGACTATATCCTAAAGAGATCATAGAGATGCAAAAGGGTCCCACATGTACAAAAGTATTTATAGCAGCACTCTTTGTGGTAGCCAAAAACTGGAAATCAAGGGGATGTCCATCATTTGGGAAATGGCTGAATAAATTATGGTATATGAATGTAATGGAATACTATTGTGCTATAAGAAATGATGAACAGGAAGATTTCGGAGAGGCCTGGAAAGGCTTATATAATCTGATGCTGAGTGAAAGGAGCAGAACCAGGAGAACTTTGTACACAGCAACAACCACAGTGTGTGAGGATTTTTTCTGATAGACTTAGAACTTCATTGCAATGCAAGGACTTAAAAAATTCCCAATGGTTTTTTAAGGCAAAATGCCTTCCACATCCAGAGAAAGAACTATGGAATTCGGTCATAGAATGTAGCAAATCATTTTCTTTTGTATTGTGTTTTGGTTTGTTATATGATTTCTCCCATTCATTTTAATTCTTCCATACAACTTGACTATGGTGAAAATTCATTTAATAGGAATGTATGTATAGAACCTATATAAAATTGTATGCTGCCTCAGGGAGGAAAAGGGGGGAGGGAGAGAAAGAAAAAATCTAGGTTGTGTGGTAGTGATTGCGGAACATTGAAAATAAATTTAAAAAAATAAGGGTGTTGGGGTTGATAACCTCAAAGGAATTTTTCAGTGCTGAGCCTGGGACCAGGTTTGGTAGCTGTACTCTGCCTTTCTTCCCCTCCATGCTCATCTCCTTGACTTTGTACTGACTGCCCCCCATGCATGGAATGCTTCCCCTGCTCCCTTCTGCCTCCTGAGGCTCAGGCAGGGGGTTTAATCCTCCTCCCTGCTGACACCTTCCTGTTAAGGTCACTGATCACTGGGTCACCTGTCTCTGCCCATGTTTATCTTATATGTTGTCTGCCTCATTAGAATACAAGCTCCTTGAGGAACTTGTCTTTGTATGCCCATTCCTTAACATAGTCCTTGGCACAATGGATAGAGTCATTAGACTTCTGACATTTAATGGTTGTATGACCCTGGGCAAGTCACTTAACCTCTGTTTTTCTCAGTTTTCTCACCTGTAAAATGGGGATAATTAAACACCCACTTCCTAGGGTTGTTAGGTTAAAATAACTTTAAAGCGCTGTGTAAATGTGAGCTATTTTTAATTAATATCTGCTGACTAATGATGTGTATCTCCTACTAGAACATGTATTTTGAAAGCAGATTCTTTCTGCCTTTCTTTGTTTCCCCAGCAGTTAATTTAACACTCTCTGACATATAGGGCTTGTAGCTTTATTGACCCTATGATCCGTGCAGTGTCGCTTACCCTGCTGGATTCTAAAGGAAGGTGCTGCTGAACCCCAGGTTATTATGCTCCTCTACTGGCTGCCTGTAAGATTTCCAAGCTGCCAGGGCTCCTTTGAGCTCAGAAGAACCTTAGAAATCACTGAATCCAGTCCACCCCCTCATGAGAGTTACAGATGAGGAAACTGAGGCAAGGAGAGGCACTGAGTTGTGATTCAGTGGGGATCTAGACAAAGTTCAAGTTGTAAAAGATTTCTCTGTCCCCGAAATCCCACTGCAGTTACACCATATGCACCACTTAGCATATTCCTTGCTTATATTGGATAGTCACTTTTTTCCCTTTTGGCAAATGTTTATGCCTTGCCTACTCAATCAAAATGTAAAATTCTTTAGGGCAGGACTTATGTTTTATACTTTTTATGTATATCCTAAGGTGCCTACCAAAATAACATATAGTGAGTAATAAATAATACTCACTTGTTATGTTGCTGGATTTTTCAGGTTGTCTTATCCTTTTGATAAAGAAATATAAGACTTGAGAAGATACTCTCATGGATAATAATTTTTTTTTATATTAAAGTGAAATCGGTAGCAGTAGAGGATTGGATCAGAATAGGAATTTCCTTACTAATGTCTGAGCTCTGTGATGTATTTACAGTTAAAGTGTCCCTAAGAATGGGGAATGCCATTTCTCAAAAAGTTTAAAAATTAAGCAGAAATTAAGCAGTAGTAGGCAACTGTTGAGAATACCACCAGAATCTCCATTCATGATCTGTAGCAGGAGGAGTCAGCTGCTTAAGACAGCCTAGATGGAAGCAATGGGCCTGGGTTAGCTTGGACTCCTTCTAGCTTAGGGATATGGAGCCAAGCGCTCCACCTTTTTCTGCTTAAAATTGCTCATTTGTAAAATAACGGGCATGGACTAAGAATACCTAGGAGGTCCACTCCAACTCTTAAGTTCTGTAATACTTGGCCCTAACTGTTTGTGAGATCTTCAGATTTCCAGAGTAAAGTAAAGGCTGTGATGGAGTCTCAGCCTCTCAGTGCCCTATGGTGTATGGAAACAGGGTCATCGTAGCCAGCTTAGTGTCTCTGTGAAGGGAAGCCTCCAGTGGAATTGGCAGCGTCTGTGCAGGATGGGCTGACACGCTAAGACTCGAGCAGTTTGGTTTTTAAAGTGTATTTTGCTTGCAGTTAATTTACCAGGGTTGTGATATTTCTAGTGATGGATGATTTAAGCTAAAATTAACCAAAGCCATGCACCGTAAATTTGTATGGAAATCACTTCCCTCAATGTTTATTGTAAATGCTTTGTGAAAAATACTTGTTTGCAGCATATCAGCATGTAATTTGTCAAGTAATACCATGAATTCAACTGCATGTCTAATGTTCATGTAATGCTCCAAATTGATTTCCATGTCAGTAACATACTTAAGTTAGAGGTTGTATAAAATGTCTAAAACTTATATAAAGTTCTGTAATTTCTTCTTGTTTAAAGATTAATGGGCTTTATTTCACTTTGATAATTTTTATTCACTTCATGCAGTTCTTGCAGAAACCCAGAGTTACCCTAAAAGGACATCTTCTATACAACTACCGATCTAACTGGTATTGGTGTCCAAATCTTGATGAAATTACTGCCCAATGTGGCAACAATTCAGCACTTTTAAGTACCTACTACATGGAGATTTAAAACGTCTATAATTTTAGTTGTACTTAAGAGTTTAAAGAATTCTTATTCAGAGTTCAAAAAAATCTTGATTTCGTTTCTGAGTAATCCTTTATCTTTATGTACGTAAAGAATGTTTTTCTGCTCAATTTCTAGAGCAAATTTTTTTTAATCAATTTTTCTAACATTTGGAAATAAAATTTTTACTGGAATTTTAAAATTATGGAATGAAAATGATTTGGAAGTGAGAGATGGGGACAGGGGAAGAGGAGAACAGGTTGAAATTGTGAACTGTGATTTCTACGTACTAAACTTCTGTAGTGCCTGAATAAATTGACTTTAATGGTTGAACTGAAGAATAAAAATTTACTTTTTTACTTAGAATAGAATAGTTCTTGAGACCTGCAATTTTTGGACACAAAACATGTGGTGGTGTATTTCTTCAGCAGCTTCAGAAGTCCATTCGCCTATTCACAAACACCTTTTTGTAGTACTGCCCTTACTTTTCCACCAAAAATGAGAGAGATAACTAGGCTTAGAGTGATCCAACCTAACTGCAGAGAAAAAGTCCAAGATTGATTCTCATGGAATTGGAAATTAATTGTTGCCTCTCTGGTTCAGTCTGTTATTCCATCACCTTTTGTTCATTGGGGTCTTTACTTAAAGTAGACTAACCCTGTTTAGATGCCCTGGTAGGATCAGATTGAGATATTTCTGTAGAATAGAACCCAAATATTTTAAACTTTCACTCTAATTAGACTCTGGAGTTTCTTAAGAGCAGGTCTTTTGCCTTTCTTTGTATCACAGCCCGTAGTGGCATACCTGGCACATAGTAGGCACTTAAATGCATATTGACTGACTAATGGATATGGCCTGAATAATCTAAAACTTGGCAGAAAATGACAGTTTTCCAAGGCTCAGAAGGTTATTTTATTGGGCCTGGTCATGTGGATCCACCTGTGAGCATAGAGAAGTGTAGAGTAAAATGCTCAGATGTACAGAAGGGTCCGTGTTTGCCATGTTTATGAATTGTATTGGATTTAAATGGTAACCGGAGAAGTATTGTTTGTCATGTATGTCACTGGGTGTGAATTTTCAGTGGAAACTTTAAGATAGTTTGTGTTCCACATGTTTTTCCTTGATCTGTAGGTGAATGTCCTATTTCAGAAATTGTTTCAGAATTTACCAGTCTGCACAAATGACTATAACATTATAAGTGCACAGAATCCCATCACAAAACAACAAAAAGTGAATGTTGTGAAATTATAAAGAACAAAGATTACAAGACACCCTTCCCCATACTGCTTTACAAGGGCAGAGTGTCCACAGGTATTGGACATTGCATATCATTTCATGAATTTTTTTGATGTATTATTGATTGGTTTTGCTGCATTTTTTCTTTTCCTCTTTTTTTTTCCTTTCAAAAGAAATCCTGTATTATAAGGGAGGGGTAGGAGAGATGAATGAGAAAATCTAGATAGAAAAACAGATATTTTAAAGTCTAAGTGTGATCTGTGTACTTGGTTTGGCTGTTCACTCAAGTGGTGGAGTGGAAGCCATCTTGCCTGTGGAGTTTCTGTCTGTGTTCTCCCATAAGTTCCCCACATGGAGATCACTCAGTTTGTTGGGGAGCTTTCTTCTGACATTGTAAGGAAATCAGTAGAGTGCTCAGATTGTTCTCTTGTCATTGATTGCCCTGACCATTTCACCAACCTGTCTTCCATTCCTCTCATCCATTTTTCTGACTACATCTCTTGATTCTGCTCAAAGTTCCTTATTACTTATAAGTAGCGTTCTTTTCACACCCACCTTGTGCCTCTCTATTATTGCCTTCTGTATGATACTTCAGGTCTTCAGAAACTGTTGTGATTCATGTTGCCATATAAAAAATCTGTGGATGACATTGTGCTGATTGCTCAAGTCCAAAAACATTGCAGAGGTTCAAGGAAGAGATTTGTAACCACTCAAGACTTTGGCCTGCCCAGCCACACAGGAAAGACCAAGTGGATGAAGAACATCTATTGTCTATACTAGAGCATGTAGTTGGGTGAACAGCTTACACAGCTTGTCCATCTACAGTGTGTATGTCTTGAGATAGCACAGATAGAAAATGAGGTGGGCCTAAAATTAAAGTGGATGACCCCAGCTTTTCCTGGAACAGAGGCCCATGTTTAATAACAATATTCTTGAGTATTGTCATATTAAAGTGACTGTTCAATTATCATTGGTTGTGACTAATAAAAAGAAAACTTTTTAAAATCACATTAGAAATTCAAATAATAAAATAATTTAGTTTAGTGAGGTGGTTCAACTAGAAGTCCACAGATCATAGGTGATCCACAACTAGATTTTTAAGTTCACAGAACAAGTTAAAAATAGGGAATTTTAGAAAGTCTACCATTTTACTACATAAGGCTGATATTTTGAAAGCAGTTCTCATCATTCTCTTCTCAGTCACAGGGAAGTGGATAACTTAAAGATTGTTAGTACAGACAGTTCTCACTTTACATAAATGGACTGGTCTGAAAACCTTATGTAATGTGAATTTGCTCACAGATATGGGGAAAAGAAGGAGGCAGGAAGGGGACTGGTGGAGAGAAGGGAGTGATACATGGTTCAGGGACACATGGGGGCCAACGACAGAATTGAGAGAAGGAGAAAGAACATGGGGAAGCTGGAGTCAGCCATGTGGAGGCCCGGCTGGAACTGAGAGGAAGAACACATTATGGGGCAAATATGTTGGGGCCAGAGGTGGGTGGGCAGAGCGGGGTAAAGGTCTCCAGTCTCTGCCCCAGAGGCCTCAAGCCAACTGTCCAGTCTGACAGTGGCTGTAGCAATCTATCTCTTTGTTCGCCCATTTCTTCTGCTTGTACTTGGAGGGTGTTTTTTTTCTGCCAAGCTGAGGGGCTGGAGTGGAGATGGGCAAGCACAGCACTGTACAGTAAAGTTGATATAGGTGTGTTTTTTTTGGAATGCAGATTTCTTTCATAATTCTTTATGAAAAGTCAGATTTGTATTATAGTGAGAACTGTCTATGTAATTTGGGGCTATATTATAACGAAGCATCTTATTGACCTGAACTTGTCAGTTTGCTACTCTCAACACTCTTACTTGCCAGAGACCTCTAGGTATTAGTTAAGTGGGAGCCAGGTACTTAACTAGTACCTGAAGGTACCAAACTAATGAATCTTAATGATTCTTAAGAGAATCCATTAAAGCTGTCTGACTCAAGCGAAGGATAGACCCAGTATCAGGGTCTCTACTTGTTTACTTGAAGGCACAGTGCCCTAGCCTTTGATCCAGATTCCCGCTGCTTAAATCATCTCTCCTGATTCTAGAACTGTCTTCTTTTACCTTTCTTGCTTGCCTTTAACTTTTCCTGACTGCATTTTGGATCTAATACTGTGTTTCTACCAACTTTGCTCCAGTTGGCTTCTTGAGTTTCTGTCTTGTCCATTGGCTGCTGGGCTCTTATTCAGGCCCAATTCCTTCCTATGCTAATCTCTCAACCTAAAGCTCTTTCTGGCAGCCCTCAGCTCTGCTGCATCCTAAGTTGAGACCTCTTGCATCTTTAAGGTATTAAAGGGTTTTTATTTTGTGATTCAATGGCAGTAGATGAGTCATTGTTTTTAAATGAGTTTGTATCTGCTAAGGGGGTGTATGCCTTTGGTCACAGGCCAGGGAGAGAAGACACTTCCACCTCCTTCAGGGTTAAACATCTGCTTCTGCCATGGACCAGTCATCAGTAGATTAATTGAGTGAACTGAGGAGGCATGTGTGTGCTGTTTGTAAAAATCTATAGACTAGGATAAAGTTTATTTTAGTGAAAGCTTGGTGATTAGTTTAATGTGCATCCAGTCATTTGAATAGCATGTGGTCATTCTGTCAAGCATGTCATAACTATGTCTCCGTGTGCTGAGAAGTCCATGAACTGTGAGGCATGGGCCCAGTCTTCTGAGGGGTCCTGCGGAGTTGGAAACACAAGTCGTGTATACATCTCATGGTCATGTAGCAGCCTCAGCCCCAATTATGAATGACAGAGATGATAGTATGTGTTAGCAGTTCATAGAAAGGCATCAGGGCTGGGCTCCTTTGGTCTGGAAGAGATTTATGAATGGGGGGAGAACCTCAACTGCCCCCAGAATGAGTAGGATTTGGGGAAAAACAGGGAGTCAGGAACAGCCCTGCTGTTTGTGGGGATGGTGAGGAGATTGGCTTGACTAGAAGAGTGTTTGGTTAGGAATATTAGGCAAACCAAAGCAGATACATTGTGATCACAGAATGTTGGAGCTGAAAGGGACCTTCGAGGCTTTTTAATCTCGTTTTGCTGATGAGAAAACTGAAGCCCAGGAAAGTGAATTTATTTGATACAAGGTCACACAAGATCATTATTGAAATAGCACTCAAATGTCAGAATAAGGGAAACAGCCATATGCTCCAGAGGGTCCAGGAGACATTCGCATGAGGTAACAAATGTATGAATCAGGTACGGACCACTCTTTTGGGAAGGTCAGCAACAAAGAAGGAATCGAGTCAGTGGAAGGTTTTTCTAAGGTGGAAGAGAGAGATGGGCGAGTTAAAGGAAGGAACCCTTAGAGAAGGCAAATTTTACTCTTACATGATTTTAAGCAGAAAATAACTCTCACAAGGAGTGAAACTGGTCTACTTTATAGAGTTGTGCAATCCTGTGCTGCGTTTTGATCATGAAACAGAAAATTAATCCTTTGAAAGTATGTGTGTTCGGCCTTCGTTGCCAAAGAAGACCATGCCATCAGAGAAATAATGACATGACTTGCACTTGACTTTGTTTTGAATGAGGGAGGGCTGTGCAAGATCACTAGCCTCGCTTCTCCTTCAGAGCCATTTGAATCCAGTGACCGACCAGACATTCATCAGGATGACTGGAGATGACCCAGGATGAGGTGTTTGGGGTTAAGTGACTTGCCCAAGGTCATACAGCTAGTGAGTGTCAGGTGTCTCAGGTGAGATTTGAACTCAATAGTGAAGAGGATAAAGGTGGTTATTGTTGATATATGCTTGTATCTTTCACTTCTTTCCAGAGTCATAGCTGAAATTTTTTGCACCTGGGGCAAATGTCCCAAAACATTCTCTTGTGTCTTGGGCAAGGGGAAGCAGCTACTCAGGAGGCCTGTTCTGAGGTGGGGAGGAGCAGGAACAGAAGCAGAAAGCAGTTCACCTTTGGTGTAGCCTCTAGGGAGAGGAAGCTTCCATTTAGTGTTTGAATTTGTATTGTTAACTTGTTTCTAGGCGCAGTGGTTGCTGTTCTGATGAAGATCTGAGAGTGAGGTCAGGGTTCTTTTCAGTTTGGGCACCTGGAGCAAAGCTCTGGGGACTCCCACCCTAGTTACAGCTTTTCTGTATTTTAAGAGGCCCAGCTTGCTTGGGCACTGGCTAAGTAGGGCTCA